>KE504739.1:414442-440160 GCA_000441515.1 Elaeis oleifera
CCCCCCCCGGCACCCAGCACCCCATCTATGATCCATATGGTAGCACTTGCTCCTATGCATTTTCATGTGCAGTTATGCATCTGCCCCAAGTATTTAGAGTCTTGTTTGTGTAAAGTTATAAACTAGTAAGAATTAAAATTCAAAGTAATCTGAGCATGCACAGGCCAAAAAACTCCACAGGGAAGGACCTAAAATATGGTGAAACAATGAATAACAAGATATAAGAAATTAAAATTCAAAGTCTTATAGTTCCTCCTAAATCCTAATACATAAATTAACTGACAAACTAGAAGCTCGAAGATTGTCTTGACACATTCCTTTCATCTGAAAACTGAAAGCACTCATTAGTACAAAATTAACTGACAATTAGATTGGACTAGAAATTTCACCTGGTATGATGAGAAGAGAAGAATCAAGGCCAGCAACAGGTTCACCACCTCAAACCTCTATAAATGCATAGCATCAGTATGACATATAATGGCAAAAAAAATGAGAGTGAAAACTACAGTAAAATGAAAGGTGGGTCTGTAAATTAACCTGAAGCGTCGCAGCCCCAAGCAGGATCATTGTAGCACGAAATATAATTGCACCAGCAATACCATATGTAAGAACCCGCCTCTAGATTCCAGTGTAATAAAGATTCCATTAATACAAAAAGGTTAGCACAAGAACAATTCATAAGGAAAAAAAATAGTTGAGTTGAGCAATCATACCTCATACATCTTCGGTACTTTAAAATATCTGAAAATCAAAACAAAACAAAAGATTGTCCACTGATAAACTCTGTTCCAATAGATAGCTGCAACACAGTGCATCCTCATTAAAATCACAAGGATTATCTGTTATAGCTAGTATCAGTAATGCTTAGTGAAAAAAAGCACAGACGAATATCTACTCAGTTAACAGTTTATGATGCTAGTCTAACATCGCAGACCTAAATGATAACAGTAGGAGGGAATGGTGCCGATTAGTTAAGTAACATTTGATAATCCAGCACCTAATGCAGCAATAAGCCTACTTAGAACAAGATTTTCTCTAAATTAAGATAAATTTGGATAACAAGCACACAATCTAAGAATGACTCTTGCTACATACCCTGCAAAATATTCAGATGCCTTTTCAATGCCGTCCTTTATACCCAAAGCAATTCCAAAAGTCACAGCAGCAAAAACCTGTAATAGGAGAAAGTGTAGCCTCAGCAATAATGCGTGGTTATTGATCAAGTGAATAGAAGGGGATCAGGAAACCATAAGTGCTATGCTTCAGCAAAACATCAATTTGGCAACCATAATACAAGGTCCTCACCCATACTGCAACAGTTCTAGCTGAAGATGTCACTGAATCTTGTTGACCACCTGAAGAGGGATCTGAAGCAGTCTTTGCATCAATATTTAATTCATCACGTGATTGAGAACTGGTCTTCGCCATTTCTTCTGCAGATCCATTTCACCATCTTATTATTTTCAAACAGACTAAGGCAGCAGAATTCTGATGATTGCTCTGACAAATATGAGGTAGCTAACATCAGAATAAATAAATATTTAGAAAAAAGCAGAATGCATAAATTTTGGTCATTACAGTGAAAGACAGTTTGCAAGTTCAATTCACATTGCAGAAAACAACATCGGTTCATAGGAGATAAAAACAAGCTGGGAATTGAAACATGAGTGATCTAATAATAGCAGTTGAAGTTTTGCTTAAATAGAAGCGATCAAATCTTTGAGCACGGTCAAATTTATGAAATAGCATTATATTCTCTGCCTTTTGTCATTGCCAGATTGCTCGTGGGTCTGGATTGGACAAGAAAGGATTTTGTAGTTGTTCCATTCTACATTATACACATAACTTTTCTATTTCAAATACAAAAGTAAATTGATGCCACATAATATCCAGGTTGACATGTAATTAACGCTATTTTATTTCAAATACAGGACTTTTTCTTGTTCCACCTCAAGTGAACATATCAGAATGCACTTTGGAAAGGCCACAAAACAGAGGCTTTTTTTTTTATTTTTTATTTTTTTTGTTTCTTAGGTACACGTTAGAAGCAAAATGACAATGCTATGACTACGGAAACTAAGTTTCTTGGAAGTCTGTAACCCGTAGTGTGCCTCAATCTGAGTGTCTTCCCAGCATCATTGCAGAAATTTGTAATATTGTTACCTATAAATTTTGCCAAATCGGGCAACACCGGTGCTCTCTGATCAGTGGGGGCTGACCTGGCACACCATACGCAAGTTGGCAAAAGCAGCATGTCCTCGATGAGATTAGATACTATCACAATTCTATGGCATGTTCTGGACAAACAATCAACAATGATTCAAAATTGTTCATAAACAATGAAACCAACATAAATCCCAGTTAACGTCGTGCACTCCCATCCTACTATGTCATCTGATCATGAGACACTACAAATTGAAAGGGTTTGAAAAAGAAAACCAATAAATCGTAAAAAAAAATTCTTTTCTTTTCCTTTTTTTTTTTTGGAAGCAAAGCCAACAAAAAGACACTCTTGTCCTCCAGGTTCTATACAGCTTCTTCTCAACACGTAAATGCATTGAATGGGTTAAAATAACGGGAAAAAATAAATTCAATAAATCCTAAAAGGGATTTTTTTCCGAATTAAAACGAAATAAATAAAGGATGGTGTCGATTAATTTACCACTGACTGAGAAGCCCTCTTGCTCGGTCCCTTTTGCATGCCGCATCCGAAGCGTACGCGTGCCACCGCGGCGGCTGCCGACTGAAATCCCCAATCGCGCATAGAGTGAGAGACTAACTGATCTAGAGCGAAACCATACGGGAAGAAGAAACCTTTATGTGGGAAATAGGCGATACACCTACCGGAAGAGATAGAACTGGAGAAGGCTGAGGCATGGCGAAGAGAGGAACCGAAGGAGAGCGATGGGATGGAGAGAAACCGAGCCCTAAAGAACCCGGAACCGATGCGGGGAGCTATTTGAAGGCAGGAGTGGTGGATAGTCGGAGCGAAGCTCATCTCAACAAGAGACAAGGAAACGGGAGAGGGAACTAAGCTCGCGTTTATCCTTCGCCTCTCCCTTCTCGCCCTCTTCGTTCAAGAAGAGAGGGATACACCAAAAAATGAATAGGGCGATATAGCTTAATAATAACATTATTATTATTATTATTATTATTTAAAATTATAAAATTATTTAAAAATTTTATTTTATATCGGACTCCGATCTGTTACGATCAAAATCTCAAATTTTTATAATTTTACGATCTCTCTTCTAAATACTATTTTATTTGACGACTACAATGAGAATACCACGTGCTATCATATGATACGTAATAATTGATATAAAATTTTAATATTTTTTTATTTTTATTTTAAATTTTAATTAAAATTTTTATTTTTAATTTTATTTTTTTTTCATTGTTATTTTTCTAAAACTCCATCATCTCATAAAAATTTTAATTATTTTTTTATTATTATTTATATTTATTTAAAAAATTATGTGATTGATAAAATTTTTACCTTGATTTGAATTATTAATTTATTTTATCTATAATTAACTTTATAAACTCACAAAATTTATCTTAGAGAATCTAAATTTTAAAAAGAACAAGAAGAAGATGAGAACAATCAATCCTAATCCTCCATACTTTGTTCTCCTATCTTCTTCTTCTCAAGTGGATCATGCTTTAAAAAGATGAAAAAAAATAATAAAATAGAAAATAAAATTATAACTAAAAAAAGAATGGAGAAGAAGAAGTTTAGAATTTCACGTTAGTTAATTTGATGCTGTATCAACTTCTACTATATTATATGATAATACATGATATTTTTATGTAGTTGTCAGATGAAAATAGCACTCAGAGAAGAATTATAATATTATAAATTTTGAAGGTATGGTTGTAACGTTGGTCGGAATAAAATAAAATTATAAAAAAATTAAATTTAAACTAATTAAGTCAAAAAAAAAATTAACAGCGAGGGCGACAAATGTAGGCAGCAACCGAAAATATCTGACCGAATCTAATGAAGCTCGATCGAATCCAACGGGCCGTTTTGGTGGACTTCTTGTGTGGTCTCGCGGCTCACGCTGCTAAGAGTAGGAACCCACGGAGCGGCAAGTTGGGTAGATCTGAACGGAATTAAGGATGCAGCGAAAATATCTGTGCTTCAATTTCTTACTCTTTGTATTGTTACTGCTAATGAGCCAAGAGCTGATAGATTTTGACATCAAGAATTGGATAATACTATGGCGAGCCACCGTAGAAAGAAACAACAACTATGGAGAGCCAAGTATGTGCACCCAAAGTTCATTTAGCCACGTATCAGGAGGGAATTTGCATCTGTACCAAAAGAAAAAAAAGGAAAAAAAGAGTAGAATTTGCATCCCAAGCAGGAATTAGAGTGCCACACTATTGTTATTAAGTTGCAAACTAGTATCCATTGGCCCGGGCAACTTCAAGTGTACACATAATTAGAGGTGCAATCAAGTTGAACCGAGTCGAGTTGAGTAGATAGAAATTCGAGCTCAACTCAAAATATTTGGATTCGAAACTTAGTTGAAATCGATCGAATCTTAATATTCCAAGTTTCAGTTCGGTTCGGTGAAAAATAGACAAAACGTGAGATCAACTCGAATATCAATCGAGCCATAGTCGAACTCGAGTTCGAACTCAAAATCGAACTTTAAATTACTAATAATATATATATTAATATATATTATAATAAAATAATATTATATATATATATATATATATTCAAATAGGCTCGCGAGCTTTCGAACCGAATATTTTACTATTCGAATTTGATTTGAATACTCAAGTTTGACTTGACTACTTAAGTCCGACTCGAACGTGATAATAATTGAGTCAAGTCGAGCTCGAGTAGTTCGTGAGCAACTCATTTGTATCCCTACACATAACTCACATTTCTAATCATTTATTTTTTTTTCACATAAATATAATTATGGTGTTTTTTTGGATTGTTAAATCTCTTGAGTGTGATCCTTCCATCATATACTGTCTATCCGGATTGTATGTTTGCTTAAGCAAAAACTTGCATGAAAATGGGAGGAAGCAGTAAGCTGTTTGAAGAGGATATGTGCGATGGAGAGGATGCACCGAGGGATGAGATTGTTGGTCTAATTCAACTGCTCAATTTCTTATATCAAGAAGATAGGTTAGAGGTGCGGTTGAAGGTAAGAGGAAAAGATGGGGGCAGTTGAAGAGGTGAGAGAGAATAGACAAGGTTTTGGGAGAGAGTGAGGTTGAGATATTGATTAGAAATGAAGAGATTGATTTATGGGAAGAAGAATGGAGAAGTGATGTCCATGTGGCATCCATATGGCAAAATATATTGTGCTTTCATTGCATTACTTGACAAAAATGAAAAATTGAAAATCATACGCAATAGGAAATAATGGCAATCATTCTTCAATTGATAGGGCTGCAAGTGGGCTCGGGCCAGCCCGACGCCCATCGGGTCGGGCCAGTTTCGGATCGGGCTTCGGACTTGGCTTGAAACCATCCAGGTCAGGCTCGAGCCAATAAAATAAGGTCCATTTTAATTTGGGCCTGGCTCGGGCGGACCTTTAGTCTGGCCCGAGCCCGATTAGAGCCCAATTAGAGGCCCGAGAACTGGGAAGATGAAAATCCTCAGGCCTCAGCAGCCCTCCCCTTCTCTCCATTCGACCATTCTTCGCAAATCGGATCGGAATCCTGAGCGGCTATCGGCGGAGCCCTGAGCGGCTATCGGCTGAGCCCATCACCTCGATGGTGTCGACAGTTCCCGTCACCCTCTTCCTCTTCTCTTCTCCAGTTCTCTGTCTTTAGTTCTTCCCATCGAAGTCATTCGTCAGCGTCGCTATCGTCGATCAAAGTCATCTTCCGTCGAATTTAGGGTAAGGATCCTCCGTCTCTGGTCTGTGTTTTGTCCACCGACCGCCATCATCGTTGACAGATCCTCCGAATTTTGGGTAAGGATCCTTCGAATTTAGGGTTTTAAGTTTATTGTCATGCTGCCGTCGCCGTGCTGCTTCAACACCGTGCTGCCGTCACCATGCTGTCGTCGCCCAAGGTGAGACCTCCATCCTTTTAATCCCATTAACCCTTAACCCATCCTCTTCGGCTCTTCCTCTTCTCTTCACTCTTTTGTCTCCTGACTTTCTCAGTTCCGTCCATTGACCGGCGACCGCCATCATCGTGCTGGGTAGCTGGGAGCCTGGGGTTCAACACCTTGTCGGAGCCAAAGTTAGATCTCCATCCTATGTTTTGATTTGGCGAAGACATTTGAGGAACACAAACAAAATGTTTAGATCTCCATCCTGTGTTTAGATCTTCTGTTGTCGGTGGTGTAATTGTTGATTTATTGTTTAGATATGATATATTAAAGATATTGAAAATCTGGAAACCATACACAAACCATAGTAACTCCAAAGTATCTGTCAGATATATATTTTCATCATCGATATAAGAGTTTGAAACATAGAAATCAACAGCATAGTAGTAAACTCCGAAGCCATCAAAAAGCCTTGTCCCTCAAAATATGAAGTTGGTCCGGGAAACCACAGAATTGCAACCATTTTGGATGATAGAATATAGCACATGAAATTCCATAACTTACCTCCAGGTTGTGAGCATTTAGAACATAAAGTGCAAACACCTGAAACAAGATATAGTCCTTGTTGTAGCTAGCTAGAGTAGTTTGGTATATATTTTCATTTCTATATCCCTGTATCTGAAACAAATATAGATGAACTGAAGTTGTAAAATTATACTAACTCCTGATCATTGTATCCTTGAGTAAAATGGCAGTATGTTGGCATCTGTGGGTAATATATGTTATCTATGGGTAACATATGCAAAACTTGAAGTATGATGTGGTGGGAACCAAACTCTGTACAATGTGCATCCCACAGAGAAAAAGATGTTTATTTATGTGTTGCCTCTTATGGTTATTAACTATGGACTAAATAACTGGATAGACCCACTACTCATTATGGTCTTTTATTTATTTTCAAACTATTAAGATATTGATCATTGTATTCCTTCAAAAATTTTAATTTTTAATAATTTATATTTTATTGCGATAGATTATTTTATTTATGTCTCATTCTAAAATGGATGAAAATGAGACTGTTCAAATATAAGGGATGGAGATGATAAAGATGAAGATACAGTTGAAGCTATTGAAAGTGACAAAGGTTCTAAAAAAAATCATGGGTATGAAATCATTTTATCGAGAAAAAAAAATCTGATGGACCAATAGCTACATGCAAATATTGCAAAAAGGTATTAAGTGGTAATACTAAAGGAGGAACAAGTCATTTAAAACGACATCTTGAAAATATTTGCAAGAAATATCAAAGAATTTGGTGAATCAAATGTTTATAGTAGCAAGTTCAAAAGATCCGTTGAAGTCTTTTAAATTCAATCAAAAAGAGAGTAAAAAATTGCTTGCAAAATTTATAATATACGCCGAACTTCTATTTCATACTGTTGAGCATCCTATTTTTCTAATTTTATGAGATCTCTTCAACCGTTGTTTAATGTTATTGAACGTAAGACAGTAAGAAGTTATTGTATGACTTTGTACCAAGCAGAAAGGAAAAAATTGCATGATGTATTTAAGAAATTAAATTCTCGGATTAGTTTTACTACTGATATTTAGACATCAAATCAAAAAATTGATTATCTTTCCCTCACTACACATTATATTGATTCTGAATTTCTTCTGCATAAGAGGATAATTAGTTTCAAGAGACTAGCATACCCTCATACAAGTTTTGCAATTGAAGATGTTATTGGAAAGTGCCTTGTTGAATAGAAACTGGATTCTCAAATATGTGCTTTTACTTTAGATAATTGTTCCACAAATGATGCTGTAATTAGAAGGATTCAAGATTATTTTGTAATGGAATGTTATTTGATGGAGAGTATAGTCATATTAGATGCTGTGCATACAAATTAAACATTATAGTTCAAGATGGAATGAAAATAATTCACAAAGCCGTTGAATGCATAAGGGAGCTTATTAGATACGTGACTGCATCTCCATCTCGAATGCAAGGATTTAATGAAATTGCACAACATATAAGATTCCTATTAAAAAGGACTCACTTTGGATGTTGCTACAATATGAAATTCTATTTATTAAATGTTGACTGATGCAATTACTTATAAAATATTTTTAATAGATATGCAACCGAACATTCATGTATATGCCCCACCAATGATGAATGGAAACAAGCTGATGTAATTGTTAAATTCTTAGAATGCTTTCTAGATGCCACTAAATATTTTCTGATTACAGGTATCCCACATCTAATTTCTATGTAAAGAATTTGAGAAATTAGGACCTTATTGATGCATGGGAGTATTGATACTAATGATACACTAAAGCAATTGATAAATGAGATGTAAAAGAAGTTCAACAAATATTGATCTCAGTGCAATATTTATTGGTCATTGCTTCTATTTTGGATCCTAGATCAAAGTTGATATTTATAGAGTTTTGTTATCAAATGGCATTTGATGTAGAAGAGAGCAAAAAGAAGATTGATGAGATTTGTACTTATCTTTATAAATTTTATAATGAGTATACAGACGCAACAAGAGTGCAGCCTTCTGTAAGTTCAAATGATCTAACAGCTGATTTTGATGGACAAAGTCATATAACTTCAGTTTCTTTCTTTAACTTGAGCAAAATAAAATTTGGTATGGATTTTGTTCAGTTTAGAAATCAAAGTTCTTCGAAAAGGTCAAAGAGATCAGAGCTAGATAGTTATTTAGATGATGATGTACTTTCTGATATGAGAGACAAGCAGTTTGATATCTTAGTATGGTGGAAGAGCAACGCAACAGTCTATCCTATATTATCGAGAATGGCTGAGATATGCTTGCTATTTCAGTGTCTACTGTTTCATCAGAATCGGCATTCAGCACTGATGGTAGAGTTGTAGATCAGTATCGGAGTTCATTGAGCCTATTTACAGTCGAGGCTTTAGTTGTACTCAAGATTGGCTTCGTGAAGAATATGATGAAGGTATATAAATAATTTAAATTTATATTATATTTTTATTTACTCATAGTATTTATATTTTGAAGACTTACGATTGATATATGTGTTAACGGTTACAAGTAGCTCAAATTTTTGAAGTTGAATGTGGATGATGGCACCCAAAGCGAGCCAAGCAGTAAAGTTGGGATGTGGATATAGTAATATGTAATCATCTATATAGTATTCTTTAATCCATATAAAATTATAAATTTATTTATTTAACAATTTCTTGCTGTATTAATCAGAAAAATTTCTTTTAAAGGCTCGGAGGAAAACTTCTTTTGATGTTAGTTGACTGATAGATCATGTCAATTATTAGAATTTTGTGAGTATATCTTTTGTTGCATATTCTTTCGTGAGTTCTTTTAAATAACATGTCAATAAGTTAATACAAATATTGTAGGTTAAGTTTTTTTTTCCTTTTATAAGTTAATGACTTTATTCCTTATCATCGCGGGATTAATGATACCTGGATGATGAATTTGGAAATGCATTTGTGAGAATCAAGATCATCAGTGTTTTGTTGGATCTATGAATGGGGGCTCGAAAAAAAATAGTGTAACACTTTTTGGATCATTTGAATTTGTACTTTGGACACACTTGGATCATTCGAAATGCATTTTGGAGACATCTGTGACCGTGACTTAAATATGATTTTGAATTATCAATTACAGCTCTTTGTTAAGAAAAAAAAATCAATTACAGCTCTGTCAGGAGAGCCATTTTGGATTGTTTCACATTCTCAAAATTTTCAACTCTACGTCTTTCCTGTGAGCTTCACAGCCCATTTGCTGAAGAATCTTACAGTTTTCATGTAATGTTGTTTGTAGGCAATAGACGATGCTGGTCATGACAAGGCAAGTATATTGAAAGTCCGAGCGTTGGAAGTCGCAGACCTGGCCGTTGGTCGGCTGGCAAGACTCCTCTGGGAGACAGAAAAATCTGGGAACTTCCAGTATTACCTCTGTGTCACTGGCGATCATTCCACTCCAGTGGAGTATGGTGATTATAGCTTCAAACCTGTCCCGTTTGCATTATGCCGGTAAAACGACTTTGTTAGCATTGTAGAGGAGGCAAATGTGCTGCGAACTCCTCTTGAAACTTTCCCACTTCCTTCAGTGAAGGCTGGTGAAGATTTAATGGAAGAAATAGAAATGTTGGATAACAGGAGTGAGGGGCGCCAAGCCTTTAGTGGTGATTTAGTCTCTGAGTTTGGTGAGATCGCTGGTGCAAGGCCGCAAGGGGTTGCCTTGGAAGGTTTCTTGGGAGTGAAATGATGGGCGTGATAAAGGAATTCCTCAAGCTAAAGAATGGTTAGGTATGTGACAGATGCACGGATTTGAAAATCCAGTCGATTTCGGTTTGTCTCAATATTCACAGGCTATCTTAATACAAATGGTTGGATGAATTTTGTCATTTTTGTACACTTAATACCCGAATAATGCAATAATTTCTGACATGGGTATGGAACCACATTCTAATGCATAAAAGAGATATGAATGAATTATTTTAATATTGAAAAATTGTGTGAGAAATACCTGCTCAGGAAATATAAATTCCCTGGCAATTGTTTTACCCCCCAACGAATGGGTTCCAAGTATTCGTTTGGCTCCAAAATGTGGACATATGGCCATTAAAAAAAAAAAATCACCAATCGTCCAATACTAATTTTTATGGCAACAAAATTATCACAACATATAGCGGTATATTTTATTTTGGTGCTATTTAAACAGACCAGATAATCGGCCTTGGAAGTGGGCCTGATTCGGACTTGAACAATGGACTCATTCGGATCTGGATGTGGGTCGGACCTGATTCGAACTTGGATGTGGGCCGATCCAATTAGATTCGGACTGAATCCGAATTTGGGCTCGAACCGGATTTGGATCATATTTTAAAAAAATTGGATCTAAATCCGGCCCGAAGCTCGATAAAAAATTTAAATCGGACTTGAGTAAAATTATGGCCCGATCCGATTTCAGTCCGATCCGATTCCAAACCTATCAATTGATATTCTGCTATTGTTATTGTTATATCATTGAAATATAATTGTTATGCCTTACTTTTATTTTCGTAAAAGCAAAATGATTCTTTGTTAACTTTATTTCATCGTTCCTGCGAAGCAAAAGAGTCAATCCAGGTAATATACTTTTCAAAAATTAGTTAAAAAAAATAACATCATATTAAATATTTTAAAACATTTTAAAATTATATTTGATTATTAAATTGATAATCACATCTTAATCGATAATATAACCGGTATCCAAATCCAATATCAGAGGGTTGGAGAATTAGTTTAACATACATTACCATGCTATTCTTATTTCTCATTCCAAGGATCAGAACTCATACATTAATTTAGGATAAGACTGAAATCAGATTAGATACGAATCAAATATCAGTATATCCATATCTATTTGCTTTATTCGATGAATATAAATATAGATATAAATATTATTCAGATATAAAAATTTATATTCATATATATTTTAAATGGATGCAGATATAATTTGAATATATGGATATGATTATACGTATAAGTTGGATAATTAAATTTTACGACTATAAAATTAGACATATTATTAAATAGATAATAAATTATATTAATAATATATTTATATGATTATATATTTTTTAAAAATATAATAAGTATGATATAAAATTATATAAGATTATAATTAGATTCAAATATTTTGGTATGGATTGAACAATTATTTATTTATATTCATATTATTTTTTATAATAAATATAAATATAAATATAGGTATTAACCGGATTTTTATATTTTTATTGATATCTGAATTAATTGGGAAATAATCCGGATCAGGTATTACCCATACCACTTTCACCCCCATTTTTGGGTCAGAAAAGCGGAGAGCTGGAAACCAGGTCTAATCGGAAAAGGGAATTCATGTGCTCGACTTTCTAAAACCTCCGAGATCAACCGGCCACCTCCTCACCTGCCAATTTGCTCTTCCTCTCCCTTCCATGGAGCCTCAGATTCCGATGGGCAAGGAATCCCAGGAAGATACCCGCAAGAAAACCCCAGATACGCCTCTGCCTTCTCTGGCGGCGGCTACGGCGGCTTTCTCCAACATGCATCCTCTTCCTTCTACCGCGGCGCGCGTCCAAAACCCTACTCCTCCCCCCAACTCGAGCTCCGTCGCGGAGCAGACCGCCGACCAGGGAACGCCGGGGAGCCGCGCAAGGAAGGAGGGGAAGGGCAGAGCAAAGGGATCCAAGACCCCGGCCACCGGGACGACCGCTGTGGGACCCTCCTCGGCGACGGCAGTTGCTGCGGCGGCCGGCGCTGCCACCGATCTCCAGAAGAAGCTTCGCCGAGCGGAACGCTTTCGGATGCCCGTGCTGCTGACCGAGGAGGAGAAGCGCAACTCTCGAGCCGAGCGGTAGGTTCTCGATGCTGTAGAATCGAAGTCAAAACATAAATTTTCATTTCCCCCTCTTTTTTTATGTTTTTTGTCGGTAATGCGAGGAGTCTAGGGTTTGCGCTGCTCTTTAATATGCTCCTCCACCTTTGATCGAACGGAGATCGAAGCGTTCGAATGGTTCCTGTATTCCGTGTTGTTTATCTGATCTCTCGAGTCAGTGCATATCGAGAACTTTAGGAAAAATCAGGTGCTGTTTGGATGTTAGGTGATGTATGCGAAAGGAAGGAGCATTGATGCTGCATTTTTGCTGTAAGATGAGGAATCTTTGGGTTTGATAGCATAATGGGGTCTAAGATGAACGGATTGTCCATCAAATTTATAGGTATGGGTGGTTTAAGGGACATTGGCAATTGAAATATGGATCATGTCAAGAGAATGTTTATGAGGGCTTTTAGATTGATTATGGTCCATCTTAGTTTGCAGCCTTGATCATATTAGGATTTAAAAGCATCAGACAATATTTTGGATGGTTTGGATGAAAGATTATGATGCTGCCGAATTGGAGATGCAAACACATCAAGGAAAATTTCAGATTTGATATGGGTTTTTTTTACCCTTGTGTCTCCTTTGGGAAATTCAACTTACAGACCATACAATTTGTCAAAAGTCAAGTTGTAGCCATCAGTTATGTTGTTTTGCATAAGTTTCTGTAAACCTTCTACCTAAGAGAATGCCATCAGTATTCTTTCAGTAGGCTAGGCGAAGATTACACACATGCAAGGAAAATATTAATTTCTCATCTGAAAGATACATGTCAAGGAAACAAGAGGTTTCTTGTTACTAGCAGATGAAAGGTCCAGAGGATCATGTTTGACAATCAGAAACTTGGAAATTGCTTGAATAAGAAATGAGCTTAATTTATTGGGATGTGAAGCAGTTCGGCTGGTAGTGAAAAGTGAAAACATGTCCTAGAGTGTTCAAAGAGACCAAGGAGGATAAAATTTATGAGGGAAATACCTATTGAGTTTCAATGATTCAACCAAATAGATATGATTTAAGGTAAGAAGATGGATCCCTAATTCTTTGGCTATACATCTTCAGTCAAAGTTAGCAAAACTTTTGGGTGATTATACTTGGTGCTTGGCATTTTAGAGGTCATTGATATGGTGATATCATCATGTATGATTTTGTATGCTGTTGAGTACTTAAATTAATAGATTGAGGGCAAACGTGCCATGTAGGGTTGGTTGTTTATGAGGAGATTATAAATGACCATATGAGACATAAATGAATGAGTGGTCTGAATTGTGAATGTCAAATATATGTCTCTTTCTCTAAATGTTGGCTGTGTGTTTTGAGTTTCAGTGTCGAATATGATTGTTGAGTTCTCCATGTAAAGGCTTCTTATTGTATTTGGATTTAAGCAAAATTTCCATCACTGCCTGTGACATAAAAGAACCTAGACCCTAAAATCAGTTACATCGAGATTATTTGATGCTAGGTCATAGCGATTTGGTTTTCAGTGTCAATATTTGTAGCTGGACAGTTTTGTTTCGGTGGCAATAAGGCAACAACAATTAGAGAGAAAAAAAAGGATGTTGTTGTGACCAAAAGAATTTCCATATAATGTTTAGGATCTTGTTGATTTTCTTTCTGAACCAGTGAATTTGTTGTACGGCTGGAAAAAATAATCTCATGGTAATTGAACTACATTGGCCATACTATCTTTTTGTGGTGGTTAGCTATTACACAATGACTTTACTGTAGTTGGCATATGCAGTCTCAATCTTTGTATGCTCTGGCATTTGCTTTTGTTGAGTGATATTTTAGCTGAAATCGAATCTTTCATGGTTCTGGACAATCTAAATTCAATGGTTAATTACTAAAATAGAAGCGGGTGCATGAGTGGGTTTGGGGCAGTTTTTTGTGAGATTCAGAAGTGGATGCAGCACCCTAGACAAATGTTTCCAGCTAATAAGGTTTGATATAGGTGTAAATTCTCACTATGTCTTAACAATGCATCAAATCATTTATAAAGCTCTTTTAGAGGATAGTTGTAGATCACACATCAATATTGTCGACTGTATTTGCTGGAAAGAAATAATGAACCAGAAAGGAAATGAAAGGATGGTGGATAATAAATGGATGAAATATATCACCTGCATGCAGCTACATTTTGTTCAGCTAGGCTTCGAGAACAATTCTGTTATATCAACTATAGGCTGAAATAAGGAGAGGGAATGTAAAAAGGAGAAAGTATTTATTCACTGGTAATCTAGGTTTTGATTTGCGACATTGGATTTTTGCTTCAGTTCTATCCACCAGGAAACTTTTGAATGGAAATATCGTAATCTGGATAAATATCTATTCACCAGGAAAGGTGAAAGCAGCATGCCTAGGGAAACACAGAGAAAAGAACATGAGTACATCCCTGCGGTTCTGTCCACAGGAAGACAAGGCAATGATTAGGATTAATCAGGTTTCTTGTGTCTGTCTTAATGTAAAAAAATATTTATTTTACATCCTAGCTGGTTTAACCGACATGGTCAGGAAATTTGTAGATTGTAGCGACACAACTCGACAACAAGTATCCAGAAATTTTTAACTTTCTGGGTTATGGGCTGTTATATGCAAATTCTCTTATTCTCTTTCACAAAGATGATTTTGGTGTTATATCCAAAGTCAAAAGCTGCATGGACAATTTTCATATGGAAATGCTTCACCTTTTAAATGGAGCGACATATTGAAGCTGAGGGGAGCACATGTTAATGGTGTCAGTGGCAACTTGTGGACAAAAATGGTGATATATGGGGAAGCATCTTGAAGGGAAAGGAAGGATTCTGATGATGGAACAGTGACTTCACTTTAAGCTATTTGGAAGGGTATTATTTGATTGGGGTCAGCATGTCATCAAATTCTATTTCTTGGGGCTCTCATGTGAATATTTGGAATGGTATAAGGTGTGGAGAAAGGTAACTGCTGAATTTTTCATGCTTCATTCTCCATCATAGCGGTTTGGGTCATCTGTTGGAGGAAGGACATACAAGATTAACTAAGAGGAAGTGCTTATGTCTAGACTCACACTAGTTCTGAAATGTTTCATCTAGAGTTTTCGTTTCAGCTTATGAGGGTTTGAGGAGATGTTGGTTCATTGGTTGGCTTCCCCAGTTGATCCCTGCACCTCGTGACTGTAGCTGCAGCCAAATTTTCACCGGTTTAGCTAAAGTGGTTCTTCAGTGTTCTTGTTTCAGATTCAGAGAACTGTCATCAGTGCTAAGATTGTTATTTCCGGAGGTTCTTTTAGATTTTAAGCAATGTTTCGAGAATAGGATGCTTTTTGCATAATGATATCAGTTCTTCAGTTCACTATCCATTGGTCTCTTCATCTTGTGACTGAAGATGCAGCCACTCAGATTTATTTCCTGGAGGATCTCCTTCAGTTTAAAACAACCAATCTCTGTTTGCTTCTTGTTTTCTGAATGTTGGTTTGGCAGTGAAACTTGTGATTTGCTTTGTTTCGTGTTAGTCTGATTGCTTGTACTTCATTTGACTGCCACATGTACTTGAGATAGCGGTCAGCAAAAGCTCTTGAAGGTGGCTTTTCTCTCTCTCTGTTTTTTTTTGGTTTGGGGGGGAGAGGGGTGGAGTGCTTTAATCAACTCATCATGAAACCTACATTGCCTACATTCAATATGGTTGTGGTTATGATGCAAGGCCTTGACATTGCTGTGATGTGGACCTACACCTCTTTATGACAGCTAGATTTCAATTCAAGCTGTCCACATGTGGTTATCATATTGGAACAAAAGGATTTTGTCATTGTCCTGCCCAGTGAGTCAGAAACCAAATGTCTTTAGTGCTTTGGTAATTGATTTACCTTGAGTTTGGAAGAGGGAGAAGAGCTTCACTGTCTAGCGCTACATTTCTAGGTAATTCTTGGTTTTTAACCATTATATTATTATTTTGTAGTTTTTGCTGTTTCACCTAGTGGATGACACTTAAATATTTCTGGTACATTTTATATGTTTTAGACCTTGCTGCAAAAAAATGTCTTGTATTGTGTAGTGTCTAGGGTAGGTACAGTCCTTTAGACATATATATTTTTTGGTGCTCATGGTTCTTTCCTTTTTTCATTAAGCTCAAAATAACTTTTTGTTCAATGTCAAAGCCTAGATCCCTTTTTTCAACCTTGTGTTTTAATTGTTTGGAGTGAACTATGTTATTGACAGGTTTGGGACTGCGTCTACCGTGCATGGAACGAAGAATTCAGGACAACTGGAAGAGCAGAAAGAAAGGCCCGGGCAGAGAGGTACCAACTTTCACTTTCTTACTGCAGCATGCATGTTTAACTGCGTACTTCTGCTTGTTCTCAGATCATTGATAACATTCTAGATTTGCTTCGCAACCTCGTTTTAATGTTAATTCTCAGGTTTGGGCTTAAAGCACACTCCTCGGTTGATGAGGAGGCAAAGAAGAAGGCTCGGTTAGAGAGATTTGCTCAAAACTCCAAAACTGGGACCACAGAAGAAGAAAAAGAAAGGCAAGAGCAATCAGGTGAGCGACCGGTTTGTCTTTCTGCAGCCATCTTCTAGTAGTATGGTGCTATAAAGAATTGAGCTGCCATTTTCACGCTAGCAATTCAGGTGATTCTTTGTCATTGCATTATTTAAGGTTTTCACAAGCATCTGGCGCCTCATCTCAAGCCAATGTCCAGGCCAACTCTGAACTGGTAGGTTTTATCATTCAGGATTATGGAGAAAATGTGACGGTACTCTTCTTCAGTTTCAACCTTTTTTAAACATTCTTTTCCTATTGTGACTTCAACCAGAAGACAGCATCTGTAGCTAACACCTGATGAGGAGCTCGAGGATTGAGGGCTCTTTTGTGGTAAGACAACGTGGCACCCCCATCACACCCACTCACAGGGTCACACTTGCTATACCGCTGGAGCTGTTCTATCACCTTGCTTTCTTACCGATCCTTTTTAAACACGTAATTTTCTTCTTAGGCAGGACTCTTTATGTGTTTCGTATGCTGGTGCCTTCCTAAGCTCCTGCTTGCTGTTTTCACCCATCAAGTGCATCATATGAAGGTACCATTGTAGAAAGTGGAAAACAGGACTTGTGGCAATGGAGATGACCTTTTTTCCTTGTGTATGCCACTGCGACTGTATTGATGTGGAAATGATGACTCGTAGGATTATAAAGAGCCATCGGTTGACATGGCTGCTAGATAGTTCTTAAACTAAATCTTATTTCAGAGAAGGCCCTTTTAACATACCTTTCATTCCAATGAATTATTAACTCAACTATCTTGATCTGGTGGACAATGTTATGCTTATTTTTGCTTTTGGTGGTGGTTATCTGATAGATTTCTGGACATGTTTTACATGATTTCTCTACTAAACCAATGGGCACGTAACAATTGATGCTACTATGAGCTCCTGTATTCCTGACTCCCTGGAGCGCGTGGGATTGCAAATTTGGTTACTTTCTAATCTCAAAGGTTAGCAAAATTCCTCGGTTGTTGGCTTTGGGAGTTCATATCATCTATCTCATTATGAAACAGTGGTCAACAAAGGATCCTTAAAGCATGTTTCTCTTGTTTAAGGCCTACATTTTTGTAGGGATGTAGAGCCCACCTTTGGAAGTTCCATAATTCCATTATTCAAATTCCTCTCTAGTCACATGTTTCAGGTGGACTAAAATCTCTAGTCGAAACCGACCTGACAAGGAGTCAATCTGCAACTTTGAACAAGAACTGACAACTGATTGGTTAGAGCTGGACGCCAAGTCCAGATATTCACATACTTAACAGAAATTGTATTGGTTGGGACGCCAATGTAGATGAGCAAATCCTAATTATCACAAACTTGACTCTTCTCTACCGTCCATCCAAACAGGGCCTAAATGATGGCCTTGAACTCCCATTTGTTATAACTTCACAATTTTCTGATCACGTAAACGGAGGAGAAATCCACCCGATTTAATAAAGAAAAAGATTAGTTACAAAGAAGGATGAAACACAAAAATTAGATGAAGAAAAGGAAGAAAATTAAGAACCATCCACAGACTCGTGACCCAACAAGGGCAACCATTTTCTACGTAGTTTTGCCTTTTCATAGCAATCGTTCCAGGTTTACAGGGTCCGCCACTGTGTTTTGTTACTTATTTCCTCTTGTACCATGTTCGACACAAGTCTGTTTGTTTCTACTCTCCAGATTGTATTTTCTATGCTTTTGTGATACATATGTATGTGGTGTATGTATATCTGTCTCTGTACCTGTTACCATTTTTACACTTATATTTACCCTGAAAAATTAAAAAAAAGAGCTGTCCTTCCAGGTAATAACAAAAAAGTTGATGATAGAAATCAGATTGGAAACGAATCCCCTCCTCTCAGTCCCCAGCACGTGCCGGGAGGGTTTCCAGGTTCCGACCTCAGAAAGCTGCATTTTTTGACCATACTTCTTGGAGGAGGAAGAGAGAGAGAGAAGGGGGGATGCGTCACGCGGGTGAGGAAGAGAAGGAACCGAACGACATTGAACTGTGAACAGCTAAATTTATGAATAGGTGAACAAGCTCCGGGTACTTGTTTCTGACAGGATGTTACAAGCAGAACGATTGAGAAAATAATATGAGAAGCTGGTGTTAATTTGGTTTATCTCAAAATTGGGAATTTCTCTACAAAGTTCTTGCTGAAATTACATGGATCCAGAGAAAAGGAGGCAAAAGAAACAAAAAAATCTGTCAATGATACTGTTGTAGTCTTTACCCTCAGAATGCTAACTCACGTGTTATAAAAAGAACTCATCAAAACAGCTGCATCCAGAATCGTGGTGTCACCTCCAACCTAACATTTTCCAGGCTGAACATAGAACGTAACCACAAATCAAAGAGAACCACAAGACTAGTCAATTTTCCTGCAGCTGCACTCTTAAAGTACAAGGATGGTTGCTAATAAAATGAAACGCATTTATTGACTTCTTGGATCCTCGATACCTGCATCCAGAGGTCGCTACTTTCATTGTAAGAATTGAACCCAGGCCTCCACTATATGGTCAAGCAAATTTGTGACTGCTAGGTGTATATATTTTCAGTTCAAAAATGTGAATCTTCAGGCAACTGTAGTAAATTTTCTTCTGATAATGCTTAACTTCTCCATCTTAATCACCAGCTGTCTGGTGGTAGCCTGTGGAAAGAATGTCTGCTTCCAGGCTAGTAGACATCAGAAAATATTCAGCTTCATGTATGATCATAGATTTCAGAAGAGGCACCTAGAACCTTGTAATTGGGGGATTTTCTCAGACTGGATGGCCACCTCCTCTCAGGGAAAGAACGGGGCCATGATAGAAGTTCTTACTTATCAGAGTAGGGTCTAGAAATAGAACTATAACAGTGATATCATCATGAAAATGTCTTCTGACCCCACGATCAATCTTCTTCAGGTCTGAGTACCTCATTTCTCTTTTTTTGCTGCCTCCTGCATAGCAGCTTTTATAAGTTTCCTGGCGATTCCCTGCATGGTAATGGATCTTTCAGTGATATCCCATCAGACACTAATTAATGGGCATGGCAGAATATCAAGCATGAAATTGTGTAACCTTGGAATGATAAATGCTGAATGTCACATGAGCAATTGTCGAGAATTAATGATTTAAATTCTGTAATAGTAATGAATTAAAAATGCTACTGGTAACAAAGAATATTACTTTAATAAATATCATTGATATGAAAGCAAACACAATAGATTACAACCAGAATTCAACAATGAAGTATCCTAAACAGAACGAAAAGTAGTAGTAACCATAACCACAATCATCAACCCTTGCATTTATGTAGGTGATGGCCGAGCATACAGCTGGTGGCCAAAAATTCAACATAAAGCATGCAGGACCTTAAGCTCTGTGACAGGAATTGCAAACATGATTTGTTTGAATAAATTTTATAACAAGCAGTTTTTTTATTACAGAAACATCATCTACTCACACAAACCCTTGCTACAAAGTAGTGTAAACTTCACAAGGAAATTACACCTCGCATCTATGCTGTCTTATGACAAACCATCAGTCCTATGACTAAAACAACTTTGAATCTCTGATAAATCTACCCAATTAATTAACAAATTTCATATTAACAAGAAGAAAGAAAACAAAAAGCAGATAATGCCTTCTTATTATCAATAGAGTTTTAAGATCTGGCAGGAGGGCCCATTTGTTAGGGTATTTTGTAAATGAGTGCTCATCCTATATGAGTAGTTCGAACAATGGTCTGATAAATGGAAATGCTTTACGTACAGAAGCATAAAGGTATCATACAAAAGAGAGAATCTAGAACACACAAAGAAAGCTTACATTACGAGGGGAATTGTGAACCAATTCAACAGCTTGTTGATTGCTCAAGTGCTCCCATAAACCATCTGATGCAAATATTAAAAATTGATCTTCTGGACTGAGTTTATGTGTTACTATTGTCGGCTCAGCACTGAGGATTGATTTGCGGAACGGCACAGGCAACCGGAACCTTGATAGTAGAGGCTCACGGTTGAACTCCGCATCCTTCAATAAGCATCCCAATAGATCTTGAAACCTACAGAAAATGATGTAGAAGAAAACAGATAATTAACACACATTTGCAGTGCAATATTTTCTACAACCTTTTTCTTGAATAAAGTAATTGATGGAAAATGCTGAAAATGACATGAATGATTATATGAAGAATATTTTTAGCAGCCCATACTGCACATCAGGCACAGAATACGCTCAAGATGCAGGTGCCAGAATCTGCAGTACTAAAACTGCTAATGCACACCAGGATCTCTGTTTTCAACACAACTGCTAAAAACTTTGATGAAGGTATTGGAAACAACTAAACCTATGAGATGATAATGTTCAGCATTCATCATGTGTCATGGTGAGTCAAGACAGTGAAAGATCCATGGAACAGGAAGGTTGGTAGAACAAAATATAATGTGTAACAAAAGCTAGATCTACATGTTCATGAAAATGAAAATGCATTTGCAGGTTTCAAGCAGCATGTATGTTCCATGAATTGCTAACTTTACAAGCTTTTGACTTGCTACTACTTGGTGCTTATCTGTGAACAGGCATGGCTCATCTATCCTGTGAGCATTCATTCAGGGATTGACACAAGATGATAAGAAGCAAGTGCATTTTAGTGCAAGCCACGTAGATCATCCTTATACACAAAGCTATATGCTACACTGAAATCATGATAGAAGAACAAGATTAAAACACAAGACACAATTCCCATGCTTGATTCACCTTCATATCTCCCTTATACTAAGGATTCTCAGCATACACCATGTCCAGATGATGAGGGAAGGATTAGCATCCCTTCATACATTATTAGGGAAATATATCCCTTGGGAAATTGTGCTACAACATATATTTGCAGGATTCCACCAATCTAAAGAAACAAAGATATAATATTGTTATCAACAGCCCAATTTATCACATGTTTGGTAGCTTAATTTATGCAATTTTTTAATAATTGATATTGCGTGGAGTATGGACATTATGCGGATGCGTATGCTTTTACTGAAATCTTCCTTCATAAGCGAAGAGTTTATCAGACTAGCACCATGCCTATTTAGTCGATCGACCCAACTGATGAAATACTCATTAAATTGTGCCAAGAAGTTGTCTTCCATATGCTCCTTCCTTTCAAACAAAGGATTTAAACTCAATATAAGCATCACTATTGATTTGGATAGTTGTGCTTGCATATCAGAGTTTATCTCATAGACCTAATCAAACAATGATGATCAGAGTATGGCCAATGGAAAATTTTCAATGACTATAACTATTCAATTCAAAATATATAGGGTTAAAATAGTCAGAAGAGATATCATATAAAATTTGTAGGTAAATCAAAAACAGAAAAGGGGTATCATTCTAGTGAAAACTATTTTGTCCTACAACATGAAGATCCACCACGTTTGGAACCATCATCTCCATTGAGCAGTTGATGCGGCAGAAGCAAGTCATAGGAATTTCTTGCAAAGAGAAATATTTTCCGATCAGACAGTTTAAACCAAGTGCCATATAATATTCCTGTTTGAAGGCATTCCAAATATTTCATATCATTATCGACATAAATCTTCAATTTAGATGCCCCATATTTATTTGCATATCAGAGATACAATAATAGTCTACCAGATTTGGATAGACATGAGGCTCTAAGAAAAAGGTCAAATGTACTTTTGTTTCTGATCTAAGCAAACAGGTACTATAAGTAAGAGGCTTAGTTCTTCTCTTTCTGTTTGGTAAGTACTAGCCATGGATATCATTTACTGTTTAAATCATAACGAATATTATAAGCATGTTTAACTGACAGTGTAGTATACCAGATACAGTTCTACCAGATATGTACTCTTTCTTTGTGGGTAAAGAAACAAGAATAACAACAACAACAATAGAGTAATGGGAAGGTATGAGTTACTCCAGTCTTTTGTTATTCCAAACTGGAAATAGAACTCAGAAAGATTCACTTTGACAAGTCCGATAAGCTGCACAATGAGTGAAAAGAATTACCTGGATAAGGCCCTTCACACGCCAGACATTATGCTTTAAAACCACAATGTGTGAATCGTCTGGATGCATTGAACGTAGTTCCTCTCTGATAGATTCATAGCTTGCGTTGTGCTCTATTGACAGCTGCACAGCTTTCACCTCTCTAATACCACTCTCCAATTTCCCTAAAACTGCTCGAGAATCTCCAAGATTTGCCACATAAAGCACCCCACTACATATAACACCAACAAGACAGCACGAACCTACTGATGCAAGCTGGGGATTAGTGAGCCATTGCTTCTTACGACAGAGATAAAGCCTTCTTCTGTAGCAGAAAATGCTTTTCGTATTACATCTGTTGACACGCCTTGCTGCTCCGAAGCATATTCTGCATAACATATGCCCTATAGTTATGACAAGCACTTGCTACACAGAAAATATAATTTAGAACAAAGTATACAAATAACCAAAAGAATCTGAAAAGGAAATTAAAGTGGAATGCAACATGTGCAATTATCCACATCTAAAATATAATCGATGCCCACGCAAGAATGTGATCATAGTTATTTACATAAAAGATAAAGGTTCCATCACGAATAAATGCAAAGACAACTAAATAAAATCACATTTTCCAGAGAATTCTGCGAATTTGTGATAGGTACCTAAACTCTGACCAATCCGACAAGCCAAATCATGAATAAAAGATCCAATTCCTTATTTTACCGGTAAAAAGAGCCGATTCCTTCATAGATATTAGCAATTCATATATCCTCATAGAAGAAACTTGTCGAAACAAAATCCAAAGCAAAACACATGACAGCCGCAGAAGAGATTCATCGAATTATAGCAAAAATCAAAAATACATACTCTTTAGGTTCCAAAATAGATTGTTAGTGATGTATTTCGAGGTTTCAGGGCCGCCATGCCCGTCATATACCCCGACGAACGTCCCGTGAGGCGGACTCGATTGGTGCAAGCTCAGTGGCCCCGACTCAATCTGGCTGCCATCCTCCAGCAAGTTATTGGCCTGCACCACCGCCATGGAGAACTCCCCGCCGGCATGGCGGCCGAGGTCCTTGTACCAGAGGAGCCCATCGGCGCGGCCGCCACCGAAGCGGCCGGAGCTGTCGTCGCCTCGACTCTCCTGCGACGACTTCCAACAAGGGCTAACCATCTTCATCAGCGTAAAGGATCTGACCATCCCCTCATCCGAAACACCCGGCGATCGTAGCGGCCGCCACCAGGCCGGATCTCGCTTCCAGCTCTCTCCTGATCCTCGACGGATCGACGAAATCTATCGGATCTGGGAGGCCGACGAGGCGCTCCAAAGGCATAAAACAAGGGTTTCTCCTGGCTTCAGCGAAGGGTTGAGGGGTTTCCGCGAGCGCTCGTTGGATGCGGCCGTGGGAATTCGGCAAGCCCATGTGGAGAGTAAAAGAGGGGAGAGAGAGAGAGAAAGGGGGGGAGAAATGGGTTCGACGAGGAAAGTATGGCTTTTTTATTTTCCCCTCCCTTTTTCACTTTTTATTAATTTTAACCAACTCTTCTGGTTACTTTCCTCCTGGTTTCCTTTTCCTTTAATTATTTAAAATAAAGAGATGGTTTAATGGGGTGGTGGGTTTGGTCCGAACGGAAGGCTGGAGGTTTGACCGGGGATGGCGGGTGAGCAACTAATCACCTACTTTTTAGCCTACTTTCGCTCCCCTCTCCTTGTTCCTCTCTATGAAGAGGGTGATAAGTGGACTCGGTTATAGATAAGACCAGAGGTCCTTGATTAAGAGGATTTGTTGCATTATATGGCCCAGTCAAATTTGAACTTGTATTGTCAGGATGCAGGCCATGTCATAGGATTTGGTCAAGAAGAAGGGGAAGAAGTTTGATAAGTATATGGAAGGAATTGATTTTGGCATAACGATTATGATCTAAGATTTGCTCCATTAGCTTAATTTCAGTGGATTTGATTGACTATTGCATGTTCGAAAGATATCTCCTGATTTTTTTTAATCATGTTATTTAATGTCAAGATGGAAGTTATTGGTTATTATATGTTCATTAGAATTTATGTTGATGATAGAGAAAGAGAAAATATTGTCCTTTCTATGGCTATCTAGAGCGTTTTCAGTAGTTGATATTGTCTGCTGGATCATCTGAGGAGGACACATGTACTTATTTAGACAATGCTTTGGAATAATGTCTACTAAGATAATGTATGAGGTTTTGATGGTAATGTTTGCATATTCATGTATATGATAAAAATCCCGATAATAAATATTATATTGTTATGTTACATATTATGATAGTTGTATTCTGTGATTTTCAATAGCAATTTTTGAGCAGCTCCTTCCGATCAGATATGCGCAATATATGAAACTTTAATATACATCACGTTCTGATGGATAACAGTAGTACAGTTATGATCTTCTTCGAAGAAGAAATGAAGGATGTTTGCCCAGCTATGCAAGGAGTAGAACATTTTTACATTGACATGCATTAATTTTTTTTAAAGAAAAACAAACATAATCAGTATCTTATCTAAAACCTGGACACATCATAAATAGTTCAATTTAGTACCTAATGTAACTTAAAATATTACATGATAAAATCAAATGCCGAAACATCACAGGTACCTATTATTCGATGCCTTATGGCAAATAAAAAGAATAAAAATTTTACTACGATCGTCTTTTATAATATTTATTATAAAAAATATAAAAATATTATATATTTATTTTTAATATTTTTAATATTTTTTTAAAAATAA
>KE504739.1:440180-451054 GCA_000441515.1 Elaeis oleifera
TTTTTTTCGTCGTAGTTTACCATACCTAACGTCTCCATCTCCCAACCCCGATGCCACCCATGGCGCCATCGTGCTCCACCCCACGCCTCCTCCGTGCCACCACCCGAACCCCGCGTGCCTCCTCCGCGCCACCACCCGAACCCCGCGTGCCTCCTCCACTCCTTTGTATGCGCCTGCACCTCCTTTGTGCCACTAACCCCCTAGCAGTCCGTATCTCTTTTGCTCTCGATTCCGTGCATGCCCCCCTCCGTTGTCTGTCGCCGCTCTGAGCCCCCTAACCCCCCCCCCACCACAATGGTCGCAGCTGCTCTGCATCCCCACTCCAACACCGCGTGCCCCTCCCCAGTGCGACTTCTTCGCGCCACCACAGCCACCCCTTTCTCCCATCGTGGCCACGGCTTCTCCATGCTACCACACCCCCTCCCACCCTCCGACGTCCTCCGCATCCGCGGCCTGTGATTTCTCCATGCCATCGCTGCCGTCACCGACCCCCACCCAACTCCTCTTTGGCGCGCAGTTTCTCCATGCTGCCACTGCCGTCGCCACCCCCCAACTCCCAATGCCTGCATGACTCTCCGCATTTACATCCTTCTCTTTCGATGGGTCAGAAAAAAATAATTAAAAAAAAATAATTTTAATCTTAAAAATATTTACTGTATCAATCATACGTACATATGATAGTCCATTGAATTTAAATTTGAATGTCCCATATCTAATCAAAAGATTCAAAATAAATAAAAATAAAATATTTTTTTTGGAGCGCCGTGGCAAAATACGGAAAAATAAACGTACAAACGGAAGCATTTCCGGTCAAAAAGGGCGCATATGCGCTTGCCTTTTTTTGACCCTGGACAAATTTTGCTCAGAAGCACCCGCAGCTAGCGAAACGTGTTTGGATTTCTATTTCATAAAACAGTCGGACTAAAAAGATGGACTCAAGAATATAAAGCTAAAGATGGTAACTAAAGTGCCGAAGCCTGAAGGTGACCTGGTGGTAGAAGACAAAAGATGGTGACAAGAGGACGCTCAATTTCAAAGCACGCCGTGCACGGAAAGCTACTTCCGCTAAATCATAGACTATTGGAGTTCGGCGCACCGTCTGCCGAGTGTAGTTGAACAGCACTCTTGCATATTCTCTGTTTGTCGCTATGTAATGTAATGTCGGTGCTCACCGCCGACTTTAGTTTCGTGTCACGAATAGATCGGTTCTCGTTAAGAAAGCGCACCACCGGAGCACGAGAACCGAACCCCGACCAAACCCTATCTCACATGTAGGAGACCTCTCCACTCCGACAGGCCATGTCGCTCTGCCTCGGCCCAAGAAATCTCGTCAGAGCTCCTTTCCTCCGCTACGCCTCGCGCCATCGTGCGGCCTTCTCCTGCTCCATGGCCACCACAACGGCGAGAGTCGGCGTCGTCCAGATGACGTCCACGAATGATCTCGATGCCAACTACAGCACCTGCTCTCGTCTCGTCAAGGCAGGCCCCCTTTCTCTTTCTTGAACTCATTCTTTTACTCGATTTCTTTGTTCTATTATGATATCTCGAATTCCAGCGATCTTGAGTGATTTGATGCCTGGATGAGTGTACTGACGTTTTCTTGGAATAAATTTAGGCAAGAACAAATCACTGATCATGGAACTGTTAGCCATCGCTAGAAATCCAGAACAATAGTTTAATTTCACATTACAAACTTGTAGTGTATGAAGAGGGTTCGAGTTCTAGTTCCAAGAAGGTTTTTTGTTGGTTGATATTGGGATTCTTCTTGACTGAATTTGGGTGAGCTGTTAACTGTCCATGGAATAGTAATCCATCTCTAGATCCCCAGAACTCGAGTTTTGTTTCATATCTAAGTGGTAGCGCACGAAGAATGTTAAATTGTATTTCCAAGAAAATTGTTTGTTTGGCTAATCTTGTATATCTTGTTCTCTTGTTTTATAATGAGCTGGCACAATGGAATTCTTTTTTGGTTGCTCAATGAAGGAATTCAGGTGAGAAGTCTGTAAAAGGTAGAGTTGCCTTCTCCTCTTGTGATGTTGTTTCACATGCTAACAGATGGAGAGGATACTATCTGGAATGAGTTTTAATGTTTATCAGGAGTAAATTCTTGTATAAGGTTTACATACATTTTCGCACTAGTTGCTTTATGTGATATGGCATTACATTGCAGGCAATCAGATAAGTTGTAAGTTGTTATGGTGTCCTCTTGGATTCTGGATATTCCGATATAACTTAACATAAACTTGACAAGAGAAATGAGGTTAATCAATCAATACAGCTGTCTTGGTTTTTATGTGTTATCAATTAATTTGTTGTTTTTCTGCACTCATATGTAGCCTTGCAATCTCTTGTGTAAGTCTACACATTTAATTTATTATTTATTTATTCCCTTTTATTTTCCTTTTGGGATCTATATAAGAATAATCTGCTTTATTTATTTATTTATTTTGTTTTTTGACATAAAGCTACATAAGCATAATGTATTTGAATGAACTGTTGTTATCTTAGAAATTGATTATTCTTTGATCGAACCTTGCTCTTAGGCATCAATGTGTTGTGGATTGTTCTGATCCATTATTGCATTCTGACTGGTTTTGAGCCATAGGGAGCTAATAAACTGAATGGAAAGTGATGCTGGGCATATTCGAGTCTTGCTACCATGCAATATCTTTAAATTTTTTTCTTCAAATAATTTATAAATACAATAATTTCAATATATTTCATTCCCAGGTTTCTATCAGTTTGTTGCTATGCTTAAATCGCTTTGTGTATCCTGAAGTTAATACTTTCTTCCATTTTTTTCATACTCCATTGGGAAAGATTGTTTGCATGATCCCTTTTAATGCTAACCCATGAATTTTTCACAATATGGTTTCTAGGAGGCAGCTGCTGCTGGTGTGAAATTGCTTTGTTTTCCAGAGAGCTTCTCCTTTGTAAGTGCCAAAGATGGAGATTCTCTTAAAATAGCTGAACCTTTGGATGGGCCAATAATGCAAAGATATTGTTCACTTGCAAGGTAAGGAATGCCAGTGCTCTGTCGTATTTGTTCTTTACCATCATTTACTACCTTATGTGGGCATCCCATTTCTTATAAATATAATGATCAGAGCAGACAGCCACACTACAGTTTCTACCGATCTTTGCTACCACATTTTGTTTGTCCTTTAATGTTGTTTCTGGTGCTTGTTAACTCTCTTATTGATGATTATATATCTCAGCGCATATTTTGTTAATCATCTTGTTTTTGACTAGATACAGCTCCTTTTTGGATCATGCTATATTTCCTGTTTCTTGAATTTTAGTGCTTGACAATAGCTTATGCTAGTCCCACTGAATTTTCTCCAGTTATGAATGACAGAGAATCAAATATGTGGTTGTCACTTGGAGGATTTCAAGAGAAAGGACCTGATGATGTGCACTTGTGTAATACGCATGTTTTGGTTGATGATTCTGGCAAGATCAGAAACAAATACCAAAAGATTCATTTGTAAGACATCCAGATTCTACATTTTACTTTGAGCAGTTTTAATCCATGTTGAAACTAGCATCAAAGCTTGACTCTATTTTCAATTAGTAGTACAAAATTATGAGCATGCTTGCAAGGTCTGAAAGTTTTTGTCATTCTACATTGCAGTGCATTTTACCAAAAATCTACAGTTTGTTATTGTTATTATTTGGATGTGGGATGGTTCACCTAGCAGAGTACAATTCTGGAAATATCATCATACACCTTTTTGAGATTGCCTCCATGGATCAAAATGTGATCCATCAATGCTGGAGAATATTCTTGATTACATTTATGAACTTGGTATTGAGTATCAACCTTTTCGGGGGCAGTTTATTATAAACTTTTGGTGGATACATGTAAAAGTGTGCCTGCTTTTGGTTATAGGGCCTTGCTTGGTACAAAACTCTTGTAATTCAAAAATATTCAGAATAAATTTTGGGCAATGCATGATTGCCTGAGTAACTTTCTGTCCTTACATAGTCTGTACTGCATAATTTTCTTATTTGGCAGGCACCTTTTTTATGTTAGATATGCTTGGATCAGTGTCGATCAAATAAAATCAGCATAGAGTAATCAATAAGCTGTTGCTATAAGGAATACTTTCTTATGGAATATATGTTTTCTTACTTTTTATAGCATGAATGAATCTAAAAGTTTGAAAAATATACAATCAGTAAAGATGACCTACTGATCTCTTTATTATGGGGTATTTCACCTTTGATGCTGCAATGAAGAGTGATTATTTTATTGCTTCTTTTTAAGAATAAATGATTCCTCATAACTCAAAGAAAGACCAAGTCCCCCATATCTCAATCAGAATGCTCTCTGACAAAATATTGAGAGTGACAGAACTGGAGGCTTGTTGACAAGTACATTTAATCTTTCTCGATTAATAGACATAAATGTTGTCTATAAAGTTCTTTAAAGAACTGAATTTTGTTGCATCATGCAAGATCCACAGTAGGTGCTGCATTGGCTCGTTAAATATACTGTTTGGTAGCAGGCCTTCAGATTTCAGAGAAAATTGTCCTCTAACAAATTTCTTTCCATTGCTCCTTTGTTTTAGTTTACTGCAAGCCAAGGGCTGAAAGGAATTCTTACAATCTGGTGATATGCAACCACTATTCTTTTGAATGAGAGTAAGCATCTATTGGATGTCATGTACCAGCAGTCCTATATCCTGCAAAAGCTTCAAGTGTTGCTCTAAAAGAGAGCATTCTACATTCTTTTCTGCTGCAAAAGTATCTAGAATTCTAGATTCTTTAGTATTCCTACATGCATGATGTGCATGTGCTCATGAGCAATGCTTTCTAATGCTCAACTTACCGGGATAAAGTCAGTCTGGCAATTCGATGACCTGCGGCACCTGCACTTTCCATATACATATATAAAACATGAAACTCAAGTTCTGTGAGATCTTCCATGCATGGATCTAAGGAATGACTTTTAGAGGCCCAAGTCAGTTCACAGATTACTAGATTGATCCAGGGCATTCTGGAAATCTAGGGTCCATGATCTGACAGATAACAAAATATAATTAGTGCGAGGACTTGGAGAATGTAGGATATCTAAAAAGAGTTGTGACTATAGGTGCCATCAACTATATGCTAAGGCACCTATGTGACAAATCTTGTCTATTCATGTAATAAACAAGTTTATAAATGGGAAAGAACTTCTGGTTTACAATAGAGTTATGTTCTAATCCTTTCTCTTTTATGTCCTTAAAATATTCTTTGTGGCTTGTGTGATTGTTAGCACGAAATATACATGCAAGGCGCCAATGAAGGCCACTTTGAATAAATCCATTTAATGTTGTTTAGCATGAATATCTTTATGTCCAATTATTACATCTAGGCACCTTCACAGTGAGTTCTTAAGTTTTCATATTTCAAGTATTTAGAGTCTAAATGGTGACTTACTTTCTACTGCCTGAAGGTTTGACGTAGATGTTCCTGGGAACATGGTATACAAGGAAAGCAATTTTACAGCTGCAGGTATGGATACCTCATGTGTCTCTTATAATACTTATGCACCTTTAATGGACTTTGAACTATGAAGTTGTAGCTTAATTGCTTTTCTTAGCCTTGATTCAGAAGACATTGGTTTATGCATGTAATTTTTCAGTCATTTGCATTTTGTTGGGGTGTGTGTGTGTGTTGGGGGTGGGGGTGGGTTTGTGTGGGTATGTGCACATTCAGATTGTGTTATCTCTTTGCATGACATGCAGCTTAATACATTTACTAAAACCAAAATTTTGAAGAAACTGCACAGGTTTCTCTTTCTTTTTTGCATTTATTGCTTAAGTTGCTTGCTCATGGGACTTTCCTTTCCATTATATATATTTTTCCTCTGGGATTCATTTTGTTCCAGAACTTATTGGATCAGGATTCTTACTAAAATAATGGCTGATATGTAATTACCCACCAACCAAAGGTTATTTGCATTTTTCTTGTTTGAGCTTCAGTTAGACATTGACAGTGGTAAATGTGTTCCACTTTGTGTCATAAAATGTGTACACTCGTTCTTTTGAGTAAAGCTATTGAAGGGAAGTCATGAAGGGGGATGTGTTCTTAGAAGTCATGGAAGTTTTCGGGTCTTCTATGACTTTGCTATCAATTTTCTATTGCAATGATTTAGAATTTCAAAGTATGAAAACATCTGTTGAAATACTGAAATGAATAAGTGATATTGGATCAATGTAATTCATCAACTAAGCTAACATTTTGCTGCTACCTAAGAAAGCAAACAAGTATTTTTAACATTTTTGTTGGTACTACACTAGTCTGCATTTTTTGTCTCTCACTAATTTGTGTGGTTTAATCCTGATACCTCTTGAAAAACTTGGTGCTAGGCCTAGGATGCTCGTTTGCAGAACACTGTTTTTGACTGAGGGCAAGCACATCATGAGATAAGATTCAGATGAAAAATGTATTGCCCAGTACTATGCAACTTGCAGTTATCATGCGAGAATCAGACAATGAAAACTTGCAGGATATTGGTCTAAACTCGTTATGTGCAATATATAGGACAGTTCAAATCAGCAAATCATTTGAGATTTTTTCTTTGAATCTTTTCTTATTGAAGTGCCTCAGCACAAAATAGGCAACTCTAAGCTTGATCTACCTGAGGGTGGTGTAATTTCAATTCTAGTGACAATACTAGAAGATGTTGTGATTGTCAGGTGATAAAATTGCTGCGGAGGACAGCCCTGTTGGAAGATTGGGTCTTACAGTCTGTTATGATTTGAGATTTCCAGAGCTTTATCAGCTGTTGCGGTTTCAACACCAAGCACAGGTGTTTATCAACATGCTATACTTGGATATAGATTCAGTTTTCTCTTTGTTTACAGATTCTTTTATGTTCATTTACCTGAAATTACCTATAATATCTTTCACTCTTATTTTGGAAATGTGTATGTGCAGGTTTTGCTGGTACCATCAGCTTTTACAAAAGTTACAGGGGAAGCACATTGGGAAATTCTTCTCCGTGCTCGTGCGATTGAGACTCAATGCTATGTATATGAATTTCACCCTCTATTCCTGGTGCAATTTTAATTATTTCTCTGTCTTATGGAGTCGACTTTTAAATGGAGACCCTTTACACTCAGTCTCATACAACAATTTGAAGATAGAAACATATTCGCAATAATTGGCTAGAACAAAGAACAGGATGATAATGATCCTATTTCATTTACTAACTAATATTCCATTAAAAAAAATCATATAGATACCTGGTTGTATATTCTTGTTATAATTCTGGCTTACTCAAATTGAATCTGAATTCTTGTCATTATTTGGACTTTAGTTCAAACGATCAGCACTCATTCACTTGTCCAGTTTGATTTAAGATTGGCGTCTCTGCTGTTTTAGATTTGACTCAGAAGCTTCAGTAAGTTAACAGCCTAGAATAGAGTGAATACCGCATTAAATTAATACGAATAATAAAATCAAATATGCTTCGAAGCCTCACAGAAAGCTAAGTATTCCTGTATGATAAGTAGGTTCCAATCTTACCAAATATGAATTTCCTGTATCAATGATGCAAAAGATACTATCATATAGAAGCTAACTTTCATGGATATGTCTTAATGGTATGGGACAAAGAGTCATGATAATTTTTAGCTTATTTGATGCTATAGAGGGTTCGGGACCTCGGGTTAACATTTTCTGATGCTTTTGGGCATGCTTGGTCTTGCTTCTGCTTTTTACAAAATTCATTCTCAAGAATCATATGCATGTAAATTCTTAAATAGAGTGTACTTTTTGTTGTATTTGGTGTTTGGTAATAACATATTTACAATGTCTTTTGTGGATGAGCTTACATATTTGAAAGACAAGGAGCAATCTAACAAAGGAAGCTAGAAGCTAGTTTTTCTCGTTTCTTCTAAAAGCACTTCTTTGCCTTCCTCTTGTAGAAGCACTTTACAAGTGATATTACCAAACACTTGATCTTCTTCGTAACTACTTTGTTTACTTTAAAAGTTAGAAAAGGATATTTTCTAAGAAACACCAGACATGCCTTTTTGTTTGCTAAACATTTTTCATCTGTAAATTATCCTGTTCCGATAAGAAGCTTTTCACCACCCTTTCAATTCTCTTTAATTTTCACTTATTATCTTATGTTACTAATTATAGTGCAGCACCTTTTTCTTTCTAGAAACAAATTAACATTATACAGTTCAAAGGATGTCATCAAAAATGACTTTTCCTAGTGCTGGATGGCTCAGGGTTTACACATTGACATATGCTTACATCATGTTTGCTGAATATGTGACTAGGTAGATAGATCGAAGTATTTATGACAGCTTGATGAAAGGTTGAAGGTGTGGAAGTAGTGTATTAGAGGTGAGAATTCTAGTAGATGGTGGGACTGAATTAGCAAGGCATGAAATTTATACATGTAAGTAAACTTTATTGAGGTGTTGAAGCAGTTGTGAATTTTGTAGAATGATAGGAAGGTGATTTTAGTTAGGAGATAGCAAAGATGACTTTTGGTAGGAAACAGTAATGAATTGAGTGTCTGAAAAGAAGAGGGTCAGATAAGAAGCATTAGATAGATTGTAAGATGATTGAATTAGATCACATGTGAAATTGGATGGTAAATTGTAAAATTTATTGAAATTGCTATAAAGATAATAAGATAAATCAGTTAATCTGACAGAGTTTTCACTTAATCATTTAATTTCAAACATTTTTAGATCAGTTTTTAGTTGAGCTGTAACATTGATATCCATGTTTATATTATTGTAAAAGTCATATACTGATATTGATGTGACAGTCATAGATACCTTAAATTTATAAGCTATATCTGACGTCTTTTTCCATTGCATGGAACTAATATTGCTTGCAATGAACTTAGTAACCTTGGATGGCACATGCCATGCTGTGCCCTAAACTAAAAAGACTCTAGATTCCTTTTTAATTAATAAACTTAGAAAAATTTAAGAAATGCCATCCAACCCAATGCCGGGTTCCAGCTATGTCCTGGCATAATACAGCAGATGAGATCATTGTTCAGATCAGGTCTAAGTATTTTTTATCTATCTGTTAGATTTTTTTTTTTGTTGCTATGAAAACTGCTGTTTAGTTATTGATCTCTACGACTTTCAAGGAAACATGCTGTCCTTTAGTCACTACAGTGATTTCTGTTTGGGGCACCACACTAGCACAGCATCCCTATTCATGACACCCTATTGCCGAGCTTACCACGTACCTTCTTTTGAAACTGTTCTAGCTACTAGTCTTTTTGTGCTAGCTTCCAAGACATGACAATTGATAGATTGATATTTTAAGAATTTTTGACATTGAATGTCAATCTAGCCAAATTACTCATTCTCAAAGATTTTGCCTGTTATTAGTGCCTTGATTAATCAAAATTCACAGTTATGCAAACTTATAGAAGTCAACATTTACATCTCCATCGTCGCACTGTAAGTAGATAGTGGAGGTCAACAATAATCTATGTTGCATGTGTGGCAATAACCCAAGGTTCCAAGCACTATTATATTCTTACAACATTCCTCCATCATTATAGTGGGATAATGAGGTCAATTAATACTCTACCAGAAGTAGTACATGAGCTGAGCCATGTCATCAGTTATATAAAGCATGCCTATGAATGGGAACAGTGTCAACACTACAAAATTCAACTTGGATAGACCATAAGATTGTATCCTAGATAGCGATTATTGTACTGTTGACCTAATAGAGCGTGGTCTTAATGCAACCCGGGGTTGATATTGCATGACATTCAATTTTGGAGAGCATACAAGGAACAGAGAGGGGCAATGCAACAAAGTTTGGTCAAACAAATAAAAAGAAAACAGAAAACTGGCCTAAATATGAACTAATGCACTAGCAACAATTTGGACATTTAAAAATTCATGCTGAGGAACAAAGAAAAGAAAAGACAGAATAAATAAACATCCATGAAATCTAACCTTGGAAGGCTCAACTGATAGTACGGAAGGAGGTATGTTCTGATATGGGCATGAGATGTCAGAGGCTGCTGGATGGAATCAAAGGAATAAAACCATAGAACAGCAAGGCTAAAAGTTGTTAGGGAAGAAAGTTGGTCGAGGTTTGGGCTGATAAGAAGAGTGAAGAAAGATTTAAGGTAAACAAGGGGATGAATGTGGGAAAGAAGAGATTCAAAAGCAAACATGGAGATTGAGAGAAATGAGAACAGTAGGCAAATCACTTACAATATGGAGAAAACAGGAAAGCTGTCACACTTTCTACGAATCTTTTTTATGCACCACTCAGTATGATATGGAGGGGGATCGAAATAACATCATAGGCAAGAAAAAAAGAAAAAGCTGGAAAAATGAGAAGCAGCTGGCTCTGATGGGTGCTTTGTAATGTCGTAATCTTTAAGTTGATTTGGAGTGGTGGGGCTGGTAAGAAAGGATACGCTGATGTGGACCTTCATTTATGTAACAGTCATCCAACAATTAAGCAAATTTACCTCTCCAAAATTCCAATTAATTCTTGATTTGCAGGCTAACGAAAGTTAGCTACTAGATGCTGACAACACATTTTGTTTTTATTTTCTTATCTTTAATATAGTCTGATGATTTAAATACATCACATGCAAATTACTAGTGTCTAAATAATTTTGTAGTGTTAAAGTTATTGTGGATGTCAGCATAAGCGTTTGAATGTCTTTCATATCTTTTCAGGTTATAGCTGCGGCTCAAGCTGGAAGGCACAATGAGAAAAGAGAGAGCTATGGCGATTCTCTGATTATTGATCCATGGGGAACAATAATAGCTCGACTTCCACGTAAGTGCATCCACACACCCCACCCCACCTTCCCCCCCTCCCCCCACCGATGCCCTCTCTCTCTCTCTCTCTCTCCTCTCTCT
>KE504739.1:451571-461695 GCA_000441515.1 Elaeis oleifera
CCTCTCTCTCTCTCTCTCTCGCTCTCTCTCTATTGAATTGTACAGATTTCATAGTTCAAAGCTTTTTGGGATTTTAATAAAGAAGTTCATTGCGAAAATGGCTATTGCCAAGAGCTATGTAAAATAGAATATTTCTGGTCTATTTGTGCCCACCTACATGTAAAAGATTGTGTAGGTGTTGACACTAATTTGATTCCATGTTACAGATCGTTTATCAACTGGAATTGCTGTAGCTGACATTGATCTCTCGAGGATTGATTCTGTGAGAACTAGAATGCCGATCTCTGAGGTAACTTACTCTTTAGGCTGTACAATTTGTTTGGATTATCTTCAAAGAATTCAAATGACACAAAGTTCAAGCCATCTTTCTGAGCCTTAAATATGTCTATATACTTTCCTTTTTCAGCACCGGAGGTTCAGCAGTTGCTGGAAATCCTCATGCATTTGAAATTTTTGAGACCGTTGCTGCTTGGACTGAATCATTGTGAAATTCTATGGAATATGTGGAAAATATTGTATGTTTTCATTGTTGAAGTAAAAGAAAGATGCTTATTTCAAGGTACAGATGCTACTCACAACATGAAACAGGTGACACATCATAGCTTGTGGTTACTCTTACAAGGGGTCGTACATTATGGCACATTGTGAATATGATAAAACAAAGAAAAGGATCATGCTGGTTTGCAATTCTCATGCTTCACTAAGCTGTAGCTGTAGCAAATTGCGGGGAAATGACAGATTTCTTATGGCAGCTTGTTCGTGGTCGGTGGAGCCAACGCACCTTGGGGTGCATCGTGGTTTTGTTTCCCTATTGCTCATACTCTATATATCTATTAATATTAATTAAATTTTCCAAGGTTTTAGAAAATAGAAAAGCTGAATTAATCTTGACAATATATCCACTCAATCCAAACCTGTTTGACTTCAGAGCTGTCGAGATGGTTCGTGTTCAAAGTCTGCAGACGCATTTGACTCTGATTTGTTGTGTACGTGGTTGCAAGTTCAGTGTTTGGTAATAACTTAGTTGGATGTAATGACTCGGAATTGGGGAAATCTAAAAAATTATCAGTAGTTTAGAAAGAGTTCGGTTTTGGATAATAAAGAATTTGAAAAAAATAATAAAATTAAAAAATGTTGGTTATCTAAAATATTGAAAAATTTATTTGGTTAAGAATAAATATAGGAGATAAAAATGACAAATAATAGCAAAAAACATCACTGCTACGATATATGGCATCATTAATAGCAATAATATTGAAAAATTTATTTGGTTATCTAAAATATTGAAAAATTTATTTGGTTAAGAATAAATATAGGAGATAAAAATGACAAATAATAGCAAAAAACATCACTGCTACGATATATGGCATCATTAACTTGTAATATATAAAATATTTAGCCATGAAGAATTTGTGAATAATTCAAGAATAATCGAATGGTTCTAGGTCGATTAATTATTAGTGAATAATTTGGAGAATGTGGGCAAGCAAGATAGTTTAAGAATTTTGTCCAATGATTCAGAAAATATTTAATAATGAAGTTATCAATCTGCAATTCTGGTAATTAGATTTCATCTAGTTCGGTTGCTGGCTGGAGGCTTTGTTGACTCCTGATCCTACAACAATGATATTAATCTAGAAATTATGTAAATCCTAATCTAACTTGAACTCCCTTTCTCGGAAGTTTCTGTTTAGATTACTTGGCCTCTGGCAAGAATCAATGGCATGGAAATATTCATGGAGGAAATCCAAGATAGATTAACAAGGGAGCATCCAATCTGAGTATGGTTTGAAGGCGCATTTAACTTGAATTCACTTAATGAACGGGGGCAAGTGATTATTGGGACCTAGATAGGTATAGGGCAGCAGGTCTCTCTATAGAAACTTGAATTCACACAAGAATTTAAGAAAGATGGAATTGCAAATATACGTGAATGAACTATCCTGCTATGCTACTTTAGAGCAGATTGAGAACTACTAAGAGAGCAGCAAGTTTTGTTAGTAAAATGTCTTGAACTTGCCTCATTTTCCCTGCAAGGAAGGAATTGGCAACAATAACATAAAATGAATGGGGTACCATCTAACTTCTGATTGATGTGAAGACCAGACCACTTATAAAGCATGACAAATTGACAACTTGCCTGCCAATTGGTTCAGAAACCCTTTCTCCTTGTCTCTCCAATCCCCCTCCCCTGCATAAAAAGCATGATATCTGTAGAGCAATTGCAGAAGATAATGCTTTTGATCAAATCTTCTGTCATTTTTACGCATTGGAAAACCACCAGCTGCACTTTACATGAAGGTAAGTCTTGCAATTCATGCATTATTAGTAATATATGATATCATCTAGCCAAAACAAAACCCAAAAGAAGCTACTTCAGCTGACCTTCCATCTATTTACCACAATATCTACTGGAAATATAATAGATCTGTGGGATGGAAAAGGCCCTCAAGACAATCTCCCTCACCGGCCATACAGCTCTTTGGGAGAGCAACCACCAGTTCTTCTCCCCATGGAATATTGCAACTGCTCTTTGACATGTCTTAGGGCAATAAGAACACTTTGCACGTTGTTGTTGACCTCTGGGTTGCAGCCCCCAACTTGGGATGCAAGATTACTGGAACTAGAGCCAATGCATTGTCTATATCTTCAGTTTGATTCTCAACATCGTCCAGCTTGTAATCACTGACAGAAGATTTTCTGGTCCAAGATGTAAAAATGTAAGCTTATTGAATTTATGATAAGCAGCATGATAGAGAGAGAGAGAGAGTTAACACCAGCTGGGAGAAAAAGGGCACAATAAATCCTATATTTCAAGTTTGTCGCTTCAACATCTTGGTCATGTTCATGAATCATTCTCAATTCTTGTGAATCTATAAAGATAAACTACTATGTTTTTAACATAAGAAAAGGAGGTTTCCTGCACTCATTCCAACTTGCTTTCATTTATTTCATTTTGCTACTCTGCAAAGAGTGGATTTACATTGCTTAACAGTTTGACCCATAGTGCCGCTATACATTCACTGAAAATTGGTTTTGCCACTCAACTAATATATCAGGATTTTTTAATTGTTATAAAATATAGATCTAGACAGAGACATGAAAGGTACACCTGACTGTGACATCAGTTTGGGTTGGCTATTGCACAGCAAATACTTATTCTTGAAAAGTGAACTCAGTGTCTTTGTCTACACAAGACAAACACAAATATTCATGACACGCATGTGCATTGTGTGTTATAGATGTTTATGATTGAATGGACTTGGTTTATGGGAAGAGATTGTATATGTGAAGTGTAGGTTCTTCACCATGTTATGTGCATGACATAGATGTCATGTATGGTAAGAAATCCTACGGTGGCAATTTCCTGTTGATTCATAACCACTGCCATCGAAATCTGATTCTTTTGGGCATTGCTTATTGTGATAGTTAGGGTCTTCAGTTATATCTGCTTTTTCTCAATATATCAGTCATAGATATGCATTAACATGTCATCTGGATCACCTTAATGAGAGCAAAGGATGATAAACCCTGTGAGGGTTTGACAAGGCAAACATATTTGAAGACAAAATAGTCATAAATTTTCTAGGTTCTTTCCATAGCAGAATGGTGTGGCTGAGAAGAGAAAAAAGAGGACCACGTACAAACAAGCAAAATGTGCAAGAGGAATAAAAGTAGACTTCTCTGGAGGTTGTTCTTGAACTAATGCGTAGCATGAGAAATCCTAATACATTTGGGACTAAGGCTATATTTACTGCTTTATTTATAAAATGTCATTGCACATCAGTTTCTGTCTTAATTTATCAAATGCCATTGCCCCATTCCTAAAAAGTTATGAGATTCTGTCTGCTTTGTTCAAATTCTGGATCCAACAGGTTAATATTAGATTCCTTAGTTATGAAATGTGCTTTTCTTAGATACCCCTGATCAAAGAGAAGATACAAGATTTTGATTCTATGCTTGTAAATAGCTATTATCCATGGATGCTAAATATTTTCAATCAGTTCTTTCTTTCAATATTGTTGGTCATATCTCTTTTGATCATCCAGTTCCAGGACAATGATCAAGAACATGGATGCAGATTTTTTTCTCTTGATTGGTGCCCTTTTCACTACAGCTAATCATATATTTCTCAGGAAAATTCATGAAGAAGAAAGTTCTAGTGTCTTTCCTATACACGTGAGTTTAATGATACTGTCCAAGATTTTCAAGGTTATGAATGAATGGAATTCGACTTTACATAATAAAGAAAATACTACCAGCTAAATGTATATGATACATGATATGTTAGCATATTTAGATTCATTTAACTATTGTTTACATAGCAATGCATAGCAAAACCATGTATCATCTCCAAGTTGTGAGTGAGAGGCAAAGGACACTCATCTACTTAGTAGCCAGGAGATTCCGATGGCTGAATGGTTAGTAGATAAATGCAGAATCAAATGGGTGACCCAAAGCCCTATTTTGATTTTTTATCCTTTTGGGAAACAAAGCTTCACTTGTAACACAGGCAACCACATAAATGCCAAGGCAGTCCCACCTGCATACCTGGCAACCTTTGCATTGCATCCACCCCATGGTTGGATACCAGGTAATGTAACAGTTTGCATGTGCAGGCACCTAAAGGCCCAATGATCATGTAGTGCTCTGGCTGGTGGCTTAACATAGATACCTATATCCTGAAGCTTGATTTGTAAGTAGTATTATAACTATAAATTAACTCTAAGTCATACCATTATATGCTGTAATATTATTATATTCTTCTAATAAATCAAAAGAAACTATAGAAACTCTTCTACTCCAATGGATGAGCTCCCTATGGTTCTATTGCTTAAAGATTCCATAACATGTGGTATATACTAATAGTTAAAAGTACTGATAGTTTTACCTTGATGTTTCTTTTTCTTGATGGGAATAGTAGGAAGCAAATAGCTTTTCCCACCCTTCGTGTTTCTATCACAAGGTTTCTATAAACCACATCAGTGTTTGTGTGTGTCAGATATAAGTTACAATATCTAAATAGAAAGGTAATGAAATAGTTAGGTCATCTCAATTCTAGATGCCTGCTAACCACCTGGGTGTCTCACTGAAGCTTTTATAACTATCACTGCCTCAGACTGCCCAAGGCAGTTTGCCAAAGTTCTGTACTATTAATAGACAAACATTTTAATTTGACCATGCATATAAGCTTTTACCAAATGATAAACACTCCTAAATAATCATATGTAACTTTCAAAACATTTATTACTATATCCATGAGTTTGGTTTATCACAATTCTGGCATCAAAATCACCAACCACAGAGCACAATCCTGGATGAGCATCTAGTTGTTCAAGGCATTCCTTTCTTAGGTTTATAATATATAAATGTCCATTTTCTCAAAAATCACCAACTTGCCCTTTTCGGATTACAAATGCTGCACTTATATTAATAAGAAATTTGCCATTTGCTGCTGCAAGGGAGGGTGACTTGGCATAAACAACTTATCAACAAAAAGGGTAGAGAGAACAAGACTTATATGATAAAATCAAAGTCATCAAATGCAATCAAGTGAATAAAGATGGAGGTTAACCCTGTCAACTCAAAAATAAATGCAGGAAAAATACGGCAAGTATAATACAAGACATAAAATTGTAGTTTTGGCAATAGTCGGACTAAGTTTTCAGAAACAGAGGAGCACTCGGGCAATTTTATTTTGCTCAAAATAAAGTAGAAGCACTAGTGCTTCTACCAAGTGACTTTCAGCCTTTTGTTGCCTTTTCTCATCCTTTATATGGTAGACTTCAGCACCATATAGACATTGATATGTTGAATACTCTGGCATTTTTTCCTCCCTGAATACTCCTGCTTACAGTGATATACTTAAACTCCGGTTCCCATCATTTCTAATGTAATCAGCCAGTAGAGAGTTCTCAAAATTCTGTAATCTTGGCAAAGGCAATCTAAGTCGACTCCATGACCAAGCATTATACCATTAACATGTTCTTTTAAACCTCCCCAATTATGTCCAATTTTAGACTCATGTCATCCTTGATAAAACACTTGTAAAGAATTACAACCGCGCATCAACATACCTTGCAGCATCAGCAATCGACACTTGGGAGCTGCCACCTCTGCTGCTCTCATCCCCATGAGACTCTACTTTGTTAAGAGATGGTGAAGTCCCGACCGAACTCCAGCTGCCCTCCCGATCATGAGCCGAATCGACCAGCGAACTACCTGAGACATCATCACCAACAACACTCGGCGCCTCCCCTCCGAACCACATTGTCCCGAATCCACGGTCGGTGAACTAGATCCCCAGCATTCCAGCTTCTGACGGCCCGAGAAGCAATGCGAGGACGAGGAACTCGCCGAACTTCGGGGGACATCCAAAATCTTCAAAGATTCCAGCTTTCTCAAAGCATGCTCCAGCCTCCTTTCAGCCCTGTTCCTGCACTCGATCTCTTCAGCCAGCTTCCTTCCAGCTCTTCCAACTATAAAAAAAACAAACATCAAAAAGAATTAAAAGAAAGAAACAATAAAATCCAAAAAAAGGAAACTGGACTAATAGAAGAGGAATATGAATGAAATTCCTGTTAAGAATGATGATGGGTACCCTTTTGGCCATGCTGTCTGCTTGCTCCCTGGCAGCCTTGGAGGCCACTCTCTCTGCTTGCAGCCTTCCCCTCAAGCGCTCCACAGTCCTCAGCCCATCATCCCCTCCTTTTCCCATCATACCTCCTCCTCCTCCTCTATTACCAACACGCCACCCTCATTTGAATCTTCTTTCGAAACGTATCACCTCATTGGAATCACAACAATGACCGATAATAAACACTGAAACTTTGAGGAAGGACCTCAATCTTAGACCCCATTCTCTACCCTCCTTGAGCTTGCATCTCAGACATTTGAACTGGTGGGAATCTCGCTAAATGCGTCTGTTTCGATACGTGCGGAGAGGGAGGCCAAAGGCCGGTGGAGCTCAGAATAAGTGGGTCCCCCCTCCGCTTCCCTTAGACCGGAAGCAGAGAAGGAACGGACCCGGCTCGTGGGCCTGAAAGGACGGGAAAGGATTATTCGTTGTGCCGGAGGAGCACCGGAGCTTGATGGAACCGAATGGCTGGATCCTGGATTCGGGGATTTAAACGATATCTTCGAGGGGTTTGTGGTCGAGGGCGGTCATGGGCTGAATGCGGTGCGGTTGTTTGGTCTTCGGTGTCTCAATATGCATTCATGGCGTAATATGCATTCTAGTACATGGTATTAATGAATGCTTGGGACCAAAATCACACGTGCTGTACTTTCCTAGAAGCGTGCGGTTGGTTTTTTCGGTAAGAAGCGTGCGATTGGTCTAAGCGACGCTGCTGTCATGCGATCATCTCGGCATCCATCTCAGCACCTGATGCATGGAATGTGCGAACTCTTGGCTTAATGCGACGTGCCAGCGAGGTTCCGTGTATCAAATCAAGAGAGGTAAAATACAATTTAGTCAATTAGGTTTCAATTGGCATCTTTTAAACTTCGGTTTGAGTTAGAGAAAGCCAGCTGCCATTCACCAGCTATCCATGAATTTTATGAAGGGTATTAAATGAGAGAGAATATATACAGCAATTAATTTTAAATATTCCATTAATTTCGCATGATCAGTGGGATTTTTTGTGAGTTGGCTTCTAAAGGGATATAATTCCGACAAAATTTTGATGTGATTTACAAAAAAAAAAACTAACCAGGCAAAGCACGTTGCTCTTGTTTCACTAACGAGGATAACTTTACCATCAATTACCGGATTTTGAGATGGCCTTGAGGTCATATGAAGGCTCCATTTATCTTTTAGATTCCAGAGCATCCGTTTGCATCCTTGTATGGCTTGTTCACTTAGACATCCCTAGGGAAGATCTAAAAGCTGATGTAGTTTGATTAGCCCTAGCAATTCAAAATAATCTGACATGATTCTCACTCAACAAAATAAAGACGATCACTCTCATTCTTTCTTCCCTTTACCATCCACGCTAAATGCCGCTCTTTTGCTTCATAGCCTGGATGGCTGACACGATCAGTGGATCATGACGAGAGAAATGTTGGATGAGGTGTTGATCTGGCTTGCACTCGAAGCCTAAGGCCACCAATCGGAGAGTGATGTAACAATATTCACTCATTATACCCTCAGATCCTCGTTAAGAGTAAGATCTTTAAGTTGATGGTGGTCACCACAGAATTATAACATCAGTCGAGCCAAGCGATCATGTGAACTGAAATTGTGAGACAAGGAGGACGGATAGGACAAAGGAGTTTGGAATGACAGCAAGAAGTGGCCATTTAAGGCGTGGTTCTTCCCTTTTGTTCACGGACTAAGGAACGACGTAGGAGGAGCATGTGAACCTAGCCAAATATATATACTGCACATTCATCAAAATTGTGGCAGGGGAGAAGTGGTACCAAGCTAGCCATATAAAACAAGTTAACCCGTGACTGTGAGTGTAGGTTGGTTCTTCCATATCCTAGACTGTCGCCTTGTGTTTCCTATGTGGCTGTTCAGTGCAGTTTTGCAGAGGCTTTTGGCTTTATTTCAGATCAAATGTAGAAGTAGGAGGGCTTTTCACCTTACTCTCCTTCATGATGCCATCATAATCATGATTATTATTGGACACAGGAAATACCTTTGCCCAAACTGTAGGTGCCAGAACTTACCAATGACCAAGCACGGGCGCACAAGACTTTATATTAAACAGTGATCTATATTTAGTCCGACTAGAAAATCAATCCCAAATTGCAGGAATTATACCTACCGTACTCAGTTCTGTAGGATGTATTTAGTATTAAGATCATGCTCGGTACTTACACTTTGCGTATTTGGGGGAAGAACAAAGCATAAGAAAAAGAACAACCATATTTAACAATATTAGCAGATAAAGATATCAACATGGAACAATACACTTCAATTATAATGGTATAAACCTTTCTGAGAAAAATGCTGCGTTGGTGCCTACTCACTGACCTGTTTGATTCATGTAAGAAACATCCCATTATCGAAATCTATTATTTCCAACGCAACCACAAAATGATGCTAGCCATTCTATCATATAATCCAGCAAGGTTTTTGTCCAATGAGACAAAACAGCAGTCCTTGTGGCAAGAGGTAAAGCATCCCCTGATTCTGATGAGAAATTGCTAACTGGAACCTGCGACATGCAGTATATAATGAATGATATGTTTCAGTTCGAGCCTCCACATTGTAGAATGATCATATCACATCCACCAACCAGTTTCCTCGCTTTAATTAATGAGAAAAGGTCTCCATTTGGTCTGGAGAAAGCTGCTAAATTAGGAGCCCCCTGACCGATAAGTTGATGCCAAAAGGACATCCCCGATGGTTGCGAATGTAGTCTCACAGCATTTAAGTTAGTGGCCATCTTGCAGTATTGGGTAACTACTTAAGCAAAACTCTCCATATCTTCCTCATGTCTAATGACCGTATGGCAAGCCCAGCAGATACGTAAAGCAAAACTACACCAGAAGCAACTAGAACACCGGCCCTGTCAGACTGTACAGTTACTGAAATTATGTCTGGTGAAGTATTCCAAGACAAATATTAGAGAAGGAAAGATCTTAAAATATAGGTGATGTTTCTAGGAATAGGGTGGCAACCGGGAGTCTCTGAATGCAAGGAGAATGGCAAGTGCGGTCATTTTTGTTGCCATTTTCCATTTCCAAAGATTGTTTACTGCTACAGCCTGCCATTAGGCAAAAGAGGTCAATACCAAAAGTTCACATATGACATAATGATGAGTTAAAATGGACAGGCAGTTGAAGCGAGAGAAGAGCAACCTTGAGAACTTTACTATTCTGAGATGCAGCCCACTTTCTAACAGCTGACATAGTTATCTACAGAAAAGGATGATAAATGCTTGAGTTAGTGCAAAATAATACTTCTGCTCATCTGAAGATAACATACAAAATCCTTTTTCTCAACATCATAAGCACATAACAATCCAGCTAGCATTGCTTCGTTTTTTTCATAGAAACCATTGTACAAGTTAAAGCTCTGATGATTTGGTTTGGCATTAGTCTTTTGTTGGTGGATGTCTTGCCTGGACACCACTTTCCAAGTACCTTTTCAGTACCACGCGATGCAGCAGGAA
>KE504739.1:468077-501198 GCA_000441515.1 Elaeis oleifera
CCAATGTTGAGGTGAGCCTGCCACATGGTACGAACCTTCCTCCTCCGCCAGCGTGAGAAATTGTCCGCTTTCCCCAAGAGGCGGGCCCGCTACAGGTACCCTATAACCCTCAGAGTCACGATTTTGCCCTTCAAAAGGCGCCTCACGTGGTAAGGGGAGCTCGCACCACATAGCGGGATGGGCATCAAACCCCATCTTAAATAACAATATGGTGCCATTTGAATATCGCATATCCATATCAGTCCCACTATGAATAACAATATGGTGAATTTGGCAGAATAGCATGGATGATTTACAGACAGTACAACACCAAGGTGAAGAAGTGAAGTTACCAATGAACCTGGAATTTGGAAAAGAGGAAACTAACAGTTCATAAGTACAAGAATGAAGTTATAAAGTGGCAATCACCTCTCTACCGATAATGGCAATTGAAGGTACCGTCAGAAGCCAAGGTACTGCTCAAATGCTGCAACTTCCAAAAGTCTGGTACATAATAATAGTAGTGTGGTAGCAACCATAAGCTGCACTCAACGAACAAGAATAGAAAAAAATAGGACTCCTAAACTGTCACTGAATTTTTTAAAAAAATATATATATATATATATAATATCATCTGCTTAATTGACCTGTGAAATGCAAACCATCAAAGATTCAATTATGACAGTATGAGCAAAAGAAGGCACAGAAGAAAAGGTAGAACCTTATCAGCTACGGGAACAAAAAATGCACCAAAAGCCGATCCTAGCCGCATCTGATGAACAGAAAAATTGTTATAGAAGCCCAAGCATAAGGCAGATAAACTGGGCTAACAACATGTGAGATCCTTCAAGTGATACAGGAAACAAACCTTTTGAGCAATATAACCATCTAGCCAGTCTATGACAGCTGCAGCAATAAATATGCTTGTTGTCACAGTTGTTGTCCACCAACCATTCATGTACAAGGCTAGTGAGAGATAATGAAGACGTTAGTCTCTTCAAATGCAATATCTGCATGCATTGGAAAGAAATCTCCCATGCATCATTGCAGTAGAAAGAACGGGACATGCATATATGCAACTGATACTTAGAAAAAACAGAACTAGACATTCTGGAATGTATATCTCATATCTGGTCCATGAATAATAATAAAGGTATACTCCTAGAAATCGACATGTCAGGTTCCGATCAGATTTTACATGGGAGCATCACTTTCACCCTCCCATAAATGGACTACAACCAATAAGCCTAACCTTTGAGGCTCACATGTCAAGTTTCAACCAGATTTTATATGTGCAGACTTTAAATGCCATAGAACTGTACAACCATCCAAACCGGAAAGGATGGAAAAAAAACTACATGGTGATAAGGATTGGAATTTTCAAATTCAACTATACTCACAGTCAGGTTTGAAACCAGATTTCAGTCTTGCATATAGGCAGATCTGGGATCTTAGTTATACTTAAACATCTCTTCTTCTTTAAAGAAGCAAACATAAACTCTCATAAGCCAAATTTCTTTCCTGTCTCATCCAAGCCCAAATTTCTAATCTCATGCTCATATGAACTTTTCTAATGTAAATCCTACATGTCATGGCAATGGCACTACTGTGAATGTTTGTACCGTGTTGGTCACATTATCTATACAGAGGTTTTTTCTGATGAATTCGGAGGCTGGAAAAGCAGCCACCTACCACATTATCTATACAGAGGTTGAGATGCAAAAACTTGTGAAATAGAATGGTTGTGCCAAAATTTTAGCTGAGTTAATATCTTCAAACCCCAGGACTAGATCTCTTTTTCACTCTGGAATACAATGACCAATTGCAATGAAAAGCTATCTTTCCCCACTCCCCTAAAGAAATGACCGGGGTCGAGGGCCTCTTCTGCTGCCGCTTCCCATAAATAAGGAAGCAGGGTGATGGCGAGAGGAGGGGAAGAGGGCGACGGCTTTAAGGAGGCTCGCGGGGAGCGATGGAGGCATGGATTTGGTTAGGAGGGAGTGAGATTTGGATTTTGTTCGAGGCTGGTGGCGATGTTTGGGGATTTGAGTGGGTTAGAATGGCGATCCTTTGCCTTGCTTGGGCTTCTTTTCATCCTACGCTGGCGGGAGAGCGAGCGAGGGTGGAGGTTCTGTTCTGGAGCCGGGAGGAGGAGATGCGGCGAGACGCGGACGAAGTTGTATTTTCGCGAGAAAGAAGGATTCACATTCCTTAGCCCGAATCCACCGTTGGATCACCCAACGGTCGCAAGCGGATGAATGACGGCATTTTGAATGTCTTCAGAAGGCGAATCTTTCCATCGGGCCATAGATACAATCTTATCTCACAAGATGAACCAGTGTGATGATCCGCTTCAAGACAAGAACACCTTGAGTCCATGCAGTGGCGCTTAGGGTACCACCAATCAAGGAGGCGGAATTTACCACCATGTGTTAAGATGCACATTTGATCGATTGAAACTACAAAAATGAGCAACTATGATCGGTGGCATATATGATGCAAATAACTTTACCATGATTAGCTATTTATGTTTTCTCAAATTTATTTGTTATTTTAGCATTGCCTATGGATGATGTGGGATAAAGATTTGTTATCAGTACATAATTTATAGGTGACGGACCTTGCAATGGTGTTTGCTAAAGATGAAATTTAGTTAAGAAAATAGGATTTTGTAACATATTTTCATCATGATAAGGTATGCACCCTTAAAGATGGATTTTGCCAGGTGATTCCCCTATGATTAGTCAAACTTTTTTCATTAGTTGTTAGACAACAATGATATTGGTTAATATGAAACATACGAAATTATATGATTTGATTGGTACAATGATGATGAAATAGACATATCATCTTATTTAATTGACTCATGCTACATTTGTTGCCTCAAAATACAATGGCCATAATATCAAGAACACCACCATTTCAATGATTCAATAGTGCAATGGTGATAGATTTATTTGATGCAATGGTGATGAAGACACAGAAATTGTAAAATGATAAATGTATAATCAATATTATTCAGAACATAATTATTTCAACCATTTAGATGATTCTAAAATATATTTTTCGAATACAATATTTTAAAAATTAATTATTTATTCTTTACCATGCACTTTCGCATGTTTTTTTGCACCCCTTTATTTATTCTACTATAATTGGTATAATTTATAATTTTTTAGCTAATTGGCTATGATCTCCTTCTAGCTATGGTTATTTTGCTATCTTCTAAAGTCTCTCTTTGATCCTCAGCAATACTTTCATGTGCAATGATATATACATAAACATCTTGACTCTTGCTTTTGTATACTTATCTAAAATCTCCTTTTCCACTCCATATTTATGTACTAAACATGTAAGGTATCTCGTTTAAGAAAGTCACTCTTGCCAATACTAATTCAATTTATTCTAGAGATTTTTTCATATTATAAAATCGCTTTGAAATTATACAAACACATAACTTGTATGATTTGCAGAATATATATATATTTTTTTCAAATTTTTTCAAAGAAACAACATAAAAATATAATATATTAAATAATAAAAAGCTTCAATAGCCAAATTTCTATTGCATATATTAACTAATGAATTTTAAATATGATATAACAAAAATTTATTGTTAATATTGATGTTATTATTATGGTATGTGTATGGTGAATAAAAAATCTTTCATAAATTGAACTTGGTTGGAAAGTTCCATCATTAATAACAGCATTATCAATCCCGACTCTACACAATATACGAAGATATAAATTTTTTAAAATTTAAATACAATATGACAAATATATCAAATTTGATAAATAAATATTTAATAGTTAAATTTTTGTTGTGCATTAAATAATGAACATTAGCAATTCCCTAGTATACTAATACTGATACAATTAATATGTATTACATATTAAATAACAAATTTAATGATGATTGGAACTTTAATACCTGTGTCTGTACGATGAAGGCAAAATTTTGCACAAAAGCAAACATATATATATATATATATATATATAAGGATTCCTCGAAACTAAAATGGTTGATTTGAATCCCAGTGCATGGGAATTCATTGAATGTCTCATTCAATTTTTATGGTAAAAAAATGCAGCAACCGCCTCACTGTATCTCAATGATAAAAAAAAATTCGCATCGCTCGAACGAGGAGCCTGCTATTTGGTTGAGCAAGCCTCGACCGTCTGATAGATAATGTACGTCGGTGATTGCAAACCAGCAAATATCCGAGTGCTTCCATTTAAGAGGAAATTATTGCTAACATCCTGTGCAACCATATGGCCTCCCGCTGATTTCCGTAGGCTCCATTCATCGAGCACGCATCGTATGCGCTTTGAATTGGCTGCATGCACCGTCACGCACGCGGTGTGGGCAATAAGTTCGTATTGCGTGATGTGCGCCTTGCCAGCAGCCGACCGCCCCATCGCCGTCACCACTATTACGCATTCGTCTTCACCCAAAACGCTGAACCGTTAAAGAATCTACAACAGCATCAAACAGGGAAGGAGCTCCACTGATGCGCCCGCTCTCTCTGAAGAGAGTTGCCTGCCCCTAAAGCCTTGAAACCCGGCTTCAATCACTGAACTTATACCCCCAAGCTCCCGCTGGTTCACGTTGGCAATTCGCACACAATTTCCAACAAAAAACCACCACCGTTACTCAAGCATTCCAAAATCCTCGATCCCCTCCTCTAAAAACCGTCCATCCCAAGAGTCCTCCCTCACCTCCTCTCCAACTCACTGTCACGCGGAAGCTGACGGTTCTTGAATCAGAGTAATATAACAAATCTAAAGCGAGACGCGGCCGCGGCCAGCGGCAGGAGCAGCGCGATCGTCACGGCTCCGCCGGCAATATCGCGAGCGCGCGATGAGGGAGAAGAGCCTCCCCGTTATCTCTTCAGAACAGAAGCGGTGAGTGATCGGCCTCTTCTTTCCACGTGTCGTCTCTTCCCCCCCCCCCGAGATGTCAGCGGATTTCTTTTCTCTTACCTTATATCTCTTCCTTATTCTTTCCTTCTTAGTTGTTTTTTTTCCTTCCATTTTCCTTGCATGATCCTAATTCGGCAAATGCGGTCTGTGATCTTGGATTCTTTATCATATATAGCGTCAATAACCCCGACATTTGGTAGTGTACGCGTTCGAGGAGATAGGTTTCAGTTCTACTGTCGCGGCAGTAGGTTAAATTAGGGATCTTTACGGATTCTAGGGTGGTTTTACCTGCGATGGCAAATGCGTCCTTCGAGAGGTAGTGCGATGGACGATCTAAGCGGAGTTCTGCTATGGTGTTTTGATTGATTTGTCTTTCTATGGACGTTGAGTCTCGGTAAAGATTAGATTTGATTTTCTTTTTATTGATTTGTTCGTTTTTTTTTTTTTTGTTACTTTTTGGATTCTTGATTCTCGATTCTCAAGTAACACCGATAGCTTCAGTTTCAAGGGACCGATTTCTATGTAATTTCCATGATATCTGAGCAGGGACGCCTATGGGTTTGCCGTGCGGCCTCAACACTTGCAGAGATACCGGGAATATGCAAAAATCTACAAGGCAATCCATTTAATATCATTTATTTTTACTCCGTAAGAAGTATCTTTCAAGGTATTGCTTAGATTCTTGAACTCGTAATGGTTCCAGGAGGAAGAAGAAGAGCGATCGGAACAATGGAAGAACTTCTTTCAGAGGCTGGCCGAGTCTGCGCTAGTGTCGTCCAACGACTCGTGGGCAGAAGATGTTGATGCGGACACGCCAAACGACGCAGGAAATGACTGTGATCGGAATGGACTTGACAGATGTGATGGATCCGAGGAAGTTGGTGCACGAAAGGAGCCGGTTGAGAAGGAAAAGGCGAAAATCCATAGAACCAATACATGGAGTCAGATAAGACCATCCCTCGCTGCCATCGAGCAGTTGATGAGTCATCGGGTGAAAAAGAGGAAGAGCCCATCCTGCAACGAACAGGAATCTGGGAGAACTGGGAATCGCCTCGCACCAATTGAAGAGGTGGCAAGACATTCTAAAGAAGAAGAGTCTGAGGAAGAGTTCTATGATATGGACAGATCGGATGTGGTCCAGGAGGACGCAGCTTCAGGGGACGGTGGGAATGCTGAGTCGGCAGCAAAGCAGGAGCCTTTCTTCCTTGGAAAGAAGAGCTGGAGTGCCTTGTTCGTGGAGGGGTGCCAATGGCTCTCAGAGGAGAGGTGCAGTCATTACCGTACTATTGCACTCATGATTAGTCCTCAGTATTCTGCCGCTTGTCTTAGCTGAATCTATCTTCCACACTAATCGCAGCTATGGCAAGCTTTTGTGGGTGTAACGGCGCGGAGGGTGGAGGGATATTATGATGACTTGCTAGCTCCGGACACTGACACTGATGAATCTGATGCCTCACTTCCAAATGACACTGTTGGCATGCTAAAAAGACCTCGGGGAGGATGTGTGCCTGAGAAATGGAAGACTCAGATTGAGAAGGTTATTAATTAAAGGATCACGAAGTCCAAAGTCCATCCTTTGTTATCTCATAGAAGCGTGGGTTGTTGAGATTACGATGCAATGAATGATTCTCATCCGCATGACTTGTATCTCTCTGTACAGGATTTGCCTCGAACATTTCCAGGGCATCCCGCTTTAGATGATGACGGGAGAAATGCACTGAGGCGTTTGCTTACAGCATATGCTCGCCATAATCCATCAGTTGGGTACTGCCAGGTACTCAAGACTGGACTCTATAGTAGTTATTTTTGTCTTCTATATGTATGTAGTGACCTTTATCTCTGGTGAATTTATGAAGTTTTTTCATTCGATGGAATCTGATATTCCATATTCATGCATTCTATGATGTTAATTACCATCTGTCGAAGAAGATCACAAATGATCTGCCCAACAAAGGACATATATCTCCTCAAAATTTTACCCGACAGCTGGACAGGTTAAAATTGAGGAAGCAATTCTCATACTTCTCTGTGTGCATTGGCTCTCATGAACAATCCATTTTTGTACAGTGAGTTGCTGTCAAAAGCTTGCAGCATTCAAGAAAGATATGGTGTTATTCTGCAAAATATTTATCCTACAAGTTTGCATATGAAGATGCCAAGCTTTTATTAATTATAAGTGAAAAAGAAGAACTAGTCTTTGTAAGGCATCTAGATTGTTTTATATTAATGAACATAGGCTATAGTACTTTTCAAATCAATACGTTGATTAATACATAGAAATTACCTGGTATAGATAGTGGAACTCTAAACCCATTGCTTTAACGGAAAAAATAAAAGATGATCAGTACAAGATCTTGGGAAGCTACAAATCCCAAAAAACCCCCTCATGTTTTGAGGTTAACCGCTTGACGTGTTTGAGGAAAGGGAAGTAGTTCAGGGTTGGACCATGGTTCGGGTTAGGTTGGCCTTATGTGGATGAGATTGAAAAAAATAAAAAAAGAAAAAGAAAGATAGAAGAGGATGCAGATTGCAAAAGAAAGAGAAATGAGAGCACAAGAAAGATGGTGATGAGCTCACCTGCATGCGAGTGTGGAATAGTGGCATCTCATAATGTGTGGTCCAGTGTGGCTGGAGCCCCCATATGTCATGGAATATTTGGACATCTAACTCTAATATGAAAATTTACAGGAGTCACATTTAATCAAACGCCCATTTGTGACTACACTATAATTCTGCTTCTAACGGTATAACTATACATAACCATAAAACTTCTAAATGTATCTTCAAGTGTGGTGCCTCTGCAAAAGTTTTGCATGGAAGTAGCCTGCTTGAACTTTAACTAAATTTGAGGTCATAACATTGTACCCATAAAGCATCAATTTGGCAGGTATGATGTCTGTCTTAATGGTACACTCCCTCACATTCAACCTTGTTTGTGCACTCACTCTCGCTTCTGCTCATGGTTTTAAGGCCATGGCTAGCAGTAGATGCTGAAAGGACTAATCAAAAAAGAATAAACATTGGTTACTTGTTTCGATGGCTAAACTCAGGCCAGCTTCCATTGTTCTGAATCCATTCTTAGACAGCTCACTTCTATTAGGGTTTTTGGCCTACTTTTTTTATTAGCTTTTCGTATAACTTTTTATTTGCATTGTAGCCAAGTTTTGCCTGCAATAGTTTTAATGATATGGGTGGTTGGACCTCCCGCGTTCTCTAAAAGAAAAAGAAAAAAAATGTTGACATGGCTGGTTCACAGGACAAAGGTGTGTTAGAAATGTGAGGAGGACAGCATGGTTCAGTTTGTTCATTCCTTGACTACGTTATGTGTGATAGCGTCTGTGGATTGGGAACTGCATCATTCATTATCCGATGCAAAACAATTATTATGTGGTATTTTGCTTCTTGCTTTGAAATTAACCTAGTAGACTTGATAGTGCTAAGATGCAATGAGATGATTATATTATTCCAGGCACATAATTCTCCTTCACTTTGTAATTTGTATGCTTTCTATGTGGTAGTGAATCAACAAGAGACCTCTTCTTTGCTCATCTCTTTCTCCTTTTCCAACTATCAGCCTTTAATAAAGCACAATAAGAATGGCGATTTGATCTCTCAATTGATCCAAAAGATAATTACCCTATTATTATGAAGACTTGAGGAAGTAAGTTCCTTTAGGATGGGTCGAATATCTTGTTTCTTTCCTCCAATTGTCCTGTTACCAAACACAAGCTAGCTTCCTTATTTTCTCCTCTTATGATCAAGATGGGCAGTCAATTTCTCACTCTTCTGTTTAATCACTACAAAGATGATGCTTCTGATCTATACACATGGAATTTTTAAATTTTAACTCTTGACTTTATGTATGTGAGAAATTGCTTACAAAAGCTGAGCAGAAGCTTGAAGGTGAGACATGTGAAGTGGAAATATCTAATTATAAATCAGAGCTTGGGGTGATGCATGTGGCATAATTGGTGGTGAGCCCTGGCTACTTAAATGAGGTCCAGCTTTGTTATTTCTTTAGGTTTTACATTGCTTGGCTGTTCTGTAATGTGAGCCTTTATATTTTGGCTGGTCCAAAGCTTACTTTAAGCAGAAGCCATCCAGTAAAGTTGTATTTTAAGTATCTGTATTATCAGACAGTGCGTATTAACATGCCCTTGTATTACTACTTATTTTGGGAGATGGTTTTCAGAATTTAATTATTGCACTAATATTTATCTTACTTATTTTCACATATTTTATGGACTCCTGAACAACGGTTCAAGTCTTTGTGGGATTTTGGGACAGGGAACTGTCTCAAGCATTGGGATGGGGCCTCCTTTTCTTTTTGAGAGAGAGAAGGATGGGACCATCCCATCGTCGTCCCAGCATCCTGTTCAGCACATCCCATGTCCCAAGTTTTTGGAGAGTAAGGGACAGCAGCATGTCCTTTCCATGAAAAGACCAGGATGGCCCTAACCCACCGGATTTGAGTCATTACTCAGATCTTCATGTGAGTTGGTACATGGAGTATGGACTGCATCAATGACCTTCAGCCAGAGAAAGGGCTTGAAAATATCATGTTTAACCATTCTACCTAAAAATTTGAGGCTTTGGCTAATTTTAGAATAGCATTTTTTATGTGATTGTGGTGTACCGGTCAAAATCCTTATGAGTTTCCATAAAATTCAATGAACATGTACTTTCCCCTTTTTATTTTCTCCAAAATACACAGACAGTCCCACTTTGCTTGCTAGATTTCTGGTAAATTATATGTGCAATGATGGTACTTGGATTATGCTGGGAGGTATAAGGGGACTGTCTTTACCAAAGAAAATTTATGATTTGTTTATACCTATGATTTATTATATGTTTCTCCTCAGAGTTAAAGCTTTATTTATCTTATTGCATGCGAATCGACATATCAATTTTCCAGTTAGTATTCCATATTTTTTTATTTGCTTTTGAGTGAAGAATTTTATTCTTTATTAGTAGTTCCTAGATTGAATTTCCAGTTATATGCCCTATTCTCCATATGATGGAATTGTGCTAAAAATTGTCTGTGTAGGCTATGAATTTCTTTGGGGGCTTGTTACTATTGTTGATGCCTGAGGAAATGCATTTTGGTAGGTTTGCATGATTAATTCCAAGTCTGAGTTGGCAAAAGAAAAGTTTCATGATTGCTTTATTCTGGTATATATTGGCAGTTGCATTGCTTTTCTAACTCATTGCAAAATTCAACAGGACATTATTGGGCATCATCGATGACTACTTTGATGGCTACTATTCTGAGGAAATGATTGAATCTCAGGTAATCCTTTAATTCAGGATCTTCGTAGCATCCACTTTTACTCTTTCCTGTGCATATCTATGTGAAATTAAGGAAGCCTTGTAATAGAAGCAATCAATGGATAAATATTGCTGATGACTAATGTTTCACATCTTAATTTCTTTTTTTTTTTTGGTCATCAGGTGGATCAGCTTGTTCTTGAGGAGCTAGTGCATGAGAAATTTCCAAAATTGGGTTTGTATTTCATTGTGTGCATTCATGTATTGTATATTCATGCATCCGCACTCTTCGGCAAACCTATTTAATTCCACATTTTGTCTGCTTCTGTTTTGCAGTTCATCATTTGGATTATTTGGGCGTGCAGGTGGCATGGGTCACCGGACCTTGGTTCCTTTCCATTTTCACGAATATGCTTCCATGGGAAAGTGGTCAGGTTTTATTTATGTCTTTTTACCATATCCATTAAGACATTGTTTACATATTATTAACTAAAATTGGTGCCATATGTTCTTTTCTTTTGGGAACTCATCAATTGATACTTGCATCTTGACACATTCCAGAACTTAATGCTATAGTAACCATAGATAAAGATCTCTTATATGTGATGGTGTTTATAATTTCAGTTCTTCGTATATGGGATGTGCTTCTCTTTGATGGATATCGTGTAATGTTATTCCGAGCAGCACTTGCTTTGATGGAATTATATGGTACTGACTACTGAGTAAACCTATTTCCGTTGATGATCTCATTTGATAACATTCCTTTAATTTCTGTATTTTGTTCATTCTTTGGTACTGTAGCATAATAATTTCTTTAAAAAATTGCATGTCAATGTGTAGGTCCTGCAGTCGTGACTACAAAAGATGCTGGAGATGCAGTTACATTACTGCAGTCCCTTGCTGGCTCTACCTTTGACAGTAGCCAGCTTGTCTTGACAGCTTGCATGGGTTATCAAGCTGTAGATGAAACAATATTGAAAGAGCTGAGAAAAAACATAGGCCTGCAGTTATAGCTGCCATGGAGGAAAGATCCAGAGGACTTAATTCATGGAAGGACTCCAAGGGCCTAGCATCTAAGTTATATAGTTTCAAACATGATCCAGGATCGATACTTACAGAAACCAACTTGGCAGATGTATCAGATGACATGCAAACCAATGGGGAGTTGCATTCCTTGAAGTCTGGATCAACAGATATAGAAGGATATTTGAATAGTCTAACAGTTGATACAGAGACAGATTCCTTACCTGATCTTAAAGAACAGGTAACTTTATTCTTAAGCCAAAGATATTTCTATAGTTTCTTTCAGAAAAGAATATAAGATGACTGGTGTGCTATAAATATATCACTTATGACACTGCCCAACATGCTTCCTTCAATTGCCTGATGCATCATTGGTGGGATGTAACTCAATTAGGTTAAATGCATTAAAACATAGGAAACGAGAACTTTTCAAAGCTAAAATTGATTGTGGTCTAATTTATCTAAACTACAATCGGTATGATTTGATTGAGGAGCAATTCTATACTTACAATCTTAATTGTTCAGTATACTGAAGTGTCTTGATGCTGAATAACGAATGGAAAGAGCTGATCATCATTCCTGGTTCTTGCCATGATTACTTGTTGGTTTGAATATATCAGCAAAACAACTGGATAAATGATATCTAACAGAAAATGAGCTATAAGAGTTATAGCTGGAAAATCTTGGTGCACAAATTGTTGTACCACTCTATCACTATTGAGTTGCATTCAACCTATTTGGATGCAGAAATATTGTACTCTTTATGCCTCACTTCTTTTCATCAATATCCAGAATTTGGACTCTGAGTCTGGTAAGAATCAACTATTTCTTTCAATTAGCAACTATACTCTCAAAATTTATGGAAGGAACCACCTAAAGGTGGCATGCACGTGCTCCATTGTTTCAAATATGACAAATGCTTCTACCATTTAACAGAATATTGCTCATCTGATACTCAAGTACTCCTCTTCAGCAAAATGGATGAAACACTTAGAGAGATAGATTGTGATGTGTTGAGTCTTCAAATTAAGATGGTAGGCGCCAAAACAAGTGAAGAAGCAGAGAGGTTTACCGTGTAGGAAGTGGTATCAGGGATAATAAGTCTGCTGGCACAAGGATGTAGTAGTTGAAAATACGGCCTTGGATTTCAAATAAGGAAAGAGTTATGCTTGTCTTTTGGAACATTGGTGGCTGCATATTCTTACAAACAGTTCAACAGCTGAATCTATACGCTGTAAACATTAATCAACAAGCCTTCTCCCAGTTATTTGGCATTGACAATATGGACCACGAATTTTCAGATGGTCATGTAGATATTTTCTTGATAGGTGCTAGCCAGTAATGAACTTGTTTGCAGTTGGTTCAATGTTCTGTGACTCTAAAGAATGATGGTGCATCTTTCCTATTGGAAAAGTGATCTGTCAGCATCAATGTGAATTACTGATCTACTGCTTTATTTAATGCTGAGATATAATATAGGTATATCTGTTTCTTTGAATATCATGTAAACATAGTTTTCTGATGAGGAAATATGAAACACATCTATTGGTTTATCATACTTGACAAGGTATAAATGCTTGAACAGTTTTCCTTTTCATTGTTTTCATTATACTTGTGTTGAAATTTAAATGATATGCAATTTTTATCTAGGTGACATGGTTGAAGGTCGAGCTGTGTAATTTGCTGGAGGAGAAAAGATCAGCTGTTCTCAGGTTGGTATCCTTGTAATATCCTGGTTGGCCATGTGAGTGTTATGTTATGAATTGTCTTAGTAAAAGAAAAGTGAGTCTTAGACCATTCCTTATTTTTACTCCAAATTAATTCATTTTCTTTTTAAGTTCGAAACATAATTATTCTTTTGATGCCTCTTGTCCATGTCAAGAAAATTTGTTTATTATGCCTGATATGGTATCTTTATGTAAGATGTTGAAGAGGGGGCATAGGAGTTGCCTTTAGGCAGGGCCTGTCGGTCTGCTCCATAGTTTAGCTACCATCATGCAAAGCTTGTCTCTGAATTTTGGCATCTGCATATTTTATATTTTTGGATTGGTAAAAGAAGATTTTAAGGACAAAAGATATTATATTAGATGATTTGCTAAATAGCAGTGTAATTTTGACGCTTGCCACCATGATCTGCCATACCATCTGGTACGAGGCATACCATACCGCTCAGTACAGGGCATACAATACTGTACCAGGAGGAAACCAATGTAAAACTCCTGTTTGAGTCGGTACAAGCCCCGTATCACCCGTACCGAGATGTACCACCCCATATCAAGGTGTGTAACGATTCGTATCAAAGCATACCAATTTGTACCAAGGTATATCAAGATAAAAGCTGAGAAAATTAGTTTGCGAGCTATTTCGGCATAGGATGCATACTATACTGCACCAACCATACCATACGGAATTGGTAAGGTAATGATATGGTACCCGATACCGAGATAGCAGACCTTGCTTGCCACTACAAATTTGATGAGAAGAAAACAAGAAATTTACATGACCTTGCTGTAGTGCAACCAACTAATCCAACATTACTAAATCTTGTGTGGCCTCAGCAGATTTTTTTTTCATGTAATCCTTATATCACTATGATATTTTTTTGGTAAGTACTATGATATATTTTTCATTCACCTACTTTATATGCTATTCCTTGCATTTGCATCAACTTCTTCATGGTAGGAGGTTGTTTCTTGGTGTGACTTTGTGGTTTAACAAAATCTTTAGGAAAGTTCTGTACTAACTTACGGAGCTTGGTGGACTTAGCAAGCCAATCTATTAACTTGCAGTCCTCTTTTTAAGTATGTTAGATGTACTTGTAATCAAGGTTTTAAATCCCATGGGATGGGGCTGTCTTGATTTTTCATCAAATGGGATGCGCCACTATCATGCCCCGTCCTAATATTTGGGACAGAAGATGTCCCAGGATGTCCCGATTGGGACATTAGGACGTTAGTAGGACAGTCTTGTCCCAACCCATGGGATGGTACCCCATCCCGGTGTCCCGCGGGATGTCTCGCTAGGATCTGAATTCTTGTCACTACTTTGGCCAATAACTCCTAGTTCCTACTGCTAACCACTAGGTTCTTATCTTGTTCTTGAGAATTTCTTTAATCTAAGAAATGATTACTAGAGGCCACCTCCATGCAAATGTTTGTCATGTTGCTAAGCCGGTAAGTGATCACTAGGACTCTCTCATAAGGCTCTTAACTCAGCCATCTGCTTGAATTGTTTGGGTATAACATTCCTGTCACCTTCGCTGCCCTGTGTGACTCTTGACCATGCTCCCTTCTTGATTTATAACCAACTTTCTAGGCTTCTAACTATTGTATTATTGATTCTTTTACTTAGTTGTCCCTTTAGGTCGGTTCACTTAAATGAATGCAAATCTGCTGGGTCCTGGATTCGATACTCCAGATGATCCCTTGCCAAACTTGATTACCCCAATATGATTCCTTTGATTTGAAATACTCAACTGCAAATGCAACCACAATCTTAGTGGATCATTTTGGAGTATCTTTCTGCTTGTTGAAGATCTGCTGTTCCTGTTCTTCCAATTGACTCGAGTGACCCAAGTTGAAGTTGTAAAGCCAACCACATAACAGTGGAACAAAAAATGGTTCTTATTTACATTCCTATATATTAGATAATACTAAAATCTCATTGGGACTTATACTTAAAAAAAAACAAAAAAAGAAAAAAAAGAAATCTCATTAGGACTTGGTTGATATTTATGCTCTCATTGAATGCTCAGTTCACCCAATTTAATGTGCTAGCTTAAACATCTTCTTTAAAATGTTGGGATGACACTGAAAATTGTGGGCGACATCATGTTTCAGCTAATGTTCTCCATTTTGCTGAGAGGGAAAAGGAGAGGTTCTTTGTGCTACCTGTTTTGCTTGCATGGAACATGTAATTTGTGGAATTTTACCTTGATTTTTTAAAACTGATATGCGTTGCCAATGATTTTTTAACTTCTATGCATTGCCAAATGCATGGACAGTTAACTCTTTTTTGCCCATTCTGAGTTGTTGTTTGTTCTGATATCCAATTGTGCGGTCATTTATCTCTTGTTTCTGCGATTCTAAAGCATACACTTTTGCAACTATAATGGTTTATCTTCCCACAAGCGAATTTCAAATAATCTCATAGTAAAATTTAATTTATTTGCTGTTCCTATTATATGCCAGAGCTGAGGAGTTGGAAACAGCATTCATGGAGATGGTCAAGCAGGACAATAGACGCCTTTTAAGTGCCAAGGTAGATTATTTGATGCTTATAGGACAGATTCTGTTGCTAAGTAGCAATTGTTCAAGTTCTTAGCTATCTATTAATAAGAATTCTGTTTTCTGCATGACTCTGTCTATTATCTACTTTTGATCTGTAATAGATTGCATTTTTTTACTCCAATGGAAATGTCACTTGCCTAGTTCAGAAGTCTTCTCTGCGTTTATGTATGTCATCTATGTTGGGCTCATGGGCTGTATTGGAGTTCATGTCTACAATTAAGCATGCTGAATCAAACTATTAGTAGTTTGGTAGAAGAAAATAGTGTTAGAAACAATAGAGTTCTAATTATAATCTACAAAGGATTCAATGTGTTTTAGCTATGACATTAAAGTTCTGCTTGTTTGCTGAGAAAGTGAGTGAGAATTTTTTTTTCCTTTATTTTGTTTTTTTGGGGGGAGGGGCGTGGGGGCGGTGGTATTGTTTCCAATGTTGGTAATGAAAGATAAATTTAGGGGGGGAAATGGAAGGAGAAATTAAAATTAGGGAGAGATGCAAGCAGAAATTAAGAAATGAGGTTTTCTCTAAGATACTTCAAAATTTTTCTTCCAATTTGCATAGTGGTATTAAAAGAAGATAACAAGAGGCAAGTAGATCAGGATAACAACATATCCTAACCACATTCTCAATAGCTTTCTTTTCTTTCCTTTTAGTTTCTTCTCATTAAATATTCTTCCTTCTTGTCATTTTCTCATCAAAACACAAAAGCCTGCAGGCCTCTGTGATTGACGATCTAATTGAATAATGCATGCAAAGATTTTACTCCATCTAAAATTCATGTAGTAATTGTTTTGTTCTTTTTTTGAGTTCATCTATTCATGTCCTTTGCTTTATTTGGATATCTTATTAGTTGCTTCTGCTAAACTTATAACTTAGCAGCAGAACTTAAATTCTTGGCTTAAACCCTTTCAGAAATCTCTGTCTCTCTCCCTCCCTCCCTCTATCGATCTATTTATCTCTATCTCTATCTCTCTCTCCCTCCGCCCTCTTTCGATCTATTTATCTATATCTCTATACATTTCTCTCTCTCCATGTGCACTTAAGAGCTATCAACTTGACCTTATGGATAATTATGTGGCCAGAGAAAGAGTATAAGATATTTGAGTTTCTGTTTTTCTTTTTTTCCTCACTTGCATGTACAATTGTTCATGTAAAAGAGCATCCAGGAGGATGGGGGATGGTAGAAGGAGAGAGGAATGGATGGTACATAGAAAGAATGAATATGAGATTGTAAGAGAAGGTACAAAAGAGGGAAAAAACAAAGTTAACATAGAAGAACCCTGGGCTGGGAGAGATCACAAGCTTTTTCTTAGGCTTGATTGCATCGTTGAACTTTGTTTCTCTAAGATAATCATCTAATTATATCTATATTAAGAGAGAGGATGCTACACAGAGAAGAGGGAGCTTGAACTCTATCATATGTTGAGGGATGGGAACAAAGTCCACCACCGAAGGGGTTATTGGAATTTTGCTTATGCTCTTTGCATCATTTCCCTCTAATTTTGATTATGGACTCATAGTTTGACTCTGCATCCATCCCAGCCTATGGTAATCTCATCCACTGATGATGTGTTAGTGTGGTGGTTTTTGTTGCACATACATCTTCTTAGCCTCATTATTGTAGAAGCTTCATGTTAGCTTATGTAGTTTATTTTCATCTATTTTATCTCATCTTGATACTGCTTTGCACAACATCTCCTCTACATGCCATTTCTTCAGCCAAGACATTCTCCCTGCTGCTTTGGTTATAACATTTGTCCTTTTCTTGGTGGCATCACATGTTTTGTTATTGACAAAGTAAAACTGGGATATAAAATATAGGTCAACTAATGCCAGTTTCCTTTTAGTCCATCATCCTTACACCAAAGATTATTGATAAATCTCTTTTGTTTGACAACCAGCAGCACATATCATAAAGATTCACCTTTCGCTATACTCACATTTTTTTAGTTTTCTCTATCTATAGTTTTCCATTTGATTTGCATTTATCAACTTGATGATAGGTGTTGTGGTGTAGAAAGAAGGGCATCATTAGTCCCACATTGGTTGGAGTCAAGGGGGACTCTGGCTTATATAGGAGGGGACCATCCTTCCCACGTGAGGCATCTTTAAGGGCAAAACCGTGAGGCCCAAAACGGTCCATACAGCCCTTGAGCTATGGGCTGTAAGCCAAAGCGGATAATACCTCACATGCTGAGCCATGAGCCCTTGATTGCAACAATGGATATGCTTACTCCTGATGGAAAAAAAAACTCTCTAAAATTTATTGCCCCTTCCCCCATCCTTGAATGAGATCCATTGCAAAGATGCATCTGGGAACATATTCTAGTAGACATGAGGGAGTGGATTGAGTATGAAATGTTCCTTTAGTGTACTCCTTTATTTCCTTTCCTGTGCAATTACCTCAGAACCTATCCTATAAGTGCCTCAAAGTTGCAAAGCAGAAGACAAGGGCCTCATGTTGTAACCATTTCAGAAACAAGGGAGGCCAATTGTTGAACCATAACTTGTGAGAATAACATCGTAATTTGTTTACATAGAAAGGCTTCAAATTTTTGTAGTCTTGCCTCCTTTCATGTGTTAGTGGTGAATTTACCAAAAAACTGGGGAATGGTGTTGCTGGTATTTGGATTGTATCTAAATTTCTACTTATTTATAAATATCATTTTGCATTTTTTCTCTGCCATGCTTTATATTCCTATTTGACATAAGGATTCATCTGACAGGTTGAGCAGTTGGAGAAAGACGTATCTGAACTTCGGCAGGTTCTTGCAGATAAGCAAGAGCAAGAGCGCGCCGTTATTCAGGTGTTGCTTTCTTCTTATATCTTTTCCATTCCTCTGGTCTGGTCACTTGCCCTCATGTGCAGTACCATTGTCTTAATACATTAATTGAAGCTCTTTTGTATATAGTATAGGTCTTGATGAGGATGGAACAAGAACAGAAGTTGACAGAAGATGCTCGCATATCTGCCGAGCAAGATGCTGCTGCTCAGAAATATGCTGCTCATGTGCTGCAGGTGCTTTCCCACTGTTGAATTTGTGGTGCATTTTAGTGATTTTGGATTTTCTACATTTGCCTTAAGAATAAGTTTCCCCACTGAACTTGGAGTCCTGGATGGAGAAGGTCCATTCTAGTTAAATCATGTGATTAAATGTACTTGTTCTTCAGCTTAGGGTTTGAAGTGTTACAATCTCTTCAAAATTATATTTGCTGTACACAGGAGTTGTAATGGTTTTAAGATTGTTTCATAATGCTGGGGCTGCTTTGGAAGAGAATGTTATACAAGCATGCTGTTCATTTTTTTATTTTTCTTTTGATCTTTAGTGAAGCCACAGCAAGAAAGATTTTTGTTCCAAGTTTCACTTAAACTGTTGACCTCTGACATTACCAAATTACTTCTGGTAGTAATAGATGGTTCTAGAATCATGGATGGCCAGTGCCTTGTATGTCCTTCAGATTTCCTGCTTTCACGGAAACAGATGTGCATTAGGCCTGTCAGTGAATTGAGAAAGTGTAAACTCAAAATCTGTAACGCCTCGCTGACTTCACTTTTGAATTTTCGTGTGTTGTTATCTGGGCAAGCTGTCTGTTGTCACAGAATTATGGTAAAGGTTGTTCCTCTTGATGGTTCAATCTCCGTTGTTTCTCCTCTAGTTGATTTTTTTCTTTTTGTAAAGTAAATTTTGTTGGGATCCATAATTCTATGAACTAAGATCAGATACTAGACATCATTTACCATATTTGAGCACAGTGTGTTTATTTATGTCTGTGAAGAAGGTACTGAAATTTCTATTTGTTGTTTTTGCTTATTCCAAGTTATTTTCAAATGCCAATGAATCAGACTCAGTAATTTCTTGCGCTGCTGAAAAGTTGCAGTTTGTAATGTTAATTGCAGAAGACTTGTGAATCTTCTGTTTTCAATTAAGAATACACATTAAGTGATATCTGCTCCCAAATTGTGAAATCATGTTGTTTCTTTCTCATATTATATTTCCTCTACTTTGTAGGAGGCTAATGAGACTGATTGCGCCCTCTATATTTTAACTTAGGCATGTTCTGGATCAAAATATATGTATGTACTCCTTTTATGTTATTCTTCACGCACTGTATGTCTTTACCTGCTCTTTCCTGACACATGCAGGAAAAATATGAAGAAGCTACATCTGCACTTGCACAAATGGAGAAAAGGGCTGTGATGGCAGAAACAATGCTGGAGGCTACATTGCAGTACCAGTCTGGTCAGGTTAAAGCTCAACAACCTCATTCTCCAAGGTATCTCCATCTTTTCTTATTAGATGCTATTAGATCTAATCTTGCAGATGGTTAGGTTATTGTCAAATAACAGCTATAAAATGAACTGTACTCTTGAATTGAATCATTGTTAGCAAGCAATCTTCTTCTCCTTGCTATTTCAATGTCCACTTCCAAATGTTTCATTAAATTTCAGAGTTCTTTTATCCCAGTAACTTTCTAAAATTTCAATAAATAGAAACTCATATTGGCACTCAGCTCATGATAGTATGTGCTGGTTCGCTCTTTCACTGCACGAAATCCTTGTTTTCAGTATATGGATATAGGCATAGCATGCATGCTCTTTGCTCAAAATGAATGTCAGAACTTGTGTTGAGTGACTTATTTGCAGAACTCCACGGACCATTCAAGAGTTGTCTCAGCATGCACCCACCAGGAAAATAGGCCTGCTCTCCAGACCTTTTGGCTGGCTTGACAAAACAAGGTAGTTATTCAAAGTCAGCATTAAATTTCAATGTCTGCAATCCTGAATTGCCTCCTATGCTTATCCACATCAGTCGTATGTTTGTCCAGCAAGTGGTGTTTCTCTTGTCAAGTAGTTAATAGCTGTTTTCGACATTTAATTAGTGCTCAGTTGTTTGTTCTGAAGGATCACACATGCTCGGTGTATCTCAGTGGAACAGGCACAATCTCTTCTGGTCCAACAAAGCATTCCAGGAACTATGAATTCATAACAACCGATCACAGACTTGTTTTAACCATGAAGCTTCCAAACTTTAACATAGTATTTAGTTATATAGGAATTTTATTGCTTTAGTATTTATATGATTGAAAAAAAGGAGAAGTTTTGGTGCACATGCACATGCGCATAATCACATGAACATATTTAAAAAGTATCTGATTATCCTTAGGTCTCATTTTTAGCTCTTCCGCTCTTTTATGACTAGAGTACTTGCTATGAGATCTTGATCTTGACCGGCATGATGACCAAACCAAATTCTGTAAAATTTGGGTCACAGTGGAAACATCTTAAGGCAGTTGTAATAATGTTGAATGTGACAACCAATATGTAGTTTTGAGGTCTTAAAATGATGTATCTGGAAGTGTTTTTAAGTAAATGATAGTTTCATTGTTTGATTCATGAGGATTTCTTGATTTTCTTTTCATTTGTTATGAAAGATAAATGACATGTGACCAAGGAAGTAAAGCCGTGCGCTTTTAGCATCATATTTGCCAAGAGATATTGTTGAGTAAACTAATGCATGCCATATAACACAAGGTGTTTGTTGCAGATGAAATCCATCTTGGGTCGTAGGCGCTGGAGTGAGGCGACTCCGGTGAGCCGACGGTAGTCGGATTTGCAAAAAAAGTCTCCGCCAGAATTGGCTCCGACGGAGATCTTCCGACGCTCAAATCTACTTTCTCCGTAATAGGTGGGAAAGAATGAGCAATTTTGTGAAGGAGAGGAGGTGTGCTTTGGGATCCTTTGTTTACCTCTTTATATGGGAAGCCGGAGCCATGGGAGAGTATGAGATTGTCGAGAATCCTGTCTCCCATTAATGTCTTTGGGAATTGTGCCTAACAATATCATTTCATAGCACGTGGGGAACTGCCTATATTCATGGCTTAGGCTGACAGGGGGGCTGCTAGAGGGTGTGGAAAACTCACCCTTCTCATGACTACTGTTATTAATTAATGGGGGATGTGACGGGCCATAAAAGATGGATCGGCAAATGAGAGGGCTTCGGACCGTGAAGCATGAGGACTTCAGCATGACCGAAGTGAGGTTCGGTTCTGACAGGGGCAAGTGAGAGCATATTCTTTTTTTCTCCTATGGCCACCACTTTTGCTCTCTCCTCTACTTTTCTTTTGTCTTGTTGTGTGGCCCTTAGCCCATGGAGGATGAGACACGAGGAAAAGAGGCATTAATGCCTTTATTATTTTTATATGACCATCTCTTCTCCATGGTTGTCTTCTTATATTATTATTTTTTTGTCTTATTGTGATGTCTATGGGAGAAGGAAATGAGTGGGAAAAAAGCATTTAATGCTCTTTGTCAGATCCATATGACCCAAGGGCAGATACTCGAGCATGTGCACGATGGATAGCACGATCTGAAGGCCTTTCGCCTCATGTCTTCGGCTGATACAAGTATACCCCCAACAATAACCCCCTACTCCCGAGTCCGAGTCATAACTGTGTTGGACGAAGGGAGTACTACTAATTTGCCGAAGACATGTCTAGATCATCCCTTCACTTTGGCTTTTGAGGGCCTTGGCTGTGCTCGCTAAAGAGCGAGAGGCCTTAGGCCTTTGACGGCGCCGCTCGTTGACGAGCGAGGGGCCCTGGGGCCATTAATCCGGCTTTGTTGATCGAGACAGCCTATCTAGAGGCTTAGACATTTGATCCCCCCTGGTAGGTAGCTTCAGCCCACTCATGAATAAACATGAGAACGTGTATGTAGAGAGAGTTTGTGAGCAATAACAACCCAACAAATACGTAAACATTGTGAAGTGCGGATTGGTGTCTAATGTTTGGGAGGCAAGCCAGTTTTAATTTTTATACTCCCACGGTATATTTGTCGCATGGTTCTGGGTAGAGTTTTTAAGTGATGGTCTAATGTTTTGAGAAGGGCATGTTGTTCAGTAGAGTCAGCTCCATAAGGTCCTCTCCACTTCGAGAGAGGCGTGACTGAAGCCTTCGTTCGGATCATATATCTTAATGGGTAAGCCAGCTTTATGCTCCAGGCATGCACCCAGGCTAATAGGTGGCACCCTGGACTCGGGACTCGAGAGTAGTGGGGCTATTGTTGGGGGGTATACCTGTATCAGTCGAAGACATGAGGTGGAGGGTCTTCGGATTGTGCTATCCATCGTGCACATGCTCGAGTATCTGCCTCTGGGTCATATGGATCTGAGAATGAGCATTAAATATTTTTTTTCCACTCATTTCCTTCTCCTACGAGACATTACAATAGGACAAAAAATAATAATATAAGAAGACAGCTATGAAAGGAGGTGGTCATATAAAATAATAAAGGCATTAATGCCTTCTTTCCTCACCTCTCATCCTCTCATGGGCTAAGGGCCACACAACAAGACAAAAGAAAGGTGGAGGAGAGAGCAAAGGTGGTGGCCATAGATGGAGGAAAGAGAATATGCTCTCACTTGCCCCTGTCAGAACCGAACCTCATTTCGGCCATGCCGAAGTTCTGGTGCTCCACAGTCCGAAGTCCTCTCATTTGTTGATCCATCTTTATGGCCCGTCACATCACTCCATTAATTAATAACGGCAATCATGAGAAGGATGAGTTTTCCGCACCCTCTACCAGCCGCCCTGTCAGCCTATACCATGAATATGGGCAACTCCCACGTGCTATGAAATAATATTGCTAGGCATAATTCCCAAAGATATTAATGGGAGATAGGATTCTTGACAATCCATACCCTCTCGTGGCTCCGGCTTTTCATATAAAAGAGGTAAACAAGGAACCTTAAGGTACGCCTCCTATCTTTCACAAAATTGCTCGCTTTTTTTCACTTGTTACGGAGAAAGCTGACTTGAGCATCGGAGGGTCTCCGTCGGAGCCACCTCTGGCGGAGATTTTCTTGCAGGTCCGGACGTCGCCTCACTACAACGCCTCCGACCTAGGATGGATTTCATCCGCAATAGCATTATTTTGCCTGTCATTTCTGTGATTGGAAATGCATTCTTTGTGATCCTTCGCTTTTACTTTATGTTAAATAATATAAATAATGCCTTCTGTAACTGCAAAGGTAATATTGAGGTCAGAAAGAATAATTATCCCATCCTTGAACTTGGGTTATATTGTTGCTTTATAAGCTGTGTTACTATGTATTGATTCTACTGATTCTTATTTCGATTCATTAAATTTCAGGGTCAGCCAAGCAATACTGAAGAGTCCTTTGAAGGCAAAACTTCCAGCATGGGACAGAGCCCCAAAACACCAAACAAAGATCTGAATGGACACCAAGATTTGGATAAGTAGAATGTCTGATGGAAGGGACTAGCATATCAGCATGCCTCAGAAATTTCTGGTTGTGTTGTCATACCCTGTGATTGTATTGCTATTAAAGAAGATCGATGAAATTATTAGAATAGCATTCGATATGATCAGTTCCTTTCCCCTTTGTGTAAAATTATCCAATTCAGAGTGCCAGTAAATTTGGCAATTTTCCCTGTAATCTTTTAGATGATGGCTTCAAGTTGGTCGGGCATTGTTTCATTAGTGTAATTAGTTGTCATGGACACACGAAACAGACAATAAATTATTGTTTATTATCGGAGCAACTTCATTTTTTCATAATCCGCATGGTTTGATCTTAGAATGTTTTATGTTTCACGAGATCATGAATGCTACCAGGTCAGATGTTGTGAGATCTTAGTATGATATTAATTTTAAATGGCATAATGGAACCAAAAAGTCAGCAAGAAACGGATCTAAGTTTCTTCGTTTATCCTGGCCATGTGTAGGAAGGTTGGTTTTGGTTATTCCTGTAGTTCGGGCGTGTCATCTGTAATGCTGCTTGGTACGTGGCTTTCTTGGCCTTTAGAGTGCTATGCCAACTTATAGTGAAAGATGATGACATGGCTTGTGAGAGTAACCCAGAGAGAGGGACGTGTGGTTGTGAGGACTGGCCGGTGGTCGCGCGGCGTCCGGGAAACCAAGGATCCAGGCGTAAGGGGATACACCGCGTTTGCCGGGTTCGAGAAGCCTGAGACTGGGAAGTGGGAAAGGTGTAACGCAGCGCGGGTGGGCTGACATCCAGGGGGTTGGTGTCGGAGCAGGACGTGTTCTGGGTTTGGTCCGAAGGCCATGGTTGGTCGCCGATGGAGTGCTGGCACTCGAGGCTTGGCGACCGTAGATGCCATGAAGACTGCTGTCGTCTGGATGCGCCTGCTGCCCAGGAGAAATTATATCCTACACTTGGCCCTTCTTTTCCCCACCTCCGACTGGAGGACGTGCATGTGCTCTATTCGGTCGTCGTGCATGAATACGGCTGGGTTATCTAGTTTCTGGGTGTTTTCTAGGCTCACGTGGACCTCTCTCTGTGTCTCTGTCTGTACGGATTGCGTCCCTTACAGGTCATGGTTATATCAACGCTTATTCTTCCGTCGAGTGCTTTACTGCAGCTTCTTAGCTTAAGTGTTTGTGCACCGCAGTAGAAAATCTAAAGTGGAGTATACTGTCTCATTCGATTGATTCATGTAGTCATCATTTTCTAATATATATTTAATATCTACAGATCAATTTTTCGTTAAAAATTTTATATGACGAAAATATCTCTACTTTTTGAAAAAATTATAACATTCTATGTTTCTATTATGATATCCTGTGTTCATAATATTTACAGGATGTTATAATTTTTTTTAAAAAATAGAGATATTTTCGTCATTCAAAATTTTCAACAAAAAACTGACCTGCAGGCATTAAATACGTATTGAAAAGTGATTGGACAAAAATACCCCTCTCATATTATGATATCCGAGGCCATATTATGACATCCTGGACTATATTACGCCACAGAATGTCATAATTTTTTTCAAAAGACAGAAATATTTTCATCATACAAAATTTTTAACGAAAAAATCGACCTGCAAGCATTAAATATGCATTAAAAAATGATAATTATATAGATCAATCAGACAAGGCGTTGCACTCGATGCCAGATTTTCTACACCGCCCGTGGTGCACAAAGAATTTCTCATAGCTTCTTAATTTAGTAGCTAATTCATGGTCCTATGCATGTAAGCTTAAGTAATAAAACTACCTTTTCTACCAAAAAATAAAAAAGGAAGGAAAAAAAAAAGGCCAGGGCCGAGCTCGATCCCGCGTTAACAGTTGATCTTTAGTCTGACTGGCCAGTTGACCTGAGTGGCCTGGCCAAACCATTTTCATTCAACAGTCACAAAGTATATGTTGAATATATATAGTTTTCTTTAGTAAATAAACAGATATAAGTTTGATAATATAACTGCTAGGAAAATAATTAAAGTGGATGCTGGAATAGCACAGAATTTCCCTTGCAGTTCTGAACTCTTACAGCAAGAATCCTGCCTTTCCGGGAATCTGCAAGGCGTTTGATCTTTCCAGATGAGGACGGGGACAAGTTTGGTTTTATCACACGGATCATCAAATTTTGTTTTGTCATACAAACTATTCTTGCTTTGCTTTGCTGTCACTGTAAGACAAATAAAAATTCAGTCATATTATCAAGTGATACATTTAACTGAAAACTTAATGATAAAGTGCCTGTTTGGTATTGCCTTTAGTTTTAGTTTTGTTTTCAAAAATCCAAGAAGAAAATGATCTATCCCGAATAAAATAAAACTCTCTAGGTGCTATTTGGTATATTACCGATGATGTGAGCACTAAGGTGATGTGCGATCATCGTGTTTGGTATGCCACTGAAATATTACTGAGGATAGAACTTCACTGTATTTAATATATCATCAAGTAGTGATAGTAATATTATATAAAATATCATAAATAACCTTATACATTAGTATGTAATAATTAGTTTATAATTTGATTAAATATTTTTCATTCACAACTCCTTACGAGAATATATAGTATTAATAGAAATAAAATAATATTTATTATTATTATTATTATTATTATTTTAGGTATCTATTTTAATTAGATTATTAAAATGATATTATGATAATATTATATATAATCGAGTTTGGCTAAACTTAACTAATTTTGATCATTAATATCAGAACTGTCCATTAGAAATGATTTAGCCCATCAAAATAATGAGAAAAAAAGTATAAAGGATTTAGCATGATCTATTCATACCAATTAACCATATCTGTCTATAAAAATAAAATAGATATCCAATAAATAAATAAAAGACATCCATATTATTTAACTAAATCTATAAATAAAATAAAATAAACATCTAAAAGATAGATATTTTTATCTCAAAATAATTTCAGCACATCACTAATACCTAATGATATGTATGGTGATAGTATCACTATACAATCATCGAATTTATTATTGGATCCTTCATTAGTGAATGAATTTTTGCAATGCCAAACAAGATGATCACATCACCTAACTCATATCATTGAGGTGATACGAAATATCATTTTCTACCGAACAGCATCCTAATTATTTGACACTGCCGATAAAATTTTTTAAGCATTTAGAGTCCGTAAACTATGGCTTCAAACAAAAAAGTGAAAATAAAGACAAGGAGTAGCAAAAGTTTTGAATAAAAACACCAATTTTTGTGAGATATTCCGGTAATACGTAGAAAAGCAAATACAAAAGTACCAATCATGCCAAATATGCCGACTTCTCAGGGTGGAAATCTTCGAGTACTGCCCAAGCCTGATCAGAGAGGCCGATTCAATGAAACCCACCAGGCGGTTCACATGTACGCACGCGTAAAAGATGATATCAGAAGGACATTCAAAGATCTACTCGACCATGATGAGCCAACCACTTAATTCTTGTTGGGCTGACGACAAGACCGGTGCAACTCTGAGCACCTTCCCTCGTAGCTAGAATGGCAGGATGCTTCTCTTCGACCACCAAATGACTTTCCACAAGGCACCTTGGAGAGACCCACCTTTCCAACAACACAAAGGACTTTTAGCCAAAAAAAAGAAGAGAAAAACAACACAAAGGACAAATATAAATCACTGCTTCATCATTAATTGAATCATTCTTTCACGCTTCTCCTTCCTTTTTTTTCCACCGGTCTGCTGAAACGAATACTATACAACTTTTCCAAAAATCATGATATATATCAATATATATCATTCGTATTTTGACCGAATCTGATCAAATCAACGTTCTGTCATCCACTGATGGAGTGTCCCCTCTTCTATGGGCCTCTGATTCCTGGACACCTTGAGGTCAGAGACATGGAAGCCATCGTTTTGCGATGCTTCCGTGCTCTCTCTCTCTCTCTCTCTATATGATCTGTTCCATCTCCGTAGCTTGACCACATTGCCACGGGCCGCGTGTCGTGCGGCCACGCGACCATAAGGCTACGGGATTCCAGAAGTGCTGTTATAGTGTTACCCAGCCAGGATGGAGGTAGGCTTTGGCCTGCCGACAATCTTTTTTGCGAGGTCGGAGCTTCCTGGCCAGAAGAACAATTATTAAAGTATGCAGAAGCCCAGCTACGAGTCTATAATTTGCCTACCCAGAGTTGGGGGTCCAGCGCTCTACGCCGCGATTGCTTGCCTCCACAAACACACCAACCTACAGTACCTACTACTACTGGTTTTACAGGCGATGAATTCCGTACTTCTATTATGTCCATAAAAACACGCAGGAGCGATCACCAACTCCAAAACTTGGAACATATCCACCCATAAATGACGGTGGGTGCTATTTTGTCGGGTCACTGCCTCCCCATCCAGAAATCCAACACTTGTTGGCCGTACCAGCTACAAAGTAGTTCGTAGACAGCTAATAAATAATTACCAAAAATATCCAACCTTCTTCCCACCTAACGAATGATTTGATTATTGAACGGCGAGTTGGTAACTCGCTCGTAGCGGTTATTTAACTCCAGCCAGTTGAATCGTTCCATTTTGAAAAGAACAATGATTCGGTAGCTTATGGTCTTGCAAATCCCTGTCGTGAAACGGCAGTATTTCCAATTTCAAATCAAGTGTCAAATACCCCGACGGCGACCCCTCCATGAATGGAGGTTTTTTTTTTGTTTTTTTTTGAGGTTCAAAGATCAGTTCGGGGAACCTGCACATAAGCTATATCAAGTTCTTAAATAGGTAGGAATCAAATGCTTCTGAAGTCCATGACATCAAGCAAGTGGCATCCATATCCTGTTTCCTGCTTTCAGGCAAATATTATATAAAGAAGAAAGGTTAAATTGATACAAAGATTTTGATGTTGTAGATGTAGATGTAGTCCATGAGCTGCTTGTTTCTGCATGTGAGTTTATTTTATCCTTTCTGTTGTATTATCCAGCAACATGATTCGTAATTACAGAAACAGTTCACTGAAAGTAAAATTTCAAATAAAGTGAAGATTAAAGAACAATCATGGTGTACTCAATGCTCATCATCTGATTAGCTAATCTCTCGAGCAAATCGCCATCTGATCTCCATAGATGTCTGCAATTACAATTTTTGTGTAAAAACTCTTCACCCGTCTCATCTTGTGTTTGGTTTTGGTATAGGGAAATGGGGATAGTAAAAATTATGCTTGTTGGCATAATTATTCTGCAGGTTTTGTTTTTTTGTTTTTTTCCTTGCTACAGATTCTTATACCTGTTAGCCTGGTAAAAGTTATGCTTCTTGTGATGTTTCGTTGTAATTTCTAGGATAAGGTTATTTTCACATAAAATGGATAAATAACATGTTTACCCCTCTCATTAATCGCTGGCCTATTTATTTTTGTAGGCATTTTGTTCAAAGAAATGATGATCTCCTTACTATATCAAAATAAAATGAGTGATTTGTTCCTCAAATGGGATGGATAACTTTGTTATAAGGAAAAGTACCACTGCTTATAGTCCAACTAGGAATCACAATTATCTTCTACAATCCCAATAACTAACAGGGGTCCAACGAAGCCAAAGCTTCCATGCAACAACTCGAAACAAAACACGATGATGACATTACAACTATAATAGACCACCTATCTTGCCAAAAAAAAGGTGATTCTGTGTATGAAGAAAAAAAAAAAAAAAAATCTGGCATGAATTGGACCATTTATGGTAGGAAGGTATAGACGGGTTCCCTTGGAATAGTTATACCTGTCATAAAGACCTTTGAATGGTACAGCTACTCCTTATGTCAAATTTCTTATAGTTGTTTGGCAGCCTGCTTTATGCCCAACCAAATGCAGCCTTAGGAGTTTTTGTATGGCACAACAAAAAATGCTGTCCAATGTTTGATAACCATCGTCAGAAAATAGATGGCTATCAACAACGATATATCATATACAGCACATCCGATTGTCTTGTTGATAACTATTCATCTTTGATACCAACCATCCATATCTATACGGTACCATGCGATATAAACCTCACCGCAAAAGATCCATCTTTTGTATTGCTACCAAGCTTTTCACAATTTACGGGTCTAAAGAATAATGGAGGCTCATAACTGATTCAGATGATGATGATGAATGTGTATCCACAAGGCATTCGACATGGATTCATCAGATCAACTAGCAAGGAATCCAGTGCAGAATCCACATGGCATCAGTAAAGGGATATCATGGTGTCAGACGGCTATTCATATTCAACACCATTCTTCGAAAGGAATATCAAATGATGGTAAACCTACCACCATTTATCATGCCCACTGCTTGCTAGCCTGGCAAGACCTCGCTAGTTATCGTGGGCGAGTTCACCCCGAGTCACCGTTCCCTCTGGCATTCTCATTTCGAAATAAACCCTACAACCGAAACTTTGTCCCTTTCCCGCTGTCATGACGTGCGCACCAATGGAATGTACGATTCACACGCGCGTTGGTTTCAACTTTAAGGCACCCACACCATCACGTCACGTAGCGACAGCAGCGCAGAGGGAAAAATGGCCACCAGAATCGAACCTTTTAGCAGTTGGCATTCTTCTTCCAATACCGCGAGGATCTCTAATCATGGTCTAAATGTCAGGTACATCACATTACGGGTCCCAAATTGAAGGAAAATGTTCATGGCCCCTCAAAATGGTATGTTAGAAAAATCTAGTGGCCGGGGCAACAATACGTAATATATCAAAGCAAATATTGGTCGCCACAATTTGAACCAGATATGCCAGGAACCTACCTTTTTTTTCTACTTAATAGCTGAAATTTGAGCAGGTTCATCGATAGCAACACTGATTAAAAGCTAATGAGGAATCCAGTGCAGCAGATAATGAAAATGCCAATGCATATATAAATGCGAAGTCTCTAGCAGATGTAGTATAAACATACTCTTTTATATCTAAAACCAGATATTAGAAAAATAATAACATCAATAGAAGAGCGAGGTGTCCAAACAGATGCGTTTAAATACAAGGACCCGTGATCACATGTACAACAACAAAGAGAAGAAGTGGAATGGGAAAGCTACTTTCTAGAAGAATTTAGGCATGAATCGAACAGGTGCACCTGTTTTCTGAAAATGATACAAAATTTGATTATCAGACACCAAATAGCCAGCCAAACGAGTAAAAGATGAGATCTGCACCAGAAACCGCAAGGCAAAATTTTCGTTCTTCTTGCACCAGGTGATGGTAGCAAGGCAGGTGGAATCGAAGCGTTTATGAAGAATTCATTATTTTCTCTACCAAAAGCAATGGATGATTTCATTTGAGTCCCCTCAACTGGTCCCTTTCAGATCCGCCGCTAGGTCTCTTTTCACTGTCCCTTCTCGTTCGAGGTGGAGTACCTGGTGCTGTCAAACGAGAAGCATTTTGATTTGATTGGGCTTCAGGGTCGTAAGTTTGGGAAGCGAGGTAAGTGAGAGCAGTAACTACATCAGCTATTAAAGGTCTCATAGTAGGCTGCTCCTGAACACACATAGCAGCAACAGCAAGTGCCTGGTATAAGCCTCTCACAGGGTACTGACCCTGAAGCATTGGGTCAGCCATCTGTGAGAATTTCCTTCTGTCCTTGAAAAGGGGTCGCGCCTGCAACAAACATATAACGCATTCACAAGGATCCATGTGTATGAACATTCTACCAAAGAGCCAAAGAACAAAGTCTTCACAGTAGGAATATTATTTGAAGTCCAAAGAATGAAGAATTCTTTTTCAGAAAGAACCATGAAAGCATCAGAGGCAAAAAGTTCTTCCTTCACTAATAAGAAGGTCTACAGAAGTGATTCCCCACAATAACGAACCACTTGCCAAGGGAAGAACCAACCTCCAAACAGGAGTGCCACTTACACCCATGACTCTCCTGTCTGGAGCTTAGCCACAGGCAATGCCTACTCAGGATTCAAAATGATTCTGGTACAGCCAGTCCAAGTCTTATACCCAAAGTTAATGTCAACAAGTACATCAGGTTTCATAGCTTAGAATCCACTTGTAACCTAGAGTAGGAAAGTTCAATTTAATTGGATTACACCAAACAGCAACAAAGTTACTTCATGGAAGTTTAAAGTAAAAATAATAAAGAACAGAAGGAACTGAAAATAACCTCCCAAACTGTTTTTCGTTCATGGGCACATCGAGAGTCATGCACATATACATTTCTCATTAAACTTCAGAGCTAGAGCTCGGAGGTCAAGTCATTTTCTAGAACACAAGTTAATAATTAATATTCTTGGAAAGAGATATTTGAATGCCTAAGAATATGGGTAGGAAATGCTTGTGCATGCTTGCATCTGCATAGAAACAAGGATAAATGGGAAGAAAAGCGGAGTCTCGTACCCATGCAACGAGATTGTGCTCCCCTGCAGCTCTAGAATTATCAATAGCCCTTCTTCCAGTGATAAGCTCCAGAAGAACAACCCCAAAGCTATAAACATCTGATTTTAGTGTCAATTGTCCGGTCATTGCATATTCAGGTGCACAATATCCGTAAGTACCCATTACCCTAGTGGAAACATGAGTTTTATCACCAACAGGACCAAGCTTTGCCAAGCCAAAATCAGATAAGTTGGGATGATATCCCTCTCCGAGCAAAATGTTGGAGCACTTCAGATCACGGTATATAACAGGAGGATTGGCCTTATCATGCAAATACTCTAATCCTTTAGCTGCACCAGCAGCTATTTTCATTCTTGTGTTCCAGTCAAGCCGCTTCTTGTCTGGAGAAGGGTCTGTTGCAAGCAAACATCAAATAAACAGGAATACTTCAGTGCAGAAAAGATAGCATATTTAGTATAAGAGAAATGCAATCTGCTCAACAAAACATATACACAGCATGATGACAGTGCATTTTACACTAGCTTACCATGAAGATGATCTTCCAAGGATCCTAATGGCATGTACTCATAAACTAAAAGCCTTTGATCTCCATCAGCACAATAGCCAATTAGGTTAACAAGGTTAGGTGGTGGAGTAGACTCAACATCAGAACTTCCACAAGGAATTCTCTGTTTCCTTGCAAGCCATTACGGTCAAGCTGCTTTATAGCCACAACCTATGCAGAACACAAGAAAATTCCATATTATCAATTTAATAATGCTTTCTTTAATTGAAAAAAAAAAGGTCCTTTTGCACTCCTCTTATTCGAGCAGAGCAGCAATGTCAAACCACCGCATCATTTTTAGATTGAGAATGCAAGGGGCAAAAGAATAGCGGGGATGTAAGATTAAAATGATTTGAGCAAAGATTACCAAATATTTCAACAAAGTGGAAATATTGATGGAAAACAAATATTATCTGACAAAATTCACTTTTGGGAGCTTAGAACCATGTAAAAGCTAACTTCCA
>KE504739.1:509919-550579 GCA_000441515.1 Elaeis oleifera
CATTTTTTTCTATGTCCTCTTATTCATGGAATCCATAATGGAACATGAGAATAGCAAGGTCCTGAGCAAGAGACTATGTTATAAAATTAGGTATGATGTGCAGCTCATTAATCTTTCAAGTTCTCAAGTATTTCAATTCCTAACCCCTTTTTGTTGACTGCTACTATAGCAAGGTTTAATTTAAGCCCTGAAGTAACTTTGAAGCAACAGGAAACAAAATTAGGTGCACATTCTGAAGAAATTTTTTCTCATAATGGCTACAAGATTAGGATGTAATATGTGAACCAGCAATGAGGGTTGTTGTACGACAAACTTTTAATCAAGACCTCTTCAATTTAACATGGGACTTTAGCCCTCATCATGAGTTTACTATATTCCTCCCCTGCATAATTAAAAGATAGAGTGAGAGCAGGTAACCTACTAAATTTCTTGAAATTGTTGATGAAGTTTTGGACATACAATCAAGAAGCATGCAAAACTGAAAAATTACCAGTGCAAGAAATAATCCAACTCCACAACCTTCTCAGTGATGCTTTGTTTGGGGAGCATGCATTCATAAAAAACAATATGCTCCATGAATGTCTTGTCTCAATTTTGCTGATCAAAATTTTGGTTGCTTATTGTATTGATGATCTGCACCCATCGGCAATTTTCTTTTACTCAGGGAGTCTCTTGTATATGGTTAGATTATGAAATGGAGCAAGTAATACCATCGAAATATACATTCTAGTTGCATCATGAAATTCCCATTTGTATTTTATTATACAGCATGAGAGAACAAAGCAATGGTGAATCCATAGATCTTGATGCTATTCACTTTTATGGAAAGATCATTACTTTTACACTCTTTAAGATTGAACTAGAAAAGCCCAGAGCAACCCTCGAGTCACCACTGAACATGACAGTTTCTTGCCATTAAGAAAGACCTCATTATCCTTTGTAAGGCACATGTCTCAATGGAAACTTCTTTTTGGCCTCATCTTTTACTGCCATCATATTCTGCCCACTTGTAATTAGTAAAGAAATATACTTTACCTCATACACGTGTTAATTTTTTATTTAGTTAACACTTATTTGTTGCCAATGTATCTCTTCATTCCCTCAAGTTTTGGCACATCTCAGCATGATGCACTCTATTTAGCTCCTGCAGTCTATCTAATATCTAGTGTATCATCTAAGGATTCAAGTTACAGCGGAACGTCGGGACAAAGTATCATCCCATGTGTTGGGATAGGGCCATCCCGCTAACATCCCAACGTCCCAATTGGGACGTCTTGGGACATCCTCTATCCCAAATATCAGGACGGGGTGGGATGGCGGCACGTCCCGTTCCATCTTGTTCCATGAAAAAACTGGGACAGCCCTATCCCATGGGATTTAAAGCCTTGGTTTCATCTCTTCAAGATGTTTCATTCCTTGAGTGGCTTAATTTCTAAAAATATCTATGTTTCTGAGTTTTTATCTTCTTCACCTTTGTTTCATCTAACCTTTTCATGGACTCTGTTTGACCTCCACCTTGTCCTGTTTGAGGATCACTGTAAGGGACAGGAACCTTATATTCTTTGGGAGATAACCACGTATGTACAAATCTAATAGGTGTACAACCCCATTTTCAATTCAAAAACTCTGATAATGGAATTATCATCTGAAGCAAGTATAAGATTGTTTACTGCAACCTCATGATTGCATAAACTCCCCTGAACTCCTATCCTTATGAAGATTAACTATCCATGCATATTGTGCTGCATCTACATAAGGTACTGCACCAATGTTATCAATATGGTAAAAATGTACACCTTTGTCCCATTTGTGATGGGTATGTCACCATGCAGTGGCCTCTATTGAGTATTGATGCTATGTGCTGGTAAGTAGATATTGATACATAGCAATTAGGCATCCATGCTACCTTTTTGTTATAATTCCATGCTGTCACACCAAAATATATATATATATATTTTTGGTTCAACGATCCAGAACTTCCCCTTCTTTTTGTTCTTTTTATAAATGAAATTTGAGGGCCCGGTCTTTACTTTGGGCATGCTCATAAGAAAATCATAATTTTGCATTGGACTAAAAGTTAAAAATCAACATAACTCATAAACTTTATTTGATCTTCCTAGGATGCTGGTAATGTGTACCAACACCTACAATATCTTGTTCATGTTGAAACATAGTTGTACATCCCTTTGTGATTTTTATCATAATTTTGAATCTTATTGTGTGGTATGTGTGCATGCAAAGTTGTCTTGTGTCGGTTCGTATGACAAATTACTTAAAACTATGCAATATACTTGTTAAATGCAATCAGCACCCTATCTAGGATATTACGTGATTCCATATATATCTAAAGATTAGTGAAACATTATATTTCTTTCTTTTTTCTGGTTTAGAACATATTATAGGATAAAAGAAATAAAAAGTTTTTGCTTGGAAGACATTGTAGCTATCATTGCTTGCAAGTTACAAACTCCCTGGAGATGAGCATTTTCTTTTTCATGCCTATACATGCTATGTGTCTGCATGATGCAACATCATAGGTGGTGTGTCAGTCCCTAATAGTCACATACACAGTACACAAAATTTTCCTCTTAAATCTCAAAATTTTGGGTTGAGACATGACAGGACCATCATGCTAGATTACCATCCCCTTCATCATCTGCCTCTCAAGTAGATGATAGCTATATAAGATTATTTTCTTCTACAAAATGTGGGGATGTTGAGTGTATTCTAATCATGAAGTGCATGTGCCTTATCTAAAAGTCTCAGCGTGTCTGCAACAAGTGACATCCATCCTTAAATACAATATTCAAATTTTATCTTATTGTTGAAATTTTTCAATCCTTTTCTTTATTAGTCTTTACTAGCCCATGGGTATTACATGAGAGGATCTTCCCCAGTTTTGCTCTTCTAGCTTCCTTTCATGTGTTATCACACTTTCTGGTTGTTTTGTTTTGACTTCATCTCAGTTATTTTCATATTTTGCTGGTTGATGCATCTCATCTTTAACCTCCAACTGCAGTGAAATATTCTTGGTGTTAATTTCCCCATCTTCAGTATTTACTTCAAATGACTGCATTCAAAGACTATGTTCTGAACCAACCCAACATATCGGATTGAGGAAAAACACTGACTTTGTAGTGATTCCAGATGTCTGTACAAGCACCTAGGAGGCTAGGACTATGTTACTTAAGTATTTACTCAAGTGACTGCATTAGCAGACGATGTTTCTGAACCAACCCAACATATCAGATTGAGGACAAACACTGGGCTTGCTACTGATTCCAGATGTCTGATATGGACAGGAAATGCTACAATATTTATTGTATTTGAGATGAATTTGACCCTGATAGGAAGAAGTTCTAGATTCCTTTATGTCCTAAGTGTACTATGTAAGCAATAATTAAAATTCTTCACTGTTAATCTTTGATATTGAAGGCTTTAGCAACTTCACTCCAAGCTTTTCAGAATCCTTTATCTTCCATCCATGTTAGCTTTAGGTTTCACCCTCCGTTTTCCTGACTTTTCGAGACATATCCAAGCATCTTGCCTTGTCATGACCTTTTGTCTTTATTGCACATCCTTAATCAAATAATCTATGTCATGCAATTTATCTGAATTATTTTATCTATACTAGTTCTTCTATAATAATGTGGACCAGTAACCTTATGATACCATACGTAAAAGCTTAAAAATGGTCATAATGGATAGCAGGAAGGTGGGTTTGAAAAGAGCTGCACTCCACTTAGAGGAAGACTAAATTGTAGGTGGTTTACCCTATAGTTACCGTAATTGTTAAACTTTGGAGGAACCTTGCTAGAATCTGCATGATCTGGTTAAGCTTTGTGAAACAGTGAGATGTCTCCTTGTACCTGAGAGGCAAATACATAAGCATATAAATATCAAACTATAATGAGTTCGTAGCTGCACTAAGGGGCATTATCTGTACCCTACATAAAAAGCGAGAGGTCAAAAGGTGTTTGGTTCTCGTATTGCTGAGCAGTGGTGGGGCTTCTGTACACATTTTATGATGTCTTTGGAGCATGGAGTGGGGCCAACAAACTGGATCTCACATTAGGGATCAATTGTTGAAACTTGATCAAAGCTGCTGCTACTTCCGTTGGTGTCCCACCTAGGAGTGCAAGTGGGAATGTGATACATTTTCTGGTGGATACCAGAACTCTTTGGATTAATCCTGCCTCCTTTCTCCTTTCTCCTATACTCCACCACCTTGTGCTGACTGCACTGCTGTTGCACCACTGGAGTGCCGCCTCTCTGACTTTCCTCCAGCTCAGCTGTCAACCACCATTACCCACCTGGTTGGTTTGTTGATCTGCCAGCACAGTGCCACTATTACGTTTTTTATTCTCCTTGCTGCTTTGTCAGTCACTCTACCCTCATTGTTGATCAGCTCTGCATCAATCACTGAATTTGACTATAAAAATATGAGGAGTGCCTGACCTATAAATTTTCCAGACATAGGAACATGTTAATGTATGTTCGTGTCAAATTCAGGAATCTTGAAGATTTTACCTTTACTAGTATAACTTGTACTTTAAGCAATAGTTGCGATGCTTACTTTGGAGAGACTCTGAATAGAATTGTTGAGGTCTGTATACCATCCATGCCTTCCGTATGGTTGCGTAAATGCCATTTGTGTTGTTGATTTTATCACTAATTATATATATGGAATGTATAAAAGCCAAATCATGACAAAAGAAAGTAGTTTGGTCTACAGCATTTTATATGTTTGTTTAAATTTTTTGGGCATTACTGTTACTATAAGACTTTGTTAATTGTTAATAGATTCTACATATAGTTTAATTGACTAATTGAAATTGGTTATCTGCATCTTTTTCATTGTTGATGATCCATGAAACATTCTTTATATACATGACTTGAATGAACCTTCAGACTTGCTTTATGGATCTATAATCATCTTCGGTTGAGAACATTTTACAGCAACTTTCAAGTTGACATTAATTGTGTAAATAATGTCGAGTGAACCTGAGTTGCTTCTACTAACAACATTTTTACTGCATTTTATAACCCATTGTACAGATAATACATATTATGGCATTATTTCCAAGTTATTTTACTTCAATCATTTGCTTCCTAAGTAAGCCTTAGGTAATTATGTTAAAGAAGTTTATCACACCCCTGTTTTCTGTGGAATTGCATTTTCGAATGCCTTTCGAGACAGAAGAGTTTCATATGTATCCGGTCAAGTCTTTTTGTCGATACCTCTTTCCAAAACCCATTCCAAAAATAGGGTGAGTTTAAATCTCTTTATCTAATTTCAATTCTTTGTTTATTCATGTATCTTTCCTTAAAGTCTTTTAGTGTAGGGATATGCTACAATCAACATAGGGATATGGAACGTCACCCCTGTGAATCTGCCAATTATAGGACTGCCAATGGGCAGATGCTAGGTCCCTTGGTGATGTCACCTGTATGATGCTGTATGTGACTAAAACATCCTTATGTAGGAGCTGCTTTCGGGCATCCAAGTTATTATAATTTGTTAATAGAGTAGTTTAAACGAGTGATAAATTGAAATACTGTGAAATGTCAATTATGTAAATAGGGTTAGCTAATAATGGCTCATCATCAGTTTTAAATTCAGTTATGTTTCATGTTAACTGAGCTTTCAGGAATCTTTACATTTTTATTACCTTGAAACTGATGCCCATGCTCATCAACTAGTGTCCTCAGGTTTTTATGATGTCTTGAATTAAAGAGGAGGTTTTTTATTTAGTTTACTCAAGTTCACAGGCAATGCTATAATTTATCTTAGTTTCTTAAGTTATTCATAGATTTTGTTCATTCTGACAATTCCTGAATATCAACATAATTGCTGGAGAATTTGAACCTGTGTACTTCTAGGCACAATTAAACCTTCAGTTCACAATTAATGAAACACTTGTAAATCAAAATGTTCTTCTTCTTCCTACCAAAAAGATGATCTTTTTTGAAAGGTTTCTATGGAAAATTGCTCATCTCCGGAGTGGACATGACCTCTCCTCTTATAGCATTACAAGAAACCTTAAACCCTTGATTTTAACAAAATTCTCTTGACTTTAACCAAACAATTAACCCAACAAACATTCCGACAAGTAACAGAAATTTACAAGCTCTTACAGATGCATCTGGGATTCAGTGTAGCTTTGATATTTAGTCCTTTAAGATTTACCTAGAAAGTCTAGAAGGGCTTGTTTGGTTGACAAGTTTTACTGAAACAGAGTTGGGAAAAAAAAAAATCAAAATCAACGAATTTTTTGAAAAGTAGTTCTTTGTTTTTTCCCTAAGAAACCTGTCTGCTATATCTGACAAGTCACTAAACCAGGAAAAATGAGTTTTATGAGAAATATATCTCCCTTTGTCTTTGATAAAGCTGTTTTTGAGAATCATGTTTTATGATTACCTGGTTAAGAAAATTTCACATGCCTTCAAATAGCCATAAGCAAGTACTGGATCCATGTTATCCGCTGCATTAAATTGCAATACTTGATAAAGACTATAATTATTATATGCAAATAATTTACAAATATCTGAGTGTGGGCCTAAAAGAAGTTTCTACTTTAACAATGAAAGTGTAAAACTTGAGGTGGCTCATAGTTACATTGCAAATTTTTGACAGTTGACTATTTTCAACAAAGGGACTTGCAACAGACATGGGCATTCAATGAACAAAATTCATAACTTCCACTTCAAGGTGAAGGAAAATGGCGTTGAATATTTTTACCCAGGAAGTCAATATTGAGGTGGCTCATAGTTAATGATCCACATGGAATTTGTAAGTGCATGTAATTTTGATGATATGTGCAATATCATATTATTTCACATTCATTCTTTTATCTTTTAAATAATGAAAGTCACGGGCTGACCCTTGAATATATTCTTGCGTAATAGGTTTCTTCTATATTGGTACTGAACAATCAAGTAAACAATTTATTCCAGGTGTTACTGTTGATCTTTTTGTTCTTTACTGATTGAAAGAAGCGGCCATGAAGCTAAATCACCAAAACATATTGGTGCTACTTGGCAGGAGGAAGCTTTCATGATATCCTCTTCAGGCAGGTGTTCTAAGTACCGCCAGTGTTATGTACTTGTTCATCTGTTGAAAGATGTAATTGGAACTTTTGCTGATCATGCAGTGTATGGTTGGTATATAATTTTGGTAGATCTCGTGTTTTGTGTTGGTCTCTTCTAGCTTCCGGAAGGATAAAGCTTGCTGGTCGCGGTCGCGGTCGCGGTCGCGGTCGCGAACTGAGAAGGCAACGTATGGATAAACCTATAATTCTTCTCTTCTTTTCATGTCGAGATGTATGGCTAGTGAAATTAATCCCATTTATCTAGGATAGCTCGATCAAGTTGAAAAAACGTTGGCTGGACGCATAAACCAGGAGAAGAGACCTGTTTAGGTTGGTTGGAACAGGTTCCTGGGGGATCATGAGGGACAGAATCTGGTACCCATCAAAGAAAGTGGAGTAATGGTGCTTTTGAAATCTTATTCAATCGGTCAAAAATGAGATCTTATTCAAGCAAATATTATGAGAAATTTAAAAAAAAAAGAAGAGAAGAATGATGTTATTGTCCTATAAGTCTCTGTGGTCCACTTTCAATTAATGATGCTTGTTGGAACGTGCCACCTGCTTGTTCCCATGGTGACTAAGAGACGATAGTTTGCCCCGAAGGGATCAGTATCCAATGGCCGCTTATCCAGGGTAAACAACCAATATCAAAGAAAGTTCATTCAGGAAGTGATCGGTTTCTGTTTGAATAGTGATCATTGTGGATTCGTTTGTTTATGCTTTAAGATTTGTGCCTATTCTTTTCCATCTTGATCGTCGGCGGTCGGCCTTCGTTCAAAGGGCGTTGGCATTGGTGCGGATGGCGAGCCTCTCGGGGACTCGTCTTGGGATCTCATCAGCAGGGATAAGTTAGAAGGTAGCTAGAAGCGGACGGTGCAAAGGTGTATTGCATGGGTGTCATTGGAACCGGTGGAGGTGAAGTTTGTTAGTCAGTTGTCGAAAGTGATCAAGCTTTCGGAGGAGCTTATAAGGAGGGAATTGGAGGGTTGGGCGGCTTCGACGGTCGTGATGAGAAACCTTCGTCGGAGAGTGGCTCTAGAGATGGTGATTTGGGATTTTCGATCTCGTGCAGGGGTGAAAGGGAACTGAAGACCTATGGTTTGGAGTTGGACCATCTCCTTTTCCATTTTGAGGAGATTGGGGAGAAAGAGCTGGTTTTAGCCGATCGTGGTTGTTGCAGGCTAGGTGTTGGTTGTGGAGCCATGGTGGCTTGATTTTTTCTTGGTGGAAGGAGCCATCCAGTTGGCCCTGGTACAAGTCCGTTTGTTGCGGCTCTCAATGGAGTTTTGAGGGGTAGAGACGCTGCAGGGGATCCTAAGCTTGGTCGGAGAGATGGTGACGATGGACAAGTGGACGGTGGAGTGGCATCGATTAGGGTTCACACGTGCTAGCATCAAGATCGATCTATCTCGGCCACTGTGATCGGGGGTGATGATCGAGGGTCGGAGGGCCTTTTCTGGCAGACGTTCGTTTACGAGAACCTTAATGGGATGTGCCTTCGTTGTGGGTGACTCCATGCTTCGGCAACATGTCCAACGATAGGAAAAGGCGGTGTGTTGGGCCCAGAGAATTTAACCCGAGATGGAGGGGAGCAGTGAATGGTGGTTCAGGTCTGGGGCCCTGGCTTGTGGCTGTTCGCCAGTGGCTACTCGGGTCGGTGGCATTGATCGAGCAGGGAAGAAGACGGTTGAGCCGATTCGGCATGCTGAGTCGGTCCTTGAGTCGAGTCCATGTGGGAAGGCGTCCACTTAATCAGCCCAGACCGAGTCGACTCATCGGGGAAACCAATGACTGGATCAAGCCAGCCAAGATTGCATGGCGACGATCGCCCCCCATTCCACGCTCGGATCAATGGTGGGATAGTGGGTGGCTGCATGGAGCTTGGTGCTGTAGAGGAGTCGGGCCTGGGCCTTGGTGCCGGGCCTGGGCCTTGGTGCTAACCGGCCTGCCAATAGGTTTAGTCTGTTGGTGGTGGGCCAGAGAGCGCACTCGACTCGTTTGCAGACAAGGAGGCGGGAGGGCCATCCAGGCCTGGCTTGGGTCCAGCAAGGCATTCAGGGCCGAGCGCTTGAAAGGCCTAGTTGCGGAAAGTTGGCCCTGGTGGATCCAAAAAGGCCCAAGAAGAAGAATAGGGTCAAAGGGAAGGCTGGCCCACCAAAAATTCTAACGAAGGTGACTGCCAACTCTAAAGGCTTCAAGGTGTTCTTTTCTCAGCGAGGCCCTTGGGGGAGGGGAGACGGCTCCACCTCAGCCCGAGGAGCCAAGGAATGACTTCGATGCCCAACCTTTGCAGGGCACTCTGAGTAGGGGCTAATGCCTCAGATGGAGCAGGACCCCAAGGGTGTGAGTCTGTTGGATATGGAGGATTTGGCGGGTGGTTAGATTCGAGACTATGATGAGGCGGTAGCATAGCTGAGGCAGGCCATCCAGGGAGTAAGGGAGGGTCCATCAACCATAGACTCGTCGACTGTAGGGACGGAGACAGACCTTTAGACTGAGGGGGTTCTAGTGTAGATCTCCTTCCCTGTCAGCCATCACCATAAGATGCTGATTTGGAACACCCGAGGGGTGGGAAAGCTCTCGTTTCGGTCGATGCTGGGTAGGATTATCCAACAGCACTATCATGATATCTATGTCCTTCTTGGGACTCGACTTTCGAAGCTGAGTCTTGTCCATGCTAGGCGGTGGATCTCGATAGATGGAGTTTCTATGCAGTGAAGTTTAGATGCCTGTTGGGAGGGATCCTGATGATGTGGAGATGTGGCTCGATTAAAATGGACGCTTTCCATAGATGTGAGCAGCAGGTCTCCCTAGTTATTCAGAGAAGACTAGAGGCCTATGGCTTCTATCTGGCATGTATATGAGCATTGAGTATAGGGAGCGGATGGTACTCTAATCCGAGATTTTCAAGATAATGTCACAGGGGCTGCCATCTTTTATTGCTAGGGACTTCAACTGTATTATGGGGCCCCACGAGAAGATGGATGATAGATAGCATGTGGATAGTGCTGATTTCAAAAAATTTAGGTAGTTCATTGGTGATGTGGGCTTGATTGACCTGGATTACTCTAGACCCAAATTTATCTGATGCAACAACCATCAGAGGACGACTAAAGTCTGAGAGATGATTGATCGTACTTTTGCCACCGCCGACTGATTCCAACATTTTTTTTGAGCACCAGATTCAGCATTTATTGAGGATTGCCTCTGACCATTATCAGCTTCTGGTCACCACCGATGGCCCACATATGTCTAGGGCTTCTTTCAGATTTGAGAGGTTCTGAACGTTCTATCCTAAAGCGTGGGAGTTGATTAGTGAGATGTGGAGGTTATCAATCCATAAGGATGCGAGATATTGTATGACTCAGAGGCTAAAACTGGCTAGGCACAAACTCCTCCGATGGAATCATTTTCGGGTCGATGATCTTTCTAGATAGATTGAGGGGGTGGAGGTAGATATTGCGGACCTGCAGATAAGAAAGGATCAGAAGAGAGGGCTTCAAGAGTTTGAACTGAGGAAGCTTCATTACAAGCCCTCGTTGTACCATTCTTTGTTACAACAGCATGAGATGATGTAGAGATAGAAATTCAAGATTCAGTAGATCAAAGAGAAGGATCGAAACTAGATTCTTCCATTAGTCGACAACGATCCGAAGATCTACCAACTACATCAGACAGCTGTAGAGAAGTGATGATGCTATGGTTAGCATTAACACGGACCAACGCTTCTATGGCCCTTGTGTTTGAAACTGAATAGATTGTTATATCATCATTAGAGTACACCTTACCTCTTCTGATTGGAGGTGATAAACAAATGGAAGCTAACAAATGGATGGTCATAAAATCATGACAGCACACCTCTTGCTCTGATCAGAGAAGATCACCGAACATGGAAGCTAAAGATGTCAAGAAGGTAGGGCAATTAAGGGTTTAGCGATGGCCGATACCAAGAGAAATTATATGACAAACCCTCAAATCATGGATTAGACTTACTTCAGCGCTTCAAATATCATTTGTCAAGCTCATGCTAACCTTCAATAAGGTTTGTGTTCTATAGGCTTGTGAGTCTTTCCGCCCGCTCTTTTAGTAGAGAACTTGGAGTCCCAAACGGACAAAAATCATGAAATCAAGCACATTCAGCTTAGAGTTTGCCCTGCATGACCACCGAGTACTTGCTCGGATGATATCACCTATTATCACTCGGGCAAGGGGTAAAGATTATATTCATGCTGGAGTTGGTACCTGAGGATAAGATGGGCATGAGATAGAAATAGGTCGGGATCAGCCTCTCTTAATCTCAAAAGAAGAAGGCAAAAAAAAAAAAGAGGAGAAAAATGAGAAAAAGCAAAACGAGCTTAGCCTGCATGCTGGACTGAAACAGGATAACAATAACACGCAGACTTGAACAGCGCAAACCATAAAACAGTACCGCCAACATGCCTGTACGAGTACAGCTGATAGCTACCCCTTTCTTCAGTACAACGGTAGCCACCTTTCAAGGGTGACAAACATCCATGTAGCAGTCATCGAAGTTATGGGACACGTCAAATCCTACTATTATGTTCCCACAACCTGGATCCTACGCGCCACCCATCCATGAGCTGCTCTAAATCAAGAAATTTCAATTGTCTAATTGCCAACATTTTGTACCCAAATGACAGCGTCAATGATGTCATCTGTTTCTTCCTGGCCTCCCTGTTCTTCAAAAGACTGCCGCACAAATTGTCCATGCACGCGTGGCCGCTGCTCTGCAAGTCTCTTCCTGCTTTGATAACGGACCTGAAAACCAAATCAACAAGAAGCCGAATTCCCTCCAAATATTCCACAAAGGAAACTAAGAAGACTGAAAATCATACAACCAAACATAAGAACATCAAAATAATCTTTAAGATTCGCAATTTTAGTACCAGACCTTATATCAGTACCATACTGGACAACATCAATTTGTCCAGTATGGGGTCAATTTGACATACTGACACTCAATACGCCTTCATACCGAGCATCAGTTCAGTACTAGTACAATATGGTATGCTTGATGTAAGATGGTACATATTGGTATTGCGAACCTTGAAAATTTTCATATGCAGAAAGTTATATCCCTAGATTTTACAAAACTATAACTATTTGGCCACCAAGAGTGGTGTGTATTGCCTGCAAACTAATAGTGGTTGAAGACAATGTTTATATGACCATTCTATAAAATTTTGGGACATCTTGACATTTTGCAGATAGGATCCGCATAGTAAATGGCAAGAAGGCCATGCTATTTAATATTACGATCAACCATGATCTACCTTGGGGAAATTAAGTTAGCTTATATTCTGTGAATACGCTTCAATAATGCAATAGACATGCCTCTTGAAATGAAATGTTGAATATGGACGTGCAACCAAAAGTTGTATACCTTCATTCCAAAGTTTCTTTCTTCCTTTTCTGCCTAAATTTCTTCAGGGCAGCTTCTCTCCATGCAAAACGGTTCTGATCTACCCCACTACCACTACCTCCAGCTGCGCTCTTGTCTGCAATACCATTAGCAATCTCCATATTCATTCCTACAGCATTGACAGCTGTACTACTTCCATTCTGCACATTGCTCCCATGATTGCTTCCTGAATTGCTCCCATTTACGCTAAAATTTGCAGCATTACCTTCCACTGGTCCTGTGAACATAGTAGATGATCCACATTGTGGAGCAGCTATTGCCATATCCTTGAGAGATATGTCATCATGGTCTGGTGGCTGCAGCAGCTGCTGCTGCTGCATGCTGTGGATATGATGATGGTGATGATAGTGGTGATGGTGATGGTGCACTTGGACTTGACGTTGGATCTCTCTTGGCTGTCCAATTGATGCAGCTGTCAAATCAACTTTCTGTTGCATAACTTGCTGGGTAGATGCTCGAAACTGCACAGGATGAAAGGCTGAAGAGGGTTGGATACACTTGACTGCTGATGTGGATGCTGCTTTTCCTTGCAAGCAACTGCTTTGGTGAAGACATTATTGGTGGTGGAGCCCATATCGTTGTTGTTACTACTGCCATCAGAGCCCCGTTTTAGAGGAGCAGCATTTGAATTAGATATCATATTGTTTGTAGACTCCGTCTTCACTGCCTCTGAGCTGTTGTCAAGTGGAGAACAGCTACCTCCATGTCCGGTAGGGGCTTGATTAGAAGTAGCAGAAGTATGGTACCTTGCACGAAACAAAACCAGTTAGAACACTATTCTTTCTGAAATAATGGTAGCAAAAATAATGTTCTCATATATTTATTTTTTGCACCTTGAGAATGCTGACAGATCTGAACGTCTTAGAACGTTGCGGTCATCATGAGTGGCAGTTCCATCCTGTCCTGTTGATCTCAGCCTCTTCAAACTCAACTCAAGAGATGGTAACTCCATGGAGCCATCAGAAGTTATATCTTTGCCTTCAGTGATCTTGGAGAAGCCATTAGGTGCCTTCATAGCTATGGTTACCAGTTGAGGATCAATGCTATTGGTGGTTGCACCAATCGGATCAGCAGCTTGAGTGCTTGGTTCATCAGACATGTTGTTGTTATCAAGTCCCAATATACCCTCATTTTTTGGGTCACTTTCAGGCAATTTGTCCATACTTGTGCCTGTTAACTTGGTAGAAACCTGCTCAGTTGGATATGATTCATATTGTGTATCTGGCTTCCTGGGTACTACAATCTCCAAGTCTTTGCCCATGAAATCATCTGCTATACAGATCATAAATTAATCATAATGCTAGAATCTTGAATACGTAGTTGAGACAAAGTTGTTATACCAGCAAACTCCTTTTGTCCTTTGCACTCTCTATTGGCAGTCATAGGCACCCAATCATCACAGAATGTTTCAGGTTTTGGGTGAATGACCTGAGCACAGGTACTATCAGGTGGATCAGATGACTCATCTGATGGAGACATAGATTGGGGGCTGTCCACATCCACTGCACATTTTGTCCAGGAACTCTGCAAACAATCAGAATTCTTTTAGACATGCAGGAGCAGTTTTTGGGAAAACTCATTATGAAACAGATGCACCAAAATAATATTTTCTTCTATCAATTTGAATCATCAATATGGTGACAAATTAGGTCTTATATGCATAGTGACAAAAACTTCACTTTTCATCAGCAATGACAATCCTCGGGAGATTTCTGTGAGTATCAAAACTTATATAGTTTATAGTTGAAATATCAATAGAAATTTCCATGCCTATATTTGGACATACTATTACATAACTTAGGCCAAAGTATTACATTGACACTATAATGGTCACATAATTACCTTAACTAATAATGACTGTATAAGCACCATTTCAGTCTACTGAGCTCCTTGTTCAATATCAATTTCTCACCCAACCTCCTTGCACAGATTTTACTGCCTGATTGGAACTGCATTCCCAAACAACCTGACTTTCTAACAGCCATCATTTCTGTTTACTTGATATGATCCTCTTATGGTTATGGATGACATGTGAGATGCAGTTATCGTGAGTACCCATATGAAAATAAGGTTGTGGTGAAAAGTGACATTATCTTTGAAATATTATAGATGAGTATGACATAATAGAGACAAAGCAAGACAGTGGTGTAGATTTATCTGCATGTCATAAGCCAGTTAGTCTTAAAGGGAACTTTGAGGGGCTACATGATAATGGATAATTTTATTACAAATGATATTCATAAAACCTGATATTATCTTAATCTTTCCAAATCTGGTTTTACGAAACAGAATCAAACAAGCAATCTCAACTACCATTTTTTAGGTTTGCATGTAATGGCTTTATAAATCTAGTGACCAAACAGCCCTCAAGGGTAATGATGAAGTCGATAATGTTGTAAAAGTCCCAAGGATGCATCAAGTCATCAAGATGATGTGCTTTGCATGTATGATGACTAATACAGCTATGAAGGATGAAACTAGAGATGAGAATAAAGGAGGCCTGGAAGTTTACTGGATGGGATGGTATGAACACAGGCAAAGACTTGGGAAGACCCTGGTATTAAAGGGGCTTGATCATGTTTGGGGAAACATGACTTGTCAAATGGACAATTTTCAATTGGTAGATGTACAGTGCTTATCCTGGCCCTTGGCTTATGACTAAACATGTAATGTAACAACCTACAATTATCTAGTCCTAGCCAATAGTACAGGGATCCAATGGTTGGCATCCCTATCTAAGGGCTTGCTCTTGAGACAGGTTTAGGGTTTAAAACCTAGTGGTGGCATATTAACATTGTATTTCCAAAAAAATGTCTGGCCTTAAGTACAAGGGCAAAGTTGTTATTGGGTGATAAGCAATCAATGTAGGACTAGCAAATAATGACCCGACTTGTCAACCATCCGTATTTGACCTGCAACAACTAGGTTTGGGTTTTGGCTAAATGGGTTTAGATCATAAACAGGTCGACCCATTTTAACTTGTTTATTAAATGGGGGTTTAGGTTTCAGCCTTCAGAAGCATTATCTGTTTAACATATTTAATAATCAAGATAGGTCAGGTTAAACCTGTTTAACCGAGCCCATTTACCCTTTGTAACAGCCCTTTTCTTTTTATCCAAACCGCTTACCATAGCAGTCCCATTTGTTCTAGAGAGTTCCTGAGAGTAGAGATTAGAATCAGGATCTAGGGTTTCACTGATTTGGGAAGAAGTGAAAAGGAAGAGCACCACCACTGACCTGCCGGACCTTGATTGCCCTTTCCTTTTCTCCTATGACACCTCCAATCTCCTCTCTTCACTTTGAAGATCTATCAAGAAATAGCAAAGCAGGAGGACAGCGAAGGTGGTGGCCAGGTTCCTCACCAGTGGTAGTCATGAAAGATGGTCTGACTTCAAGTCTGTCTTCCTTCTTTCCTTCTTTCCTTCTTCTCTTTAGGCTTCTTCTCTATTTGGAGTCCTTCCTTGGTACTTGGGCTTCTACCTCAGGAGATTTACTGTTCCTGATCTCAGTATCTCCTTTTGATTTGAGATATTTTCTTTTTTTTTTGGGTAAATTATGAGATAAGATTTCCATAGTAAGTGTTAAAATAGAAAACATCTCTAGGTTGATTTTATTTTTAACATTAAGCATTTTTTATGTTTTTGGGAGTTGATCTTATTTGCTATTTGATTCATCAAGTCGCCTTCTTTGCTCCTGTATTACATTTTTTTTCTCTCTTTTGTTTGCTTGAAATGATTTTATTTCATGCTCTAGGAAGGGGCATTATTTAGAGTTATACTAAATAATTGTTTGTGCGGTTTTTTTTTTGAAGAAAGAATTTTCAAGGAATTTGGTATGATCTAATTGAAGTTCCCATCTCCATGAAGTGGAAAGCTCTGATCATGGATGAGAAAAAACTTGGTAGAGGGTTATGGTAACCAACAAACAAGAGATTGGTCTTGCATTATCACAAATGTTGATGGATTGCTTTGATCCCTTTCAGAATGTATTGATTTGGCGTGATGGTGCTCCTGAAATGTACATCTACTGTTTGGTGAAGAGATGCCTGATCGTCACTATCATGAACTATTGGGTTTGTTTTTTGGGCTGAACTACATCAAAAAGTTGAAGGCATGCATTTTTTGCAAATAGATCCAGTGCTTGGGTCAGCAAGTTGCTTGATCATGTGTGTGTTAAACAGGTTAAGTGACTAACTGTTAACCATGTTTAGTTGGGTAAATAACTTGTCTAACAGTTAACCTAACTTGATATGACCTATTTATTAAACACGCCGAGCAAGTAAGGTTGGATTACATGCTTGTTAAACATGATAGGTTTAGGTTTCAAATCCTGACCTATTTAGTAAATTGGTTGGGTTCAGGTTTGGGATTTTTTGACCCAACTTATGTCTGGCCGGACCCATAAATGACCCGACCCAACTTGATTGCCACTTTTAGGCTAGGCTAGTTGAATAAATTGTACCCCTAGTCATTCCCTTTACTCATTCATAGCCTTCCTCTCCCTCAATCTTTTCATTAATTTCTTTATACTTTCCCTAATCATGTATATAACCTATTCACCTCCATTTTCAAATTTTAAGTGTTTATTCCCCTTTAGTGTGACCTCACCATACTTTGTCTAATAGCAAGCAATTTTGGATAATTTCCCATAAGTGTACCATATAGTTGATTTTGACAAAATTGTATGAGACCTTGATTAAGACATGTCTCATGGTTTTATGATGATCAAATTTCTTCCTTTACAATTCTTGTTGTTATTAACAAACTAGTAAGACGAGAGAAATGTGGGAGCTAAGGGCTTGTGAAGGCATTCATATGAAAAAATGAGGGAGCTAAGGGCTTGAGAGGTATTTAAATCATATATCTAATTTTTCAGTTCATTTTGATTGGAAAATTCCATAACCCTTATTGGTATATAATCTCTTCAACTTTGGGGACAACATCTTTCAATAGGGAACGCCGAATCATCCCAAACCGCTTGGTTCATGCTATATTAAACCATACCAGTTGGTTATAGGGTCGGTTCAAACGGTTGGACTGGTACATGCCCTGAATCAACCCAAAGCAAGCAGAACCTGTAAATAAGTCTACTAAGAGGCCCATTTGCCTTTATTATATGCTTGCTTAGTGTTACATATAGCCCACCTAGCAACTGACCTTACTAATTGACCAACCAAAAGGGGAACTGACTTATAGGGCTCCACCTACTTGAACCACCCTTCCTTGCCTATAACTAGGGGCAAGCAAGGGCAGCTTGGGGGAGAAAAGGAAGGGGATACATGGCCTCTAGGAGGAGGAGGAGGAGGAGAAGATGATGATGATGAAGCTTGAATAGGACTTGTGTTTCATTTTCTACATCAGCCAAGTAACTTTCTCCATGTCTTTGTAAGTTAAGTTTTTATTAGATTAGTGTTTCTTTTGAATCTCTTAGTCACTGTTAGCTCATGCATGGTCATGAAATTCTAGGCTGCATGGCCCTTTCCCAAATACATGCATTTCCTCATAATTTTCTTCATGCTTTTATTTAAGTCGCAATTGGATCAGTGTTTTTGAATCCCATAATTAGTTTTAAGCTTACAACTGGTTTTGAAATCCTTTAGTCTTTTCAGATCAAGTATTATTTTGATATCTTGAACCCCTAACCATTTTTCAAACCTAGAGTTTTCTTGAATATTGGACTTCATGATTGATTTGGCTCCTAAAGTTGTTTCATACTTCCACGATTTTGACTTGTTTTGCAGTCCTATGCTACCATGATTTAGTTTTATTAAACTTGCATGAATCCTCTAACTGATATGTTGAACTCATGTTGGATTTCAGATTCTCTTCTCACGTGAACTTTTTTTACATGCATGTATTTTGAACTTTCTAATAAATGGTCCATCTAATATTTGTAAGAGCATTTTGAAATTAGGAGACCCTGGCAGTTGTTATACGAGTGTTCCCACTTGAAATTCGATGAGGAACCTCTATCTAGATGAATTAGTAGCCTTATTTGGATTATCAATGAGGATGTAGGTGGACCCTCAGTGAGGTGGTACATGAGTGGCTTCACTTGAAGTTTGATGAGGAAACATTTGGCTGGGGGGTATATGTGGACTCTTGGCCAGGCCTCATTTGCACTAGCAATGAGGATGATAAGTGGTCTCATTCAAATTATTGATGAGGATACGAGTTGCCTCACTTGCATTTACAATGAGGATATGTGGCCTCAAGGATATAAGTAAAACCTTATAAGATAATTTAAAAATATGAAATATTGGGACTTAATGCACAAAAAGTTTGGATCCAAGTTTGCCATACCATAATGAATTGGACGGTACGAGACGCACCATACCGTACGGTTCGGTACTGATATGTAGTTCCTAAGGCATATTGATACTTGGTACACCAAACCAGCCCCGTGCGGACACAGTAATAGTGTGGCACCAGTATGGGGCTCGATACCGAGATGGCATATCTTGTTTGGACCACTTTCTTCTCCATTAAAGGATTTTGATTTCTGAATTTTCATTGTTGAAGTGATTCAATGAACGTTCACTTGAACTTTTGAAGAATAGTTTACTTGTGATATAGAGTTAGTTATCTAAACTCTTTTTAATAATCATGTGTTTTGACTTTTCCACTGTGATTGTTGTTTCTTTTGAAACTTCTGATTTTGCTTTATTTCAGTGAATTGCCAGGTGGATCTTCAGTGGCAATTTAAATTGTCTTATGATTTTGATTCATGTATTTTTTTTTATGAAAGCTTAAATTCTCGACCATGATAGAAGTTTATTTGCCAAGCTTTGTATCTCACCTCATCTTTTAAATAAAATTTTCAAAGTTATTAGTTACAACCTTAGTGGACTTATTTGAGGAGTTGGACTTGATATTCTGATGGTATTAATCCATTAATTTGTGAACAATATATCAAGGGCCAAATGTTTTAACCTATCTTAGTTTACACTATGATTGTAATACTAAACAATTAGGAGAATTTGAGAAATGCATAGAAATTAGAAAGCAATGAAATAAAAAATTAGGAAATAAATCTCTTCTTGACATACTGAAGCTATAGATAAGGGACAACTCCAACAATGCTGCCCTTGATTAGATTGGAGATTATAAATAATAGTTATCCTTACAGAAACATAAAATGGGAAACCTGACCAATAAATAAAGGGAAAGAGGAATGGTAAGTGGTTTACCCAAGTTCCGCTACCATTATCACTTCCGTCTCTAATATTCAAGCCAATGCTCCCATTGTCTTCATCATCGTTGCTGCCACTATTATTGTCTGAGTCATCAGTACTCTTTGACTTAACAGATTTTTGGGTTTGGATGCCACTTTCACTGCCACTGCCGCTAGACTGAGATATAGCAATAAAGCCATGCAATTAGAGGAAATGAATTTAAATTCTATTTGGAAAACAAATAATCAAAAACAAAAGATGAGACAATTGAAAAAAAGAAGACCAACAGCTGAGAGATTTGATGGATGAAAAATTTGACCATGTCATGGTTTAATGAATAGCATTTCCTGAAGACACTACCTAAACACATGAGTTGACTTAGCTTATGCAATGGCATAGAAGACACTGAAAAAATCTGTACAGCACATAATAGAAACTTACACTTTGACATCTCCTCCAGACATGCTGCCAAAGGTTTTTAACTCATTCTTGCGAATAGGCTTCACCAAAAAGTCAACTGCACCTTTTGACAAACATTTAAAGACTATACCCATGGAATCATTTGATGACATCACTGCACACAAAGCTCATCAGGTGTAGCAGTTAAAAGCATCAAAGTTAAATAATTTTAAAGAACCATAATTTAAATATCATATTCTCATTTCAAAAAACATTTTAAAATCTGATGTAGAAAAGTAATATGGAAAGAATACTCACTAATAACGGGAATATTCTTGCAAGTTTTGTGGCTCATGATCTTGCTTAGAAGACCAATGCCAGATAAACAAGGCATGACTACCTCAGTCAAGACAAGGTCAATATGATTTGTAAGATCTTCCAAGATTTTCCATGCTTGAAGGCCATTTGCAACAGCAGTAACTGCCAAAGGATGGAGAACAGTCAGGAGTGAATGCAGTTGCATAGAACACATGATGCAAGAAATCTACATAAGATAGTTGTTTTTTAATTGTCAATAATTATTATAGTCCAATCTACAAGTCAAAACTTTTGAAATTCATATTATTGAAAATCATGCATCAATTGAACTGATACAACATATGATAATGATTTAGTTGTTTGAATGTGTTTCTTGAAACCATGCAGTGATTATATCCTAGGACCCCCTTTTTTCTGAGAACAGAGGGAGTCCCACCCATTATATAATTACCATGGCTGTAACACCTGTACTACATATTTTTGAGGCGAGATCATCAGGAAACACTTCTCAAGTCTCAAAATTACGACCTTCCTTTATAAGCAGAACGGTATGATGACAGAGCTAATGCTTGGAGATTCATTCATGCAGTTATCATCAATAATGTTTGTCAACCATCATAATCAGGCATTAGATTGATTTGATTACACTATTGTTATATATGGTGTTGTTTGTTTGCTAGCATAAGAGAGGATCATCTCATGGGTTCATAGTACTGAAGCTATACCAAAAGCTACATCAGAAATATATCAGACTGTCTTTGAGGGACCATCTCCATTTTCAACATCACATATTTGGCTCTTTCTACTTGTACAATGCTATCATGTTTACTTGCATATAGAAACAATACTTCAATCGAATCACCTTAGATTATGCCATGACAATTTTTCCGATTGTTTCTCATACATAAATGAACAACAACAGTAGTCCTAACAGGTATAACACGAAGAATAATAGTCTTAAACAAACATTGAGTCACGGAACAGAAAAAATAATTTTCAAGAAATTCTTAACAGGCACCTTTATGTTGATTAGGCATATTTCACACCGTTTATATCAGATAGAAAGGTACTCCATTACAGAGTTTGTATATGATGGATTCTGATGTTGGGAAGGTAACGTCTTGAATGAGATATAAGATACTCAACTATGTATTGATGACGCGTGCAGCATGACCTTGAGATTGTGCTATATGATGGATAAATCTTAATTATTCCATCCTCAGAAACAATGGCACCTGAGAGAATAAATCACTGCTTCTATATAGCTGAAATGCTACCCATCAGATTCAGTATTCAAAAATACAGCATTGCAAACTTTGTCAGGTAATTTGTTATACCCCAAGGGGCTTGTTAGTGATGATGACAACAGGAGCTGAAACAAGACATTTACATCAAGGCAGTTGTCTAGGCAATGATCTGAATATTAAAAGGAAAGGCACGAGAATTCCAAAACAAAAATGGAAACTTGAGGAACAATAATCATGAGTTATGGCCCTGACTTATAACAGATAAGACAGCATGCAAATAATAAAGCCATCCCAAACTTGTGAAATATCTTGTCAACAAGACTTTGCTTAGTACACACTAATTTCCTTGAAAGCATGAATCCTGTATATGAAATGCTTGGCAGGTTGGATGTAAGAAATTGTTGGCATAGTACTTGTGACATGCGTGACTGAAAAAAGGCAATGTAGCCAATTGAATATGGCATTAAGCCAATAACAAAATCTATCACTCACTCCGTAATCAGCCTTAAAGCTGGAGTAGATTTTTTTTTATTTTTTATTTTTGAGGTGGGTGAGGAATTTGGAGGAATCCACTAGGGAAAGCATTAATGGAGGAAAGTGACAAAAGACTTAGGTTGATGCCTGGTATTCTACATCCATTCTTGTGTGAGTAGAATCTATTCAGAGAGCAAAAAGAATAGCTTTAATAAGTTGATTTTTACTACACAATTGGCATAAACGTCACTCGATTTGCTTCTCAGTTCTCAAGTTCGTTAGAGTGTGTAAATCCCAACCGTGCTTGCAGCAATATGGTATTGGCAGAATGTGCATATTAACATGAATTAAAGGCAAGATTTTTGGAATGTTCATCACTGTATTCTGTTATTTGGAAATAGTCCTTGCCCACCTTCCGTTCTTTTTCATCACGCAGATGTATTTCTCTAAAGATGTTCTTATCATGTTTTTTCAAAAACAAACTAATGTACTAAACCTTGAAAAGGACCCCCAATTGACAGTAGAACAATCAACTTCAGATGAACTAGGTTTTTTCTGGCACTTTTTTTCAGCAGAGAACAAAAAATTCTATTTGAATATAGTTAGCAATTGGCATTTTACAAGGTTTGATCAAGGTGCTGATAGCATAGCATCTCACCATCAACTAGAGGTTTGAGTAGTTCACCAAAAGATAAAGATATTCCAAAATCTCACAAACATAATATTCTTCTTCAACATGAGAAAAGGCCAGCAATTGCCGTTAGATTCAGGGAAAAAAAAGGTTATAAGAAAAAAGGACATGTTTTATTAAATCAAAAACATATTAAAAGAAGGACCATTAAAGTTAGTCTGTTATTTAGTAGAACAATAAAAAAATCCAAATAATTGTTTAACTCACCAAAGAATCTCAAGTAGGATATTACCACAAGAAAATAAAAGATAGAACCAGTCTACCCATGGGCTAAAAACAACCTATGTAGGAAACATCTAGGAACTCCAAATATTGCTTCGTATCATTTACTTCCCCTGCACATGAGATTGATTAGAATTCATCAAGGTCAAACCTGAGAATCTCATGGTAAATTATTTCTTGATAGGACTTTGATGATCAACATCCACTGGAGTCAGTTGGAAGTTGCAACAAAATCAAGTCTTCTGCGAACTTTATTGCTTCAAACTCATTAGTCATAAAGGAAAATTGCATTTAACAACTGGAAAATAGTTCTAAAATTGACATCAGAGTCATTTTTAAGGCTACACAATAGTTGATGAACTTCTAGTCAATGAAATGCCTCCCTCTTCGCATTAGATTGATACAATCCCTGTTGTTATAAGCTGGATAGCCCTTGCGCCCCAACTCTTCCTTTATGCAACTTCACAGTAGTTTGAGACTTTTGTGAGTGCAGCAAGTAGTGGCAATAGTGTACAACAATGACAAGTCAACATGAGTAGGATAACTGACTCTTGCCTCAAGCATGGGGTTTCTAAGGATGAAACAAAAGTTCACCAACATGCTATGAAGCAACACTCAAACTCCACTCAAAGACCTAGAATCCAATGATTAACCTCTTTAGTTTAGGGGTGAAAGTGGGATGAATATTGTTCGTCCAGATCCGTTTTCATATCCGAATCAATTTGGATATGGACAGAAATTTGAGAATTCGGCTAATATCCATATCCATATCCGTATCCGTCAAAGAAAAATGGATATGGATAGACAACTATCCGATCCATATCTGGATATCCGGAATCGACATATAACTCTGTATAATTTTATATAGCACTTATTAATTTTAAAAAAATATACAACTATATAAACATGTTATTAACTTGATTATGATCTATTTAGTAATATCTTTGATTCTATAGTCATAAAGTTTCATTATCTAAATTATATCCATACTTCTAGTATCTGAATTGTATCCATATCCGTTTAAAATAAATATGAATATGAATTTTTACATCCAAATAATATCCATATCAAGATTTTAAATCCCGTGGGATGGGGTTGTCCTGATTTTTTCATGGAATGAGACACGCCGTTGTGCTGCCCAGTCCTAACATTTGGGATAGAGAATGTTTCAAGACGTTCCAATCGGGACACTGGGATGCTAGCGGGACGGCCTTATTTCGACACATGGGATGGTACCTCGTCCTGATATCCTGCGGGACGTCTCGTTGAGACCTGAATCGTTGATCCAGTAGCTGACTTATGTAGGAAGTTGAGTCAACATCATTCCAATACAAGCCAACACTATTCATGACCAATTTAGTTAGGAAAATAGTGCAAGGTATAAATGCCAAGCTTAAGGCCTAAGCAAGAATATAGTGGTCTATTGTACAAGAGAACCATGCTTGATGAGAAGAAAGGGCTATCTCCTCTTAAGCTCAAGTGAGATCAAGTTGGAAGTTCCTTACATCCCTCCAATTAATCCCAAAACATTCGCATCTACACGCTCTAGCTGAAACAAAGAAGCCAATTCATCAAAGAGTTTTTGAGAGAGTTTCATGAGCGTATACTCCGAAGTCCAAAGTCAATTTCATGAAACCCTGATTCACCAAGTCAGGAGATCTTGATGAAGAAGACTCTACTAGGAGATTCGGTTTGAAATGATAGTTGCCTAATCAGAGTTCCTCGAGGTCTATTAACTATTAAAATGGTTGAGGAAGGGATGGAGAATATAGTTCATAGGTCAATTTCTGAAGGAGGTCAATCTCCAATACTAGTAGTTTACCACTAAGCTGCTAGTTAGACTCTCTACAAGTAAGGATGCTAAAGGTCTAATTTTAGAGAGAGTGTGTCCCACACCAAGAAACGCACCAATATCTGCTCTTCAATGCTAAAATTGCAAATGATATGGACACATAACCCACTAATGCCCAGGCAGATTTAAAGCTATTGACAACAAGATTTGGAACAACAGTCAAAGATGCCTAACAATAGAATGTTCACTAAAAGATATTAAAACAGAAAACAGGGATGAGACAATTGCAAATGACAAGGAATGGCTTTACTATTGCTCTCATGTCCATCAAATCCTTGATGTCGCTTGGGAGGAAATGTGGACTGGAGGCTAAATAATATTTTACATTATGATTTATCACATTGTTTGATAAGATTGTTACATCATGATGACTATTGATAATGGCAGCTGCAAGAGCATCACCCTCAGGGAGCCTATGGATAAACTTGGCTCAAGTTGCTACACCTTCAAAGCCTAATAAGTAACTTCAGTTGATAACCAAACTAGCCTTGTCAACCACAAATTCTCAGTATCTTCTAGATGGAACAAGGGTCAAGATGGTGCAATATGATTCGTATGGAGGGTGGCCAGACCCTAATATCACCAAGGCTTTAAGATGAAGATGTTGCATATTGCAGTTGAGATAATACTAATGACCTTATTGTAGTTGCAAAAGATTATATTTAGTGCCTAAGCCACATGAAGAGTTAGAGAAACCTATAGATCCCTAAGACCTCAATGCATAAGAATCTGAAAGAGAAAGGAATTGGATCTGATATGCCTATGTTTGGTCGGCCAAAAACCAAGACTTGAAGCCAAGAGAGAGCAGCCACCAGAAATCCAAAGCTCTTGACCGGCTTCGAGAATATGTTGCTTTTGAGTGATTTCAGGAAGAGCTTTATCCTACAAGAATGTGTAGTGTGACAATAATTTAGTCTTTTAAACCCGGTGCTCAATTTAAACTTCATGAATATGTTGCTTTTGAGTGATTTCAGGAAGAGCTTTATCCTATAAGAATGTGTAGTGTGACAATAATTTAGTCTTTTAAACCTGGTGCTCTATTTAAACTTCATGAATAGAGTACGCAGGATCTACCCAATTCATAGCCAATATGGGACTACACACATGCTGCACGGGAACTCAAAGTGACACTCGTCCACACTTTTGCACTCCCTAGTACCTCAAACTCCTCTATCCTTCTTACTCCAGCACTCCTTAGCACCCCCTCTCCATTCCATCCCAATATCCTTTTCCTCTTGCTTGACCTCTCCCATCTACTTCTTCCCATCTACCCTCTCCCTCCTAGAGCCTCCTCTCTCTTGATCTCCCCCCACTCTCTTGATCTCTTGTCTCCTGATCTCTCCATCTCTCTCCTAGTTTCCTTTCTCGATCTATTCTCTCTTTGACCTCTCTAAGTCTTTCTCTCTCTCAGTCTCTCCTCTCTATCAATCTCTCTCTCCTCCCCTGCTATTTGCTCTCTCTTGGGCAGCCTAATTAGGCTTCAAGCCCAATACAAGTTTGAGCTAGAATCATGTTTGGCCCTCTAGTCTATAAATAAAAAATAAATAAAAAAAAATCAGAACTAAGCCTAGCTTGCAGCCCGAAAAAATTTTCATGCTAGAACCTAAGCCATAAGGAAGCATGACCCAAACTAGTTTCAACACTATTTGGGATATATGTCAATATCTCACCTTACATGCCTACTCTACGTATTGGTATGGATTAGAGACACTTGAGTCTTTTGGCAAGCACGTCAAAGATATTGATGCAAAAGTACTACAAAAAAGAATTAAGAAAATTGAGATTTATCAATAATAAGCCAACCTAACTTGTTGAGAGTTCCATTTTATATATTAGCATCATGTCGTGCTTAACATCAAGCAAAAATTATTTGCACATAATACCTCCAATAAGGTTTTTTCTTTTCTTTTTTGTAAAAAAAAGGGAAACAATCAAGCCTCTAATGAGGCTTAAAGATATTGCTTACATGGTTAAGCTACCTGGGTATAGAAAGATCAATCCTATTTTAACATCTCAATGTTCACTTCTTACTTTAGGCACCAAAACACCACCAATGAATACTAAGACCTTCAACTTCTTCCACTTAATAAACAAAATCAACAACAGTTGAAGAATTGGCCAATGATCGAACCATTGTTAAAAATTCTTCTTTCGTACCAAAAGTTTCTATTTGGATATCATTGAATAACGATATCACAGATGACTTAAATAATTGACGAAGAATAGAAAGAATTACATTAAGAGTTATTCAAGAAATACCAAGCAAAACACTCACCAATCAACGATATCACAGATGACTTAAATAATTGACAAAGAATAGAAAGAATTACATTAAGAGTTATTCAAGAAATACCAAGCAAAACACTCACCAATCCTAAATTCTTCCAAATCAAAAGGAACTAAAGTAGAACAGAGATGCATTAAGTCCAAGCCAGTAAAGCCGATGCAAGAAAGAGACCATTGTATGGACACAAATACAAGAATTGGATTTAGATACGCATCTACTATGTCATTCAGCAAAAAGAGAGGAAAAAAAAAGAGATTCAAGGACACATGATAAAAATCTAAAATAAATAACATCTACCTTCAAATATTGATTATTTAGACATTAAAAATGTATTGGATGTTTTCTCATCAAAATTCCTAGTTATCTTTAAGGATAGAAGACAATAGGGAAGAAAGAAACCTGTCACTACTTAATCTCAATTAAATTGCATTTCCACATTCTATTTTTCAGCAGTTTACATAGCCCTTTAATAGCCACAGCCAGCCAACTGTCCTAACCCTATTTAAACTCTTTTAGGGCTTGTCTAGGAAAATTCTGCCAGATCTAGTGGATAGGGCAGGAGGAGGGTGGTCACAGGGCCCGAAGTCTGTAGGATGAAGAGAAAAGAAAGAGTTTTTTTTTTTCAATATCCCACCAGGGTCAGGCTGTGAAACCATCCTGCCCTACACACACATGCAACACACAGTCACACACTCTGCCTCTCCCTTCTCCCACTCCCTCACTTCCCCTCCTCCATCCCCACACCCCACCCCCTCCCCCATCCCTCCCCCTCCCCACCCCCCATGCTATCCTTCTCTGCCTATCCCGCCAGATTCAAAGGATGGCGTCAAAGTAGATAGTGTAAAGATCTGTTGTAAACAAGTCCGCAATTATTCTCCATATGAAGTTGTAGGATTTTTACTATAAATGGTTGCTATCTCTATACATTAGCAATTTTGTTGAAAATCTATATTTCACATTATCATCTTAAGAAGAATCATGAAGCTTGTTTAGTCAAGCTCACAAATTGAAGAAAGCAAATTAGCATGATATCTGATTGCAGTTGACTTAACAGGGATACAGAAAATTTTATGATAATGAAACTAGAAAATAAGGTGATAAAGAGTAAAAACTAGTGTTGGGCAAATGTTGAAACAGAACTGTAATAAAAACAGGCTGCATAAAAGGAATAGCAGTCATCTTTGAAGTCAAGATTTACAACAGACCTATTGGTTCCTGTTCAATAAGGAAAAAGACAATCACTTAATGCTGGGTAAAAATAGAGACAAGGTTATAATAACAAAGAACCCCACAGAAAGAAAGAATCATTTGCAAACACAAAGTTTTCTATAAACACAATAGCTCTTAAAAGATAAGAGAGAAGACAACAATTTCATGAATACTAAGATCAGATTGGGAGAAAAGGAAGGTGACAAACTGAAAGCCTAGAAAATGCTAGGATGAACACTTTAAACAGACAAGGATTAAGGCACTCAGATATGGACTTTATCTTTCTACATATGGGCAAATTTTATAACAAGTTTACAAGAATTCAAACAAGCTTAAGATTAATGTTCCCTAGTACATTTGGCAGGCCAGTTTTTATACATCTTATTCCATATACTTATTGCAAGCTCTTGTTTGTCCAATACTGAACAAGCCTTTCATTAATGAATTATTTATCCACAACAAGAGTGATATTTGCTGGCAGTGCAATATTTAATCAAGTATGATTTGATTCCTCTTTTTACCCACTAATTACAGGATTTGGTGAACTTTTCTCTGAATACCCTATATATACAGTAGAATAGATGAAGATAATAAGAGGAAAAGGATGTTAAAAATAAAATGCACGTGATATAGTAATAGTAATTCCTAAAAAAAGGATGTTGTTAAATATCAGGAGTCCTTTTTTTCCAGATATGGTGGTGTATTTGAGTAACAATAATATATTTTATCATCAATAATACATGGCGAGCAATAAACAACCAAATACCTCAGTTGTCATGTGCAACTCTAGCTAATCTTCCTTCAATAAGGCTACTTTAAAGGCCATTTCGGGTCTTCAAACCAAAGATTTATACAAACAGTTTGTAAGTATATGCAAAAATAACACAAATTAACAATGAAATACAAAAAACAGCACAAAATTGGATAGATAACATCTTATGCGCAGCTGCACAATGAAAGAAAAGATATAGATCCCCTAACACCAGTTAGTCCTTTTGAAATAGAGACCATAACGTATAGCATAAACAGAACAACAGTTAATGCTTCAGAAGAAGGTCAAAGGTCTAGCATTTAAGCAAAAGCATTCTTTGAAAGGAAATAAAATCCTACACAGATCTATATTGTGACAATAAAAGTTAAGCTACTTACCTTCGTAATTACAGTTACGGAGCAAGGCACTGACAACTTGACGGTGGAATCATCATTCTCCACAAGCAGGACCTTCAGTGATCTGACGGGGAGAAACCTCTCCCACCGAATGATTGGCCCTGGTATCTGTTGCTGTTTCTGTGGACCGGACTGCTGTGCTGCTGGGACTGGCCCATGGCCTTCTTGGTCATTGTTCAAATCTTCTGCTGCCTCGTTGATCCTCGACTCATGTTCTCCTGAGAGCCCCTGACCCTCCCTCACGATGCCATGGCCAACTTCCTTGTGTTCTTCCAGGATGTGATAGTTTAGCTCCGCCATCCCTTTGTTCCCAGCCCCATCGGGGCTTTCTTGATCGACCCTTCCCATCAACCAGACTCAAAATGACCGACAATGGTGCTAGAACAGAGCAGCAGAAAACGCTTCCTTAGACAAGAAGAGAAGGCACACATTCCGTTGCCTTCAAGAACACCACACCTCTTGTCTAACTACTCGCACCTATGAACCAGATCACACAAGAGAGGAATCGAGTCTAATAAAATAAAGACAAGATCGGAGAAAAAACCTACTCTGACGAACCCAAGCCCTAGAAATCACTATCTCCTAGATTTAACAGACACAGCATCCATTAAACAGCTAAAGCTTCGACTCACCTTCCAAATCTAAAGATTCCACCAACAGAGGTACGGTGTTCAAAGAAGAACCGCCTCAGACGCACACAGGAACTACTCTTTCCTACTGATCAAAAAACCGGGCACCGATGCAAATTAAACCGCTAGTTAGCCTCCGATGCATATGAATCCGTAGATCAAAAAGAAAAACAAAAAAGAAAGCGCAAATTAATCAGCAACCCAAATCACAGAGACAAGAGAACGAAATAAACAAGGGTTTCCAAAAAAAAAAGAAACAAGAATCCACAAGAAATGGGTTCAAGAACGAAACAATCTCCAGTTCCTGAACAAATCAAGAGAGGGAAACAAGATCTGAATACCTTCTTGCTCGGTCTAAGTACACGCTTCCGCGAAGGGAGTAGAGCAAGAAGTTGGCAAGAACTCGCCGGCGATCCAAGGAGCTCGGACCTCCTTTCGAGATCAAAGAGAAGATAGGAGAGGAGAAAGAAAAGATCGGGAGAGAAGTCTTGGTGGGAAGGAGTTCTAAGTTCTACGGCCGCGGCGTGGCTGGGAAGGGGGCTTGCGCTGATTAGGGGCACCATGGCTGAGATAAAGTGAGAAATATAGCCGGGGAGAGATATTAGGATCGGTCCGCGCCCGGGGTGGTGACTTGGAGCTAATGGCGGTGGGCAGCGCCCGGTGGGGTGCCAGCTGGGATAGGATTCGTCCGATGTGGCCGGGCCCACCGGACGAAATCAAAAGCCGGAAGCTAACGAGCCCGTTCCGCATCGCGGAAGATCCTCTAGATCGGGTCGCGCTTGTGCAAGGCCCGCTAAGGCCTTCCACAGCCCACGGGCGTACGCTTGATCGTGAGGAGGTCATGCAAGCCATCACCAGGTAGGCATGGCGCGCAGGTGAATTCAAGCCTACGCATTGCAGTCAAAACACGATACCTCGAGCTGGAGGGACCACTTGGACAGTCCGGTCGGACCAGGCCTATTTTCATAATGCCTATTCTACCTATCTTAACTAAGGGATATATGTGCACGTCCGGAATTTTCGACAAATTCAAACTAAGCCCTTCTCCAGCACAAATAAATAAATAAACAAATAAATAAAATGGAGCCCCCTTAAATAAGTGCATTCATAATTGTAATCAAGGATTTTACATGTTATTAGGTGCATCATACAAATGACTATCTTTCGTATAGCTTGAAGTCCTAGAAGATGATGATCAGTTCCTAGTATACTCTTTTATTAGCTTTATCTATGTGATTGATGATGTTAACAAAAAATAATCTGACAATGAAATCAAATTAGCAGCTAATAATCCGCATTGGTAATGAGAGTCGAGAGACCACCTCCATGGAAAACAAACCCCATACGAGGAAAATTTTCATTGAGGGACCATGCATCATTGATGAAAAAATCTGAAGTTATTTGTGATCGAATATCAGCCTCAGCACATGTAAGACTGATAGGATGTGTGGTTGTGAAATAAGTGAGACCAAACACAAAAAGGACCGAAGAACATGGGCTTGTACCATAGTGAGGTATAAGTGGGCCCACATGTATAATTTTACTCCTCCAATAATGAAATAATTATATCATGGAATAAGTTTGCTTCTATTTCCCATCAATGCCAACATCCTTCCCTATAAATTTGGTAGCTCAATGGTTTAGGAAAAGAGTAGCACCAACAGAATTTACCAATCTTGGATGACTACACTAAAGTGGAAATTATATAGTTAGCCTGAAAAAACAAATCCAACTGCATGTCAAATCCTAGGCTTCGATGAGGCTATTTGTGGCGTGAAGGCATGGGGGCTATGTATGGGATGCCTCACATAGTCACATGTTTGTGGAAAAGCTAATAATGGCACAAAGGATAGAAGAATGGCTAAGGATAACGGCAGGCTGAGAGGGGACATGGCCATGTCATTGGATTCCATTGCCTGGATATTTCTCTTCATTTTTCATCCTTCCTCTATTGTGGTGCTTCAGTGCCTTATCTTGTATCTTCATCTTTCCTCCGTGTGGCCTTCATCGACTCCCTTTCCATCTTCCATCTTATTTTCTGGTCTTCAATCCACGAGCTGGTGCAGTTCCAAGATGAGAGAAACAGGTCTTCTCCCTTCTTCCATGCCATTTGCCTCTTTGGACTTGTTTGATTTATGTGAAGAATTTTATCTTTCTATGAAGCCGATATCTCGATATATAATACTTACAAAATAATTTTGTATGTTCGGTTAATTATGAAAAAATAGTATAGGAAGCACATTTTCTAAAATGACTTATATTTGATGGATCATGATATTTTTATAAAAAATAGATGCTTGGCCAAACATAAGTCGATATGTTGACTACTGTTTGGTTGACTATTATTATGAAACATTGCTTAATTAAAAGACATCTTAGTATCATGATTTATTAATACATTTTCCTATAAAGATTTTAGTATTCCTAACAAAACAGTTAAACAAGCTCTTCAATATGATCATACATTTCAAATGTATGAAATATTTAGAATTGAAAAAAAGGAAGTGACTAGCCCTTTTTCTAAAATGTTTAATAGATTATAATTTTTTACCTTGATGATGTTGGTGGATTATTTTCTTTGAGAAAAATTAGCACCTAACATCATCTACAACATCATATACCTTTTTATGGTTGTACCATAAATTTCTGTTTAATTAATCTGTGAAGAATGGTTGTTAAAATTCAATAGTACAATCTTTGGTAAATATAAGTAAGCACTAATAGGTAACAATCAAGGAACTATTAGTTCTATTTACTTTAGACATACGGTCGATGTTGCAAATTATATTGAAGAAATTACATACAAAATTAGTACTCTCATGGTTCTTCGCAGATAACATAGCACCTCACTTGAAATTTCCAAGAACACCAACCCCTTCTTCTAGCTACAACAACCAAGTTTCAAACTTCAAACGTTTCCAATTTATACCTATAACACTTCAACTAGTTTCATTATAAGAATAAATGAATAATTGAGGACAAAATAGAAAAACTATACAACTTAGGCCATTGATCTACTGAAATCCTCATTAATCATAGAAAATAATGTAATACTGATTCTCTTAATCACTTCGATAACCATGTCACCGGCTAGCACGTCAAATACATAAAGAAATAGAAGCAAGAATATTTTTAGCCTCCTACTCGCTTCGGTCATCGTGAATCAACTTACATTTGAGCATGTCAAATGTAGAAAGAATAGGGCTAAGTATTTTTTTTTAGAATTTTTTCATATGCCTTTTCTAATAGATTGTTGCAGATTTTTTAATGGAATGTGACATTTTCTTTTTGCTATTTTTTTTTTCACATTCTTCTCATGTTAAATTTAGATAGGGTTCTGCACTGTTCTCTTAAACAGAAGCTTTTTTTTTTTGTTCCTATTCATTTTCTGCATGGAGGAAAATATTTTTTAGTAAGAAATATTATATTAATGATACATTCATAAAAAAATAATTTTAATAGAAAATAATTTGTTAAGAAGAGTCCAGTTAATTTAAAATTCATGATGTGGTGTATTTGATTTTTGATGAACACTAAATTGTTCCTAAAATATTTTCCAAAAGGAGGTTAATTTTCTATGGTATATTCTATGATTTCCTTCCATAATTATTTCAGCATGGTGGTGGTTATAGAGGATTTTGAGAATTTTCCCATATGGTTTCTATGGATTGCAACATATTGTTTCTTATGAAATGTAATATGTTTTCTTGCATTTCCTTTTTCAGATTTTTCACATGCCAAGTTGAGATAGGATCGTGCAGAGTCTTCCCAAAAGATAATTTTTCATTTGCATGGAATAAATAATTTTAATAAGATAATATTGTGTTAATAATACTTTCTTAAAGAAAAAAATAATTTTTAATATTAGAAGAGTCTACTCAATTTTAAATTTGTGATATGGAATATTCAAATTATGATGGAGTCTAAATGGATTCCTAAAATACTTATTTCTAAGGTGCTGTTTGGTATATCATCGGTGATATAATCGTTGGAGTGATGTGATCACTGGGATAATGTGTAAATACTGAGGTGATATGTAATCATCGTATTTGATGTATCACTGGAAATAGACTTTATTTGTTTAGTATATCACCAAATAGTGATAGTAATAATGTATAAAATATCATAAATAGTCTTATATACTAGTACATAATAATTACTCTATAACTTGATTAAATATTCTTCATTTATAACTCCTCACAAAAACATATAGCAATAGTAATAATAATATTATTATTTATTTATTGATTATTATTATAGATATTTATTTGATGAACCTATTAAAATGATATTATGATAATATTATATATAATCAGACTTGACTAGACTTAGCTAATTTTGACCATCAATATTAGGATAGTCTACGAGGAATGATTTAGCCCATCAAATAAATTGAGAAAAGAAAAGCATGAAGAATTTAGCATAATCCATCCATGTCAATTAACCATATCTATCTATAAAAATAAAATAGGTATCTAATAAATAAATAAAATGTATCCATATCATTTAACTAAATATATCAATAAAAATAAAAAATACATCTAATAGATAGACATATATAGAAAAAGATGTAGAGGATTTTTATTTTCTTCCCAATTTACTGATTAAGGATATTTTTATCCCAAAATAATTTCAGCACATCATCGGTACCCGATGATGTGCTATTATATGAGGTATGTGTGGTGATAGCATCACTACATTGTGCAGTGATGCTATTACCGAATTTATTACTGGATCCTTCATCACTAGATAAAATTTTACAACACCAAACAAGATAATCATATCATCTAACTCACAACATTGAAGTGATGTGAAATATCACCCTTACCAAACAGCACCTAAAAGTAGGTTATTTTTCTATGGTCAACGATGTTTCGAGTTAATTTTCTATATTATATTCTTTGATTTTTCTTTTCCTATTTTTTCCGTAGCGATTTAGTCATAATAGATTTGGTTAATTAAGAGGTATATAATATTTAGATATCTGTAATATATTTTAAAATATTTTAATATATTTGGATTTTACCAAAAATTGCCATCAATACCATCTCAGCTTAACCAAAGCCTGACTTTTTACATGTTCTTGTGGTGGGTTGCACTCAGACTTGGGTTCCGTTTACCATCCAACGCCATTGGAAGTTTGGCTGTCACGATCCAAGTCGTGTCCCAGCCGCAGGTTACCTTGAGGAAGATGGTATAGTTATAGATGTGCTGAAGAGGGTGAGACAGCAAATTATGACGATACTTCTTTTGTTAGGAATAAATTGGTATTTGGGAACATTATCAAAAAGTTCTGTTGGCCGTTCTAAGGCGAGACGGTCCCAAGAACATGATCCCTTCGTGTTGTTCTCTATCTCATCTTGTTGCACCTTGCACCACGTTTCTAGAAAATTAGAGATGACAAGCTGGGTATGGATCAAATCTGTATATATCCATACCCACCTTATAACCGCCACGAATTAAGCTGATGCGAGCCAGATTGGATTAGATAGATAAGATAGATTAGATCGGATCGGATCGGCTTTGATTCGTTAATAACCACACGCGACTCTATACCCTTCCCTGGATGACAAACCAAGGAACCACGTTATATCCTGTCCGTGTTACTGGAGAAACATGCAAATAGCAGTTAAGAGAGGGGAAAAAAAAAACCCCGGATGAGAGATGGGTGACATGCTCACATTTATCATTACCAAAAATATGTCAAAAAAGCAAGAATATAGGATAAGCAGTTACAAATGGTAAGAAGAACTATAATGAATGCAGATATTGGTGGTTTCCAAGCATTGGGAACTTCAATTTTCAAAACAACCCTAATAATCATAGCTTACCTCATGCTAAGCCTTACCATGTCGATTGTCGATTGACTCGATAGACAAAATAGAGCAAACAAAGTCTTAGCACAGATAGAACGGGGAAAAGTAAAGTTATGCAAAGAGAAGAATGGATTAAAGATTTATCCAAAAGAATCCCCACAACGAGTTCCCATTGTAATAGTAGAGAAATCATAAAAAATACTTCAACTTGTATATTCGTGATTATCACTCTCAATCCAAACTAGTCACCAAAATCTATGTACCCAAATAGAACTTGCTAGCTTACACTCAAACCAGAAACGAACCTTGTAATCTATGTACCCACAAAGATACATGCTTAGTCATTCCTTTTTTAAAAAAATTGATTATTTGTTTATTTAAGAGATATTTGACTTCTCAAAGAACAATACTTCTGCTTGTTGTTTGTGTTCGAAGATACAAGGATCCGCCCCATGTCATTTACAGTTTTTTTAAACTTCCAGTGGCTGGTATCCTTAATTGTATAGTTTATCACTTCCATCTGTCATCCAAACTGATTGCATTTCTAGGGTTTGTGCATTGTGTACATGGAAGGGAACTTTCCTGGGTCATGAACTACCTTTTTTTTTTTTTTTTGGGAAATTTGGTTATCAGTTGAGTTAGAGCTCTAAGGATGGAGGGTGAAAATTCACGTTTGTTTATTCAAGGCAAATTAAATAAACGAGGAATATATGTTCTAATACTTTTGGATATCTTATCTCCAGGATCTCCGGCAACATTTGTGTTGCTTTCTCATTTACTTGAACTTCTGTGCTAAGAAGGACTTGAAATCTTTCTAGACAGGTAGTTACAAGGATGAATTACATGATAGTTATTTTAAGAAATCGGCATGCCCGTCTTCTCCCCAAAAAAGAGGAAAAAACAGAAATAAATTAAATAAAATACTACAATAAAATATGAATGCTGTCAGAAATATTGGCACACCTGCGCTCCCATGCGCCCATGCATGTGTTAAAATACTTTACCAAGCAAAGAAAATATAAATATGAACTAGGATATAACGTTTTGATTAATATTATACCATTAAACTTAGAGACTGGATTTCAGATGAATGCTACAGATACAATTGGATTTCATCTAATGAATTCTTCCAGAGTATTTAAATGCACATTGGAGAAATCATGAGGCTATGCAAGCAATTGCCTCAATCATCAATAACATTTAGCCGTTGCTGTCCTCTGGTAATACCTATCCATTTGAAACCTTCTTGAAACTGTACCAAACCCAGAAAAGTGTTAGGACTGATCGCACAACAAACTGTATATGCTGCAAGTGTATATCCCTATTACTTCACAATCAACAATTAACAGCATCTCTGAGCATGCAAATTCTGCAAATGGCCACACCCAGAAATAGTAACAATTGAAACAAACCAACACATCCCTTCCACATGGTATTTCCTCAACTTTTTGAACCACAAATTAATCTCAATGCTGAAGCATATCTGCAAGAGCGAAAGGAGCATTTATTTCTTCTAGACTATAGGATCTTAAGGAACACTTGGCAGCCAATTATATAGTTGACATTGTTTTCCATTTCTAGGTTAGTAGGCAAACCCTGGTCAAAATCAAGGCAATGATCCAACCAAACAAAATATAAATAAAAATTTTGATGTAATAACGAAAGGCAAAATACCTAAGAATATACTGCACGCTGTTTTAGAGAGAATAGATTAGCACCCGAGGCACATGCAGCAAAATAAAGCTCATTCCTGGTTTACACAGTAAGCCATGTATACTGAAACCCATATTTAGAACACATCACCTGGCGATTAGAACTTCTCTGGATAGGATCACTCAAACTAGGACTTTTAAGAGAGATATAGGAAAGCTAACCGGTAGCAAAGATTTGGCAAAACTTAGCATAGATAGATCATGTGGCTATCACTAGAATTTAATGGGGAATATGCACACATACAAAGGGATCACAAAGAAAATATATATATCCGATCTGAATTGGGACCAAGAAGTGAAGGCAATTATAAATCAAGAGAATGAGAAAGGACGAGAGAAAGCATGGATTCAAGTCCCTTGGTTAAGGTGACAAGACGATCATTTCTTGACCTCCAAGGTATCCTGCTAAAACTCTCAACCATCAAAGGAAGATGCAGAGGTCATAACCAGAAAAACTAAATGGAAAGATTAACAATGGGACAGTGATAGGTATAACAAAGAGCAAAAGGGAATACATTTAAATGTGAAGACAGAAGCAAAGAGAGTTAGGTATAACAAAAGTAAAGGGAAATACATTTAAATGTGAAGATAGAAGCAAAGACAGTCTCAAAGTACCAAGAAACATGCCCCAGCAATTCATATAGTTTAAAGATTAATGCCTTATTCTATTAACTAAACTTTTTCTTCTTATTTGAGAGGGCATTACTCTGAATTCCAACACCCCAAACAAGGACTTGAATTTCTAAAAGGATGACCCTTTGCATGAGACTCCCGCAATTGCAGGGTCTGAGGAGGGTTAGATGTTTGTAGTTTCAATCCTATGTGCAGAGAGACTGTTTCCTTATTTGAACCCATGACCTCTGGGTCACAATGAAGCAACCTTATCATTGTGCCAAGACTCACCCTCAAGGACTTGAATTTCTCAAACAATTCTTCCATTGGGAAGGATAGCAAATGAAGTCTTCAAAGGCACTATATTTAAGATTTTTACCAAGTGAACTTCAGGATGTGCATGACAGTCATCTTATTGCTAGAGTGTGACTAGAATTGGATGTTGCATTGGAAAAACATCTAGACTTATCTAGGTCTCTTTAGGGTCGTTGAATCCTTTAGAATGTTTCTAACCTCTCTTGTAAATTCATCTAGACCGCACAGTATAATTTTATGTAAGGGCTCTTAAATCCAGCATTGTTATAATTAAACTGTCAAGATGACATATATGATGAGTACCTTACTGAAGGTACTTATCCATGCAACTTGTCCACAGAATAAGCTCAGTGAAGACAAAGAAAACAAAAAAACTGAATACCAATCTAAGAATCACTGCAAAGATTGATATTTCCCTCTTGCATCCTTAGAGGGGAACCTGTCATGGCATCAGTTAACCATGCAAACTACTCGCACCTCTGGTCTCCCATACAAGAAGCTCATTTTCTCAAGCTTCTATACTTCTTTACAAAATTTAGTGTGTTTAAGAACCGATATCCACAACAAAGGCTCGAAAAAAATTTCAGGCTTCTCATGGCATCTACATCTTCCTGTATTTATTTCTTGTTCTTACATTGGAATCATAAGAAAGCTTGGGCTAAGATTCCAAGTAACGTACCGCGTTCAAGGATACATAATTTTTAAACAGCTATGAATGCCAATCTCATTAAAAGAGCATAGTTAATTATAAAATGAAAATTTAAAGTACAAGAGTGAAACATTGTATCCTAGCTGCACAATACTACCAGCAATGATCCCCTATGAGTACAGCAACAACCTCCACCTATGAAGGGTATGCACAAGCACTGCTGCCTCAATGCTAGGATTCCTATAATAGCAGAAGCAAAATCAAGATAAAGAGGAGGGAGGAAAGAAACAAGCTCTTAAAATCAATACAGGAAACATGAAAGAAGCAATTTTTTCTTTAAAGGAAAAGATCAAGTGACAAAACCTTATGATGCAGCACTCAGGAACAGCTAGAGAAAGAAAGAAGAAAGAAGAGCACCAAACTTACAGCTGCCATTAATCGGCACCAGCGGAGGCGGCGGTGGCTGGAGCAGCCTCGCCCTCTCCCCCGGGCTTCTCGGCATCCCTCTCCGGCGACTGCAGCGTGCTGACCAGCGAGATCGCCGGGGTCTGGAGGCAGCCCAGGAGGTAAGCGTACGACTCCATCCGGGTGGGCATCGTCTCGAGGGCCTGGAAGTCGTCGGGCCCGTAGAGCCGGCCCTCGAAGACGGCACCGGTGAAGTCGTTGAGGACGAGCTTCCACTCCTTCTGGAAGTCGCGATAGGGTTTGAGGGCGGGAGGGATCTCGTCGGAGTGGACGAAGAGCCAGGCGTTCATGCCCTTGATGCAGGGCTTGAGGGGCTCCCACTTGGTGCCCTCGATGGCCTTCTCGACGATGGTGTTCTTCGCCACCACCAGCTTGGTGGTCTCCGGTAGGGCGCCGCGGATGGCCTGAAGCTGCTTCACCGTGAGGCCGTGGCACCAGATCCCAGCAACCAGATGGCAGTTCTCCAGCTCCCGCCGAACCACTTCCCGCTTCGATCGGCTGACAGCAGCGCGGATCGACGGGAGGGAAGAGGTTATGGCGGAGCGCAGGGAAGTCATTGCGGGGCTTGGAGCCGGCGGCGGGCCGGCAAGCACAGAGGAGGGGTTGGGGGGAACGAGAGAATGGGAGGTTCAATTGGGTCGGACCATAATATGAGGGACCTTTCAGGCCCTTTTAGATATCTGGGCCAAAATTTCATGAGACCCGTAGGTTGGATCAACAGAGCCAGCTAAGTTAATTAGATTATATCTTATCTATACTTGTAAAAATCCAAAAATTATTGGCGCAAACCGGCTCAAATTTTATAGAGTAAGAAAAAAAAAAAAAAAAATAGAAATACTTTTAGAAATTACTTTGTTACACCACCCTCAGTGTAGAAAATACTGACGT
>KE504739.1:555875-577365 GCA_000441515.1 Elaeis oleifera
ATCGGGCTCGGGAGTGGGGGGGCAACTGTTGGTATACACCGGCTTAACCCTGACGCCGACTGATCATGATGCCGACTCACCAACGGGTCCCGACACCGCCCCTCAATGCCGGCTCTCCGACACCGACCGACGCCAACTCCTCGGCAAATCCTGACACAGGCCCATTCTCGAGATGGACCGACCGACCGACTTCGTCCAACTGATAACGGGCGACGCTGACAGCAACTACCATAATGCCCGGCCTGGGCGTGTCGGCCTGACCGGCCAATGTCGACTCCGACCGTCCGAGAGCCGACCGCATGCCGGTGGGACAACGCCGACTCCCCGTCAGGATGGACAATTAGCGCCCGACCCTCTGGAGTCGCCACCCGACAGCCAAGTCCCGACACTTAGTCGGCCAGCCCGTTCACGACCGCCGAACGACAGGCATGGGCTGCAGTCCTATCAAGGACACGCCGTACGACCGCCAGGGGGCGCTGATCTGCCAAGGACATGGGGGATTGTCCTGCCAAGGACACGACTTAATATCAAGGACCTGTCAGCCCATCGACGACGTGACCACCCTGACGATTTGACAACTCCTCAGTTGTCTACATCACCACCGGCGGGACCATACCTCCTCCCACTATAAAATGGGGTAAGACAACAACCCAATCGAGGTAACACAATCAAACCTCTCTTCCCGCTCCGTCGCTGAGCTCTCCTGGTTTTTCTCTTTACTGTTGCCTAGTCTCCTCTCTGACTTGACCGTCGGAGGGTCTCCGCCGGAGGTCCCCTTCGATCTGAGTGGACTTCCCTTGCAGGCGCTCGTTCCCGGCGACCAGGCGACGAGGAGATTGGCCGCAACAGTTCGTAATTCAAGTTAAGATTGAAATCAAAATAAAATAGATTGGAATGAAAATAAGATTGATCATATCCCTTACATACTTGATTCGTAATCAAAATCAGAAATTGAAATCGAAATGGACTATGAATACTGGAGGAGAGTAGGGATTAGAGCATTTTTATTCTACTAAAATTAGAATGTGACTTCCTCTAATCAAATAGTTGGAATGAGAGTCACTGATTTCATTTCCATTCTAGAACCAACTCTCCCGGCTAAACAAGCCCTTGGTATTTCTTTGTTCCTATTTCCCACAAATTTTGGGATTATACTAGTTATCCTGGTTAAATCCAGCTCGACCCCTAGATTTCCATTGGGTCCAGCCAATCCAGGTGCTACTAGCATTTTTGGTTCTTGGAGTAAAAAAGGATTCATTTCATAGCATTCATTTGCATGGTTTATCTAGGGGTATTTAAACTTGAGTGGTATATCTACCAAAAGTTGCCTACTTAAAAAAAATGTTTGAAAATTGTTTGTTAGCATGTCATTTTTCCTTCTAGGAATTTGGGGATGATAGAAATCAAAAGTTCCTATTGCTGTTTGGACCAATGTTCGAGATATTAGGTACTGTTGATATCTTACCAGTTCAATATAATATAAATTGGTATAGTATGATATGCATCTTATATCAAAATAATCTTTAAATTTTTTATCTCACTTTTTATCCTCATACATCTTGATAACATGGATCAATATGCATCTCGTATGCCTTGATATGCTTCAACATATAGGGATGGCAAACGGATCGGGTCGGTCATAAATGGATCGGATCAAAAAATGATCAACTCAAACTCGATCTGTTTATTAAATGGATCAAAAATTCAAACCTAAACCCGACCTGTTTATTAAACAGGTAATCCGATCCATTTAATCTATTTATTAAATAAATTAAATTAGATTAAACAGATTAAACGGACCAAGTTAAATGGGTCGGAAACAGGTTAAACGGATCTTAAACGGGTTAAACAGATCGGATTAAATGAATCAAAAATAGATTAAACAGATTAAATGGATTATCTGACTCAATCCAACCTAAATATTAAACGAGTTAAACGGATCAGATATCTAAAATCCATATCCGACCCACTTATTAAACGGATTAAATGGGTCGACTCGTTTATGACCTAAACCCATTTAATCTAAACCCAAACTTTTTATAATGGATTGAATACGGATCGGATTGATAGATCGGATCATATTTTGCCAGTCCTATCAACATAGAATGATATAGGACTGACTCCGTACCAATCTGAACTTGAGTTAAATACCAATTCTCATTCAACATAGTAATAGTATGGAGCAACACAGCTGTCTATAATCTGGAAAGTTTTTTAAGATGAGAGGCACCTTTGCATACCAAAATGACAACAAACACCCAATTAGGTTGGTGAGGGATTTATCAAGTGTTGAGATTGAAAGCTGTATAGCCTAGTAATAGTGCACCAAACATGCTCTGAATATGACATTTTTAGTATATAGTTGGATGGCAAAATTTGGTAATTCTCAACGATCAGATGCTTTTTTTAATTATGGAAGGGTGCTCCGACACTCTTAGTTCCCAATAAAATTCGCCATAGGCCTGCCCTCCTTTGTTCTGTAATCAGCTCTTTATGGAGTAGTTCTGGTGCTGACTAGTGGAGTTCTTTTATGGGTCCCGGGGCAAGTTTCATCCTCCGTTAAAACACCTCTCTTCACCAAATACTGGCCATAGTGGTGCTGGAAGCAGCACTCATAAAAGAAAGAAAATTTATGCGAAGGAAAGAGAGAAAAAATAATTATTTCCGTTTTCATGGATATACAAGATGGTTGTAGAGAGTGGATTTTAGTAATCTCGATTCACTGGGCTGTTGTTATTTTCTCTCAGAAACAGTCTTAAACAGCTGCGCGCAGCAAAAATGGATATATGACATCATTATACTTACAATATTTTAAAAGTTTTTGTACAAAACGTTCTCAGATAAAGAAGTACATCTCCACTCTAACATCCTGTAAATAACTGAAGGAATAGCTTTTCCATTGCACTGCATAATAGAGTCGAATGTCACACCACTTCTACATATAAGACGTATCATCTTGTCCCCTGAATTGTTAAGTAATAAGCTCAAAATTTCCATCCAAAGGAAACAAAGGGTTTCTCCTTGGTGCACTTACTTCATACATTTAAACCTGAAAAGTCAACAATACTATTCTTTACCCAAAAAAGGCTCAACAATACTATTCTTAATTATAATGAGAAGAGAGCACAGAGCGGTATGAAAGAATTGAATAAATTCCGGTAGAAATCTGATTATCGTGCTCAATACACAGGATTTTTTTTTTTTAAGTATATGGGAAAAATAAGAGCGGTGAATTATCACATCAGCTTGACTTATACTGATTCAGTGTTAATTCTGTCTTGGAATTGCCTTCAAAAGATCATTTGTTTCTCCTACCAATTGGCACTAAAACATAGTAACGAATATTTGCAAGAAATCTTCTGCCTGTCCTCTTCTCTTGGACACCCACAACAAAAAGTAGGAAAAGACTCAAAGAGCTAGGATTGGTAGAGGCGTGGATTCTTTTACTGTTCCCTTTTGAACAATTTTTGCCACAGACCATGGGTGAAAAATGTTCTTGGTAACTTCCGTTCCATGCAAAATGAAGATATCCATCAATCTTAATACTCTTAAACAAGTCATCTTCAGACAGCATCCGCTCATGACCTCATTAGTAGATCCAAGTTATCATCATTCAAAGCTCCCGACTCTTTTTGCTGAGGACTGATTTTTGACTAAAATTTTATATTTTGTGAATTGCAATACTTTTGCTCCCACTTGAATCAATTCCATAATTCACACAGGTTATTAGCACTTTCCCCTATTTTCCTCTGCAGAATCCCCCATGTTTGCCTCTTTGGCTGCATCTATTTTTAGCTCTCACACAGCATTTGAACACATTTGCTCCCTGAATCACATAGTTTTACTTCTATCCTACTAATAAACTAAATTGCAGGATTATGTTCTTCATAGATGTTTGCTTGTGAAAGTGAGGAAAGGGCTAAACAGCGAAAAATCCACTATGAAAGCCATCACGCCCTAAAACTTCACTGCTACTCACCTGTGTTCCCAAAACCTACTGAACCTCCCTCTTCCTCCTTCTCCTTGAATTATTCTACCACCATCACCATCAAATAAAAGTAGCCATAGCCGAATATATAATTCAGTGCATTAGTGTTTTACATGTCATGAATTCCTTGATATCTCATGCAATGACTATGAAATTTAACAATTTCATTCAAGAAATCTAGACTTCCCTCACCTCTACCAGTACACGTTTATCCAAATACAATCCCCTTTTCTCAGAGTGGTAGGCTGTTGTTGTTTTGTTGCATATGGCTAACCCATTTGACTCACTTGTCCATCATCTAGTTTCTAACAAAAATTTCAGTTGAAACTGACATACTACTTTAACCAGTGTTCTCTATAGCTTTATTCAGAGTCTCAAGAAAGTACAAATATGTTGTGCAAAGGAGCTCCTTATTGTTTACCCTCTACCTCCTATCAAATATGGAATCAGAATGCATCTACGGCAGTATATATTCAAATTTGAAGAACAGAAGGAACCTATACTAAAGGGCATCCGATTGCACTTGTGAAAAATTTACATATTTTTCCAAGTCCAAACCACATAATCAAAAGCCAAAAAGAGGACTCGACAAAACTATAATCGAGAACAGAGTAAGGGAAAGGAGTACAACAAGTGATCCCCGGGAAAACCACGGAGACGGCTATTGTGCGGCAGCGCCACTCTCTTCCTCCAGCTTCTTGACATAAGCCTTGAGGACGAGCACGACGTCCCTCGCCGGGGCTTGCAGAGTGCTGACAAGCGAGATCGCCGGGCTCTGCAGCGAACCCAGAAGCTTCGCGTAGATCTCCGCTCGGCTGGGCATTGTCTCGAGCGCCTTGAATCGTCCGGCCCGTAGAACTTCCCCTCCAACACCGCGCCCGCGAAGTCGTTGTCATCGAGCTTCCGCTCCTTCTGAAAGCTGCGGTAGGGCATGAGGGCCTGGGGGATCTCCTCGGTGTGGACGAAGAGCCAGGCGTTCATTCCCTTCATGCAGGGCTTGAGGGCCTCCCACGGCGTGCCCTCGACGGCCTTGCCAACCAGCGTGTTCTTGGCGACCAGCAGCGTGACGGAGTCCGGCAGGGCGTCACGGAGGTCCTGGAACTGCTTCACCGTGAAGCCCTTGTAGCGGATCCCGGCGACGAGATGACAGTTCTCCAGCTGTTTCTTGACCGTCGCCACCGTCTCCTCCTTCTTGGTCCGGCTGATGGCGGCGCGGATCGTTGCAATGCGCGGCAGGCGCCAGGAGGAGGGGTTGGGGACGTTAATGGAGAGGCCTGGGCACTTGGTTAGGGTTAGAGAGTGGAGAGGCGGTGGCCTGGAGGACGGGAAGGAGCAGAGGGAGGCCTCCATGGGCGGAGATATTGGAGGCGGATTGGGAAAGGTAGGGGATGGGGCGGGCGATGCCTTATCTTCGACACTTACTTTATCTTGGTTTTTTTCCCCACGGGCGCGCGCAAAAAAAACTGGAGTGTGTGACAAATCAGCTTGAGAATGTGGCGAAACACAACCCAAGGGCGTGATCCGAGGAAACCAACCGTTGGACGAGTCATATCATCCCAGTATAAATACAACAACAGATATTCTAAAATTCCTCAGAAATCATAGAAATGGTGTTCGGTATAACATTATGGAAATAATTAGAAACATAGGAAGCGACCCTATGGGATGCATTGTTAGCTTTTTGTAAATGTGGACAGCTTCAAAGGCTAACAGCATCAGAATCATCTTATATAAATCCGTCAATAAAAGGTAAATCCTGTCTATATAACTATCTATACTGTTTATCCAACTGATGACCATTCTAGAGTCATCCTAAAGAATGATCTGATGTGCCTTCAGGACAATGGTGGTATAGATGATCCTCTCCATGCATATCTCAGCTCAGCTAGAGAAATTATGATTTCATATATGCGAACACCATTGGCTGTCACTAAATTAGAATTCCAACTACAAACAAGAAAAACCGCTTCACTGTTAGTACCACTGTCCAATATACTACCATCAAAGTTGTCCTTAAAAATGCTCAGAAGTAAAAATTCTACATGAGGTAGATTATACTGAGAGAAATTGTGATACTGCTAAAGCTGGATCCTAATTTTCCCTAAGAGAACTCAATCCACTAATGGTCTTAGTAAGGATACCTTCTTAGCTTGTGAGGGTTTTCATATGAAAATTATTGCATGCACCAAGTGCAAGTGAAACAAAGCAAATCCTGGAGTACATGCATAGCAGATAGCACGCAATCGAGAATTGATGAAATACAAAAGGTCGCTTGGCGTGTCATCCACCGTGGGATTCGATGCAAGTCCATTTGCACCTGGTGCATGCAATACGGAGGCCTTTCATACATGCTATGTAGTGTTTGGGTCTACCCTCTAAAATAGCCTCCTATTCCTGACTAGCCGGATATAATATGCAGCATAGGTAAAGAGAACAATATGATCGCCTTGCCTCCTCCCATGCAAAGGCTCCGCATGACTTGCACAGTTTTCCCTTCTACATTCTTATCCCCTCGTCCTCCTCTCCCTCTCCCATCTAGCAGTTCCCCTCATATTCCATCCAAAATGGATTCCTGCAGCTCAACTGCTTGATCATGCTAAGATAATGCAACTCTGATCATGCTAAGATACCTGACCAGAGACAAGCCGACCAAGCTGACCTCACTCTTTAGAAAGCACTAAAGAGAAGAGTCTTTCCATTTTATATCTTAAAATTTGTAGTAAATGAAAATACTTTGACAAATCATGCTAACTTGCAATCAAGTGGTTGAGTAACGCCAGGTTATTGCAAGTTGCTACTCTGCAAGAGCAATGGTGCATGTCATTGCAAATAATTTAAATCAGAAAGGGTTTATTTGTTCCTGATATCCAAGAAAATAACCCATGCACCGCATAGCAGAAAGAATAAGTTGAAACTACCTATTCATCCTGATTTAAAAATGATTAATTGGTTTCAGAGGCTACCATGATGTTAACAAGTTCAAATATTAGCATCCAAATTGGCCTGCCAGGAGGGCATATATGATTGTGGGGGGAAAATTTCCAAAACACCTCTGGAGTTAGACTTCATACTGGAAGGCCCTAGCAAAGAGGATGGGAAGCTTTACATTTTAAGCAAAGAACCGCCACAACGTCTGCAAGGAGGAAATCTTTCGTTTGAAGTTGTCCGCTTGCATGTAGAGTAGGGTATGACCGTGTGAGTTTGTGCCTCCATTTAACCTTACACTTTCAGAACTTCAATCATCTGCCAAAATAATCAACACCCAACCTCTTGGACATTATTGATAACTTAGGAATAAAAAAATGGCAAACCCAAAAATGGTACAACTCATGCACGCTCCCTTTTTAAAATATAGTCAACAGCTTCTTCCACAGTATCAATTACCTGCAACAACAGCCAAATGCAAACCAATTCAACCTAATGATCTCTGTGAACCAACTCTGCATCCCAAAGAAGATGAAAGATTAAGGCACCGGAAAGATTAAATAATTTTCAAAATATAATCAAATAGTCACAATATTATTGGCAACCAAAAAGTAGTATTTAGATATTGCAACGTTATTAAGTCTGGAGGTCATCATCAGATAATAAAATCAGTGAACTAGATTGGACTGCAAATGAGGTAAGGGATAAACAATAAAATATAAATTCAATATTCAATTATTAATGCAAGCATATGCCAAATGCATTAAAAAAAATGAACGACTCTTGTCCCATAAATTGGCTTAAAGGATTGAATTGGGGCCAAATTCTCATCCAAGGCATCTTTGGACAAGAGAAGTCATGCCTCAAACGTGTAGTACAACATGCCATAAGGAAAAATTCTAAATGTGAAGATAGAACTATAGCAAAACAGTAAGAATAATGTCCCACAGCACAATTTCTATAGCATAACATTCAGTAACCTTTTTTTTTCTTTTTTCTTTTTGGGTACAAGCGGGCGTTCACACTGAATAGTATAACATTCAGTAACCTTCAGTGAATCTCGAGCTTATAACAATTTCTACAGATCAATATATGTTCTTAAAATATGCAAAGAGGACAACAGATATGCATGAGAAATAAATGGGGCCCTACCAGGTCTGCTGGAAACTGTGTGTCATTATCTTTCCCCTGAAAACTCCAGTCCTTGTAAGAATAGAAAACCAAGGGCGTCCTGCCTGTAAAGCAAACAGTGGAAGTAGGTTACACTGACTAGCCCACCATATGCGACCAAATAGCGGAAAGGAGCATTTGATGGATGCTTATAATCCTGTTCATCAGTGAAAAAGTTATATTTTAAAAATTTGTGAAGTTATGTGACTCTCCGGTTCTTTACTGGTCACTCATGTTTCTCGCTCTAACACTAACTGGTGAATGAAATTACAATCATTTTAAATGTAAAACAATGGTTGACAATTGGTAATTAAATGCATTAGAAGTCGCAACAGGAAATGAATTATCACTAGCAGATATTACATCATAAAATATTGATTTCATTATTCCATTATCTGTAGTCTCTTCTAGGCACTAACTTAATCTGAATCATGCCTATTGATTTTTACATAAGAATAATGGATACAGCAATCAGATCTGACAGAATAGTTTAGCATTGATCGCACAGGAGTTCTTGATTCCAGCAAGGTCTTGTGCTTTTGTATACATAAAACCATATGCAGAAGCTACATTTCGAGTCGTTGCAGATTACATGGTTGAAAAGCAGTGGCAGTCATCTGATCAAGTTGGTGACCGTGGATGGCATAATTTCTAAAGGCACTGGTGATAATGGCATAACCTGTGGTGGCAAGGATGGCCACTTGTCATGTGAGTTATGGCAGCAGACTGGTAGCTATGATGATAGTGGCTGGAATCTCTTGAAAGTCGATAAATCCGCTACTAAAAATCTTTGTGGAGATTTGATGATAGTTAAAAGTTCTAAAATTCACACAATGTCCACACACAAACATAAACTACACAATGTTTAGCATATGTCTGCTAGAGTCCATGAGACGAAGCCAGTGTAAAGATAGACTGGAGCTTTACAGGGACAAACCTTCATGGCACCATTAATGTCAACTTTCGGATTATCACCAATCATGTAAAGGGTACTGAATTCATGTCCTGTTCCTCCATCCATATTGTCCTGACTATGGAATATATCTGACACAAGTTGTGTCAGAATAACTTCAGCATTCTTGAATACGAATGGATTTGGTTCCCAAAAGATGTGTACTTCAGAGGACTACTGCTGACACTGCATATTTATATCAATATAAGACTATAGTCCTGCACGATTTCATGATAAGCAATATAGGTGATATTTTTTGAGTTACCTGTTGAAGATGCCTTCCAAAGCTATCCTGAAAGCACCCATTCCGAGACGCTCGGTAGGAAATGCAGCCTGCCCTAAAATCATTATAAAAATTAGCAGCTTTAAAATATTTGCAGAAACTTAGCAATAAATTATGCATAGAACCGATCAATCTAAGTGTGTTGGATGCCAGTGCTAATACTAACATCAATGACCAAAATTAGTTTAAGAGACATAGGATAAATTGAACCTTGACTTACCTGATATTCAAGGTCATCTGATGCAAAATATATTGGAGGTTGATGCCCCTTATCTCTTCCAGGAAGACCGCCAAATCTTAAAATGTCACAAAGAACCTATTCCATAAATTTAACATCTCAAGCCATTTCAGAAGAAATCATACACTGTACTATTAGTGAAAATAAGCATTCAACCAAACATCATGCACCATAATTAGACGAATAAGATAATGCCAGATGAATAAATTGTATCCTTGGTAGCCCCAATCCATGGGAAGTTCCAAAAAAGTCAGGCACACCTTTTTACTTCAAAACCCTAATTTGGCACCTAATTTAACGGTACAGAAAACTCAAATAATTGAAGGCATTCAATTGTCTAACATTACGATGCAGGCATGATTTAGAACGCAAGAAACACTAATTCAGCTGTAAGAAACATGATTAGCAGCCATCGGCAAAGAATTTAGATCCACATGCTATTTACATCCACAACACTAATTCAAGTTCCTAACTACTACCTACCCTAAATATTATCCTACAAAAACATGTTAATGGGAAACAGAGAAGCAGCATATATTGTGCCAAGAGGATCAACTTGTGGAAGGGATGAAAAGGCAACTACCTAATAGATAAGGAGAGTTTGATGCATCAAGCGCTGACACTGCAAAGAGTAATCAGGCAGATAGTAAAAACCAGTTACAATTATGTTCACAATGTGGCCTGATTGCCATATTTAATGCCTCATTCAGCATTCTTGCAAAACCACTATAAAAGTCTCAGAACTGGGAAATTGCAAGCTGAATAAGAATGATAATGGCTAGGGGCCTAGGATTATATCTGGAGTCCCTCATTCATGTCAACAGATCTGTCTGTATTCTGGTTCTACTCACTCAATAATAAAATGACAAAATAAATGTGCGAAGAACAAAGAAGGTTTTGTATATCACCCAAATACTTGAAGAAGAAAAATACCTGAATGTCCCTTCCCAGTCAATAGGATCACTAACAACAAATGCTGCTTTGACTCTGTCAGAGTAAACATCATATCTTGGAAGCAATTCCTTGGAGCTGTTCTCATCATATGTTTGCTTTATCCTCCAAGTTTTGTAATGAGATAGCGGATCAATGTCTTTGAAGCAAGATGCATATTCATCCATAGAAAGAACTTTTCTGCATATAAAAACAAATACAGTGAGAAAGAGTATTCTTCTCACTATATTAATACAATCACCAAGTAATGTTGATACAATCATGAGGCATAAGTCCTTGTAGATCAGAATATAACCAAATAAACCCACAAATACTTCAGACTCACTTGAAACCATACTCTGACATCACTGCAGCAGGTTCCCCTTTCCCAACAGCAACAATAAGCTCATTCTCATACCTGTAGATAACAAAAATCCGAAACAAAGTCTTAAGATGACCATGAAAATGTTCCATCCTCATTGATAATTAAAAAAGAAAATCAAGGGTGACAGCAGAAAAAAAAAGAGGCTTCAGAACCAATAAAAGGATGATACATATTGCTGCCAAAATTCTCACATCAGAAAGTAGGAAAAAGTTAACCTACGGCCTTGCATATTGCCCTTCATGGCAAAGTTTCAACAAATGGAAAACGAAACTCAGATATTTAGTAATTTACCCGTTCACCACTTCCTTGAAAGGTGAGTGCCCCTGCAGAACCTGCATTACAATGCCACCATGAGGAAAAGACTTGCGACAGATGTAAGCTAAATGATAGTACAGAATGATACAAAACAGTTGAAATCTGGGAGTTACAGTTCCATGTTGATCCAAGTTAAACAATTTACAGACTTAATCAATATATTTTTAATTGGAGAAAACAGTGCTGTGGCTTAACTGATCAAATATAATGCTTCTGTACACACATTTGTCCTCTGAAAATTATTTTTGTTCCATGTCCAAATTACCATAATGGGATGCAATAAATTTTCTTGCATCCTTGAACTATGATATGCAAACTTGGTTGTTGGCTAAAATGCTGGTAACCATGAAGCTCATATAAATAATTTGGTGCCAATCTGATGTAAAATGTTCATTTTCCAGCCCCTTCTCAGATTAATAATGCCAAGATCCCTTTATAATGGACCCTCTCCAAAACTGTTATTACTCTTATAACAAGAATGGAAGCCAGTATTAGCTATTGTAATGGGATATAACATATAACTATGGTAAAATAATAGTGCTACTTGATTATTTCAAGCTTCGCAGAATGATTTTTTTTTTTTAAATGGCACAGCAAATGAAGTTCAAAGAGTATAAATTTAATAGAAAAACAGTGAAGAATGTAAAACAAGATCTCTTACTCCTATTATACAGAGGTTGTTGTCATAGGATAACAGTTAACAATTATTACTAAATACTGTCATACATATTATAACATAATTAGAGGTATCTGAGAACATTGTAATAATGAATGTTATTCCAACATGTCCCCTACTCCCCATGTTCCAAATGTTCTGTGGCTGTGCGTTGGGTTTTCTACATACAATTGGATATAGAGTATAAGCATTTACTGTATTAAGATGACTGCAGTATCATGTTTCCATTCATGTTGTGAAAGTGAAGTTCAAAAGTAGTAACATGCTACAACTCTCTTAATCTGGATTCTCTAGACTTAGTTAGGAGTAATGCATCTTTGACTTTGCAAATAAATAATCAGTGAGGTATAAACGCTAGAAAATTGAGTTGTACATGAAAAATGTTAGATGATGGACATTGCGATTGGGCATCCAGTAGATAAGTTTTGACTGAATCTAATTAAAAAAAGGTAGATATACAAGTTTGCACGTCCATGCATGTTATTTACATGCTCATCATTTGAACAATGACCAATGATGCGCAAAATAGCCCATGAAAATTCAAGCGTTAACTTCCGCTGTCATTATGCAGAATTTCAAAGAGCTATTTTTGTGTTGGTTTGCAAATAATTTAATAATCCAAAATAACATCAGCAACTTAGCAATGGGAAATGACCACACAAAAAGGAAATGAGGAATCTTCTAATACTATACATATTTAGGGAAGACACGAGCTAGCTAGTTTCTATATCATACCATTGATACAACCTAGCAGGAGATATTGTTAAGGAAACATTCTTCAGCAGTTACTAATCTGATCCCAACTATTTTGAATAGGAAATTTGGTGATGCCACTAATATCTCCTTTCAATGGTATTCGTTCAATCACACAGAGGACAAAACACATTTAATTTAATATCAACCAAGTACTACTCAGAGTAGCTTTGCACACGATGTACCATATATCACCGGATACGCAGTCAATCATGGAACATGGACATTAAAAATGTCAAACATAACATTTTGGACTGACAGAGCTATATGCAAAAACCCTATGTATTCCATCATGCCAATTTCCGTCATTTCATGCAGACAAATACATACCTGTCTGCGTGAGATCTGAATTCCCAAGAGTTCACTTAACTCAGAAGCCCGTTTGGATTCAGGGACACCACCTCCTATTTATGCAGAAAAATATAATAGTCAAATTTTGTACAGAATCTTGTTAAACTAAGACTCAAAGGATCAGGTTTGAATGTTGTGAAATTGAAAATACTTTGGAAGAAGTTACAAAAGCACCAGGATCACACAGCACCTTGAAGTTTCCATAGATTCATTTGAGTAAAAGAAGGTCAAATATATAAAGTCCTCGCAAAAACCTACAATGTTTGAATTTACACCAAAATGACATTTGCGTAAGCACTTGTTGATACTGGAAACTCAATGTCATAGAATCTCAAAAAGTAATCTTGAGCTGTTGATGGGGGCTTGTTCTGCAAATGATCATGCTTTAAAAATGAAATAGAAGTCCAAAGATCTTATCAAGTGGAGCATCTTGACATGGAGGTGAAACCCTTGATTTTTATCGATCAATGATCACATCTACCTTATTTCAAGTTCCCCTTAACATCCTCTTAATTGGTTCTGGCAGGTAGTCGGATTCTTCAATTGAAATTGTCTGGTTGTTCTCCCTTGCATCATTGTCCATGGAAGGGAGAATTTTGCTTTAGTTCTTGATCATTCAGGTCTTTCATATTGCTCTTAGGCAGGGTGGAGCCATGCTTTTTCCATGGGGCAAGAGGCAACAAATACATATATTATATGTAAAAAAAAAATTGAATCTAAGTATAATAAAAAAAATCTGATTCAGCATTGTATCACTAATCAAATACATGCATAAGTAAATATAGCCAAATGCATGCATGACATACATAAAAATATCCATCCATGTTTATTGATATCTGCACGTTTGTATGCAATTTCATACAGTATACAAACACATTATACACAAATGAAATTAAAAAAAAATGAACAGAATTTTTGATCATTTCTTCCTTGTTGCTTTATGTTAGAGTTTCTGGTCAACAAGACCCACCAATTGGCCATACAGTTTCATGGCAGGCCCTTGCTCAAACTTTCCTTGGCCAGAAATTCAGTACCAATTCTTTAAGGACCGACTTATTTCGGGTCAATGTCAACTTAGCAAACACTACTAGATCTTTCCATGGAGCCTTCTCAACTTAAAGATGTAATCCAAATAAGACTCCATTTGATGAGAAACAACTTGAATGACAATCATGGCATTGAGACATATAGATGCACTTTGAACAGCAACATGCACGGCATGCATGTAATAAATTACCCTACCCATTCTAGTGGAAAAATCAACGGAAATTCTCCAAATTTGTACACCTTATGTAATTAAGTGAACATTATTGATCTACAGATGTTAATGACAAAGTCTTCTTGCTTAATAGCATTTGATCCTCAGCAATTTAAATGCCCATTACCAAGGTACAAATAATGACTCTTTGGATGAGTTATATAAATTTACAAAGTTAAAAATTCAACTGAGTACTAACATATTATCCAATGAAGGTCCTATGAAGATTTTGCAGAGTCATGAGAAATTCATGTTGCTCCAGGTAGAGCTTAGCATGTATATCAATAACAGCTAACAAAAACAGATGATCAAACTCGGAACCAATTAAAAATAAAGAAAAAACCCAGCTCACCATTAGTTAAAACAAGAATGGAATCTTCAAGGTGCCTGGAAAGCAAAACAAATATTCTGTAAGATGCTAATGCGCACATTAAACATATAATGATTATAATATGCTGCACAATGTATCAGATTGTCTGATGAAGCAAATTGAAGAAGACAGCAAGCAAAAGAAAGGTCAAATGCTTCCAAACTACTTTAGTTGAAAACTCATTATTGATAAAAGGCATGACAGGTAGAACAAATACTACTCATTTATCTCCCTGTTGCCACATAATTCAAAAGAAAAGGAGAAAGGGAAGACGAAAGGTTTCCAGGAAGCCCCATGGTAATAACTACATAAACCATCTGTACATAATCCAGCTCTTGCTCTTGACATGATTGATGATCTTATGAGAGATTGTAACGAACAAATTAAAAGCATTCAAATTATTTGGCTGGCATTTTCCATCATGATATTTAAGCCAAGACATCATGAAGGCCATTGTTTCCATCTAAAATTGCTAGACAAACTAGATCATACAAGCAATGGAAGCTTGGAAACCTTCTTTTAAGTTGTACGTGATGCGTCATCCACAAAACCATCATATGGCCAAGATGTTTGGAGCATATGTTGACAAAAATATTAGAATATTATCTTGAGTTCCATTATCTTCCTCCCTTTCAGTCTCTTTGATCAATTTCACTCAATAAGAATCCCTAAACTCTTTGTCGGCCATAAAATTTCTAAAATCTTGAATAATCAAAAAAAAAAAAAAACTAAGATCCAGTGGCCCGCAATATCTACATATCATAATCTTCTTCAAATGTAGGGTCTACTCATTAGTAGATGAGAGAACGTGTAGGGAACAACTACCCACACTGTTCTTGACAGCAAAAAATTGTAGCCGTATCTAATAAAATATACTAAAGATTAAAACAGGTGAAAAAAGTATCGAGTTCTTCGGTTTCTTGAAGAAAAAAGGGTCGAACACGGGTTACAGACCCAATCAAAGAAATAACATGGAAAGATTTGAAAAGAATAGCGAGAAGGAGAGCCAGTTCCTTTACCATCGTCGCGATAGAGCCTCCTGAGGGCCTGAGGAGAGCCGCCGATGGGAGTGCGGCCACGAAGAATGACGCCATCGATATCGAACGCGATGCCGAAGGACGGTCTGCGAAAGATCTCTTAGAAGAAAGATTTCAGATGGATAATGGAAGAATGACAAACAGCGGGAGAAATTCCCGGGTATGCTGGAAAGACCTATCGGACTGGGGTTGGAGCTGGGAGTAGGAGTGCCGGAAGTAACGCGACCGGGTGGTTTTGATGTTGGCCAAAGAGGCCCCGAAGACCGAGCGGAATCTCATTTTCCTTCTCTCCTCTGAGACCGGCTCTGCTACCTCCTTCCCCCTGGGTAGGGACCGTAGGGTTTCAAGGCTCCCACGAAGCAACGGTTAGATGTCATATTTGGATGGTTTATGTGTGACATCTTTGTGTTTGCGTCTGTGAACCTAACGGACATTTTCCTGTGCGTCCAATCTAGGCGTCCGGTGGGACGATACGATACCATGTCAAAATTATAACAACTCAATCGTAAATCGAAAGACGATGGGATAAAATGAGATATCATGAAAATTGATGAAATATATGATAATTCATAAAATATAAATATTTTATTGACTTGTTATAAATTTGATATGGTATTATTCTTGCAATGAAGTTTTTTCCCGTTGTAAACTCCGGCAAATGGTAGGGCCGCATCACATGGTTCTTTGGTAATCTTTATCCTTTTAACGGTAAGACATGTAAAGGGTGGACCCATAGAGCATCAGCTAAATTGCAGGCATAGCCTATGATGATTTCGAAGAATATGACTGTACGAATGCCAATGGAAAGATAGGTAGTAGGCAATACATAGATAGCACTGGTTTTAAAGAGTTTAGAAAGTTTATCAGTGATTTGGACCTAATTGATCTTGATTATACTGGATTCAGATTCATCTAGTATAACAATCGACAAGAGGCGGCTAGAGTTTGAAAAAGAATTGATCGAGCGCTAACTACTGCCTACTGATTTTAGTACTTTTTTGAACATCAGATTCAGCACCTTCCAAAGATCGCATCGGACCATTGCCCACTTCTCATCGCCACATGGCTTTCATCTAGGCCAATATATCTATATTTTAATGCTTTTGTGTCGACTTTCTGTTGCATGTCAAGAATCTGATCTTTGTTGTATATATGACGTACTGTTATTATTATTTCTCCTAAAATTTAGGTGATTGTAAAAAATGGATGTAACCAACCGGTTCATTACTTGGGATTTGCTATGGTGCTTCAAAGCTTTTTTTTAGTAGTCCATTTTAAGATAGACGGTATTAATTTATTTACTAATAATCAATTTAACCGGTCATGTACATGATTAGTGCGGTAAACAACTCAAATTTTAGATACGATTCAAAAATCAAAAAGTTGGTGAAGTGTTTTGTAAGTCATGCCCCCTTCCTCCTATCACCCTACATCCCACCCCCGACCACCACCTCTTCCAGTCGAGGTCGATGTATGGTTGCAAGGAAGCCAGCGGTGGAGGAGGAAAGGGGGGCGATATGTAGCTACAAGAAGGCGAGCAGTGAAGGAAGAGGAGGAAGGGGTGGCGGGCCCTAGCGATGGTGCTGGAGAGGTAAGTGGCGGTGGAGAGGCGAGCGGCAGACCCGGTCAACAAAAAGATGGGTGAAGGGGGAGAAGAGAAAAAGGGGTGGTTGCAGCAGCGAGCCCAAGCGATAGATAGATAAGTGGAGGACGACGATGGGGGATAGTATGCAGCGGTGAGCTCGAGCATCGAAGAGATGGGTAGAGGAGGAGAATAGGGGATGGTGTGCGGCGGTGAGGAGGCGGGTAGTGGCAAAAAGAAGCTACAAAAAAGAAGAAGAATTAAAAAATAATAAATATTATTTTTAAAAAATAATAAAATATAAAAAATAATGATAGAATAATATTTTAAATATTTTTATAATAAATACTATTAAAGAAGCATTCTAGCAAATGCCTTATTATTTCTTTACCCTAAATAGGTGTCCCTTTGCCGGTAGAAACAATGCAAGACAAGGAGCATGTTTAAGTTTTGAAGGTTGATGTCGTAGGGCAAATTCTTTATGCACCACGGGCGGTGTAGAAAATCCGACATGGAGTACACTATTTTGTCCTATTGGTCTACGTAGTCACTGCTTTTTAACGTGCATTTAATGCCTGTAGATCAGCTTTTAGTTAAAATTTGTATGACGGAATACATCTGATCTTTGATAAAATTATGACATCCTATATCCATATTGTAACATCCTGCATCCAGAAAGTCATAATTTATGTCCACAGGATATCATAATATAACGCATGATATCATAACATGCACAGGATGTTATAATTTTTTTAAAAATGAAGATATTTTCATCATTTAAATTTTAAACGAAAAGACGATCTGCAGGCGTTAAATGTGCGTTGGAAAGTAGTTGGATAAAAATATGTCTTTCATATTATGATATTTTGGACTATATTATGACATTCTGAGCTATAATATGCCCACAGGATGTCATAATTTTTTTCAAAAATAAAATATTTATCATATAATTTTTAAATGAAAAAAATGATCTGTAAATATTAAATATGTGTTAAAAAATAATAGCCATGTGGACCAATTGGACAAGATAGTGGGCTCATAAATTAAATGTGCGTTAGATTTTCTACACCGCCCGCGGTGCACAAAGAATTTCTCAATATCGTAGGGCATAATGGGCCTTTCATGAGTTATCACTTTTCTGTGGTTGAACCTGGCAAAATAAGGGCTTCTGAAGCTCATAAATTGCATGACGAGTCTTTGCTACTTGCTATTGTCTGATGGCTCTTAAACCCTCCAAAGCATATTTCATTGGAGCACATGGCCTGCGGCATCAACGTTTTCTGTAATATTTGATAAATCCGGTTGTTAGGCTTTGTTGTTCCAACCTGTTAGCTAGAGAAGTGCACCTCTAATGGTTACAAAAGAGTACGAGAAGCTGAAAGCAAACAAGGTTTCGAATGTTGTCATTAGCATCCACAAGCATAGCTTATATCGTGCCTTAAGCCTCTTTGTTGGAGATTGCATGATAGCCTTAGGGTTTATGGTTTTGTTATTCTTGATGGATCGTAAAATGGCTAGGCTGGACCTACATTCTAGTATTGAGGGAATTGTACCTTAAAGCAATTTGCTTCTGGATACAAAACGGCGACTGCTAGACAACACCCCAATGAGTTCTGCTGCTGATCATCCAATTTTTAATCACCACTCACTTCACCAGTCCTAATGGCAATCGGTGACTGGTGCGGTACAAGGTGGGAGGTGCTGGCAGTCTTAACATTTCTAAATTGTGTGCAGCTTTAACGTACTGAATAGTGAGAACTAGAAGGAAGTTGGAATTCTTTACCAAAAAAAAAAAAGTTGGAATTGGTATACCAGCTCCTTAATAACTCAGGCTGGATTCTGCTGCTAAAATTAATAAGACCAAAGCACAACTTGGAAAGCAGTCCTGTTACTCTGCTTTGAAAAGCATCGTGGGCCTTCAAGATTTCGAGTTGATACTACAAGCATTTTGTTGATACTTCATGGATTTTAATGAACTGAGGAAGAACTAAGCTGCTCTTTACAGAAATGTACAACAGCCAAAAAATAAAAAAAAATCAGTAAACTACTTCTGCGGAACTCCCCTTTCTGTAACCAACTATGAAGTGATCGCTTTGTGACCTTTAATACTCCCAAATCTTGTGGTCTCCTGGCCAAATATTTATGATACTTAGGCTCCTCAATTGTTTGGAAAACATGGGAGTTGCTTGAATCAGGAAAGCAAGGAGAATGATTCATATATACAGCCCCATGTCCAGTCTCAACATCAAAGCCCAATTCATCCTGTAGAACATGAATAACCGCTTGCTGCACCTCATACTCCCGATTGGCAGGGCCAGTTCCATATTTCCCAACCCGAGATATGATGATCATATCATCTTGAATAATTTTTCCTGTAACAGGAGGATGCATGTTATTTTCCAAGAACCAAGATCTTTGGATGTACTGAGATCTTTCAAATAAACATCCAACTCAATAATTGGGAAGCACAAAGATTCATCATACATGCAACCTACGATATCAGTGTACTCAGCTGAAGCAATAGGAAAGTCAAGTGATACTCCAGCACTTGATAGCTTGACAAGCTAAACTAGACTATTATACTAGCAAATTCAAATCAAATTCCTTGTAACACCAGAATCATTTTGCACAAATTAACATGGAATGAATAAGGGCTATTATACAAGGTTTCCATTAAGTTAAGCAAAGCCAGACTGACCACAACTACCAGATATTGACCCCACTAGAAACAGATTTAGTGGGAAAAACTGGTTTTGAAAGTTCTTTAGATTTTTTAGTCAAAAATAAAGTTCCACTGTTTTGTTTTAACTTTTAAATAATTTGTGGAATTTATATTATAATTGTGGTGAAAAGGTTAGAAGATACAAAAGATTTAGGCAGCAATAAGAATTTCCATTAAGACATTCTAATAGATTACTAAAGCAGGGACCTGCTAGATCATTCTTACCTAGCCAATAGCTCTCTTTGATCATCCGCAGAACCGAAAGAACAACAATCCGAGCTTCAACCTATCAATATGTGATGGAAGAATCTTAGAGGAGATTGCCTAAATATTGGTAATAATAATGCAATCAATTAATGAATGTAAACAAAACATGCATGGATGAAGCTATAATATATATTATTTAAGGAAGACACATGAGAAAGCCAGCAAGTTGAAGAACTAAAAAAAGGAACCAAAGTACACAAATAATTGCCTGTTCACACAACTCTGTGCATGACCAATGGTGCACTGCATTTGTACCATTTGTGCATCAGACCTACCCTGCTCCCAGTGAGATAAGGCTCTATGTACCCTTCCGAATGCAATGATTTGCTTCTGAATGGGGAAAGGAAGCATGAAAATCTCCACTATCCCCTAATGAAAAATGAATGAGAAGATAAAACTCTGCAATAGACACCCGTCCGCATATGGTTTCAATTCTTGCACAGACTTAAATTGATGATTAAATTATTGCAGGCACTGTATTCATGCAAGATCTTCTAGTATTGTATCACAATTGGTAAACGTTGTTTCCTTGTTCCAATCCAAACCTCAAGAGCAAACCATTCAATTGTTTCTAATTTGTATTCAGATAGCACCGAGACGATTCATTTTTGAGAGGCATTAATGACACTCAGCCTCTAGTCAAATGTGATGCTTTGATGACTTAGTTCAATGAGTATCTGGTAGATCATCCTCATAGTTTACATACAATAATTAGAAGTACCTTTGTAAGCCCTCGAATATCAATAGCTTGGTTGTCACCAACATCCTTTTGCAAATGTGTTGCTACTTTTTCAAGAAGTAGACTGTAAGGTTTGCTTCCGTCAGTTTTGTCATGAGAATAGTTGATATTGAGTGAACTCTCATTTTGATTGTTATTGCTCAATACTCCTTCACACCACTCCTCAATTAACTCCTTAAGATAATAATCATTGGAACTGTACCTGCAATAGATAGGATTATTATATAACAACAGGGAAAAAATTTCCTCATGTAAACAAGATGAATTTTGAATAGAATTCAATATGTGCCCTTAAGCAGCCATATTAATTTAAAAAAGAAATTAGAACTGTTCAGCAACAATGAGCTTTGCCTTATGGAAATAGTATATTGTGACCATTCAAAACAATGAGATGATGCTGGAATGCTTTTTCTCTTTGGCTTATTTCAACTCATACCTATCCCAATAGTTTGAGTTGAAAAGTAGTTCAGGCAATTTGCTTGTAATAATTTTTTTTTCCAAGGGCCTACGCGGCCTTTTGACAGCCACTGCCGTCTCCCCGCAGCCTCC
>KE504739.1:577385-594437 GCA_000441515.1 Elaeis oleifera
GCCTCCCCCTCCCTTCCACTTCTCTCCTCCCTCCCCTCCTCTCTCTCTCTCTCTTCCTCTCTCTCCCTCCATGGTTCGGTCATCCAAGGGCCTCCACAGCCTTCTAGTGGCCACCATCGACGTCTCTGCCGACCTTCCTTTCCTTCCTCCTCTCTCTCCCCGCTTTCTTTTTTCTTCTCCATTTCTCCCTCTCATCAGCTTTCTTTGCTGTATCGGTTTGGGCCCGATATAGTCCGATATGGGAGCATATGGAACCATATCATTAGCCAGCCGGCACGGAGTCCGGTTCCAGTTCTACATACCTTGCATATATACATTATATATTATATATGTGCATGCGCATGCATGTGTACATATGTATATAAATATACACATCAATATATCCATATGTATATATGGATGCATGCATGTATAAGTTTGCTAGACTGTGATGCTTCTAAAGAGCATTTGGCTCCAAATACTTCCAAATCAAAATCAATGAAAGACCTCACAAAAATTAAATTCTAATTATTTTTATGTTTAATGGTCCCATCACCATCTAAGACATAAAAACTAAGAAACTAAAAATCACATATCTTCGAGCTCTCCTGCCAATGTATCGAGCCAGCAAAAAATGAAGGAAATCACGCTTGCATAAACTTATAATATTTTATCATTTTTATGTTTTGTGCAATTCTGCTGTCATAGAACTAACCAACCAAAGTTCCCCATGATCTTGCACCATACAATGCTCCTTTATCAACAATGCTTCAGTGTATCATGACTCTAGGTAACGTGTGTGTATATACATATTTTTATATAGTTAACACATTCTATATGTATGCATCACTGGTGTTATGAACCTAATCATGCAATGACCAAACTATCTTTGCACCATGTACCTCTATCAAATGATATGCATTATTGTTCCTTCATAACCCTAGTTCTCCAACTAAAAAAATCTCTTGCAATAAATAAAAGTATGCTTATAATCCATCCGCTAATAAGAATAGGTAATAAGATAAATGAATTTATAATGTCATTCATCCTAGTTTGACAAATTATTTTGCCATCCTGCACAACAAGACTCCATCATAATTATGTTGTGGTTCTTAAAATTTTGCTCCTACACCTAGATTGCTGTATCACACAACATGTACGTTCGAAGGAAAATTCTGTAGGACATATTAAAGTTGAGAATGCTGTAGAAGTCAAAATGTTAAGAAGCCAGGCAGATCCTAGAAAATGTATTGCATGTTTCAGAGAGTTCAAAATGCTGTAGTGAAAAAAGTAATGAAATCTATCCAAAAAAAAAAAGGGTAAATGAAAGGTATGGAAAATCGGTAAATGGATAAAGTTACCAAGAGATTCAATTGGAATATTATGTCAATATTTACCAAAGGAAGCTCCAGTAAGGTAATGGCATATGAGGTCACAGAGACGAAGTCATATGGAACTGAAATAGAAGTGTTGGTGAGGATCTTAAGGCCTCTGCATAAAGATATAGCCAAGGATTTAAGCCTCAGTTTGATGGTGGGATGTCCCACCATCCCTAATGCCAATATGGGGCATAAGCCAGTGTTGGAACAGGATGGAAGACATCAACCATCCCAAGTGCTGGCAAGCAACACATCCCGTTCCATGAAAAACCGGGATTGCCCCACCCACAGAAATGTATCCTTGAATATAGCCCTTGACAGAAGCGAATGGTGAAGAAAGATCATTCACAATAGATGGGATAAGATTTGTTGGTTAAGTATATGGCAATATCATGCATCTAAATGTAATACACCTTCAGAAGATGTGGGACAATTGCTGGAATTCGGTATACAATACCCAAACACAGCTGTAAATCCATAAACTTCTAATATTCCATGAAAGAAATATGGAACTATTTGCTGCTCTCTTTTTTTTTTTGCAAAAGTTTGCTCATCGCAATTTTCTGATCATAATAGCATTTCTGGTAAAGTCAATGCCGTCTTCCTCATTGGTTGAGGTGGAGGATGTAAGAAATAGATCCACTTTCACCTTGATGAAATAAGAACTATGACTAATTGATATAAACCAAACCCTGATACATAGGAAAGCTAAAGAGACAAGAATGACAAGCCAGCCCTGCCTGCCAGTGTACTTCATGACTCTATAGAAAAACTTTAATGCTGTCTAAGAAGCCAATTTGTGTTACTAATTTCATAGCATTTCATTGAATAGGTGCATACTTCATTACAATAACTATAGAAAAACTTTAATGCTGTCTAAGAAGCCAATTTGTTTTACTAATTTCATAGCATTTCATTGAATAGGTACATACTTCATTACAATAACATTGAAAAGCCACATTTTTAACAAAACTGAATACAAATCTGATCCCCTTTTTTTGTTATGATCCTTTTGCATCGGTAACAAAGATGAATATTAAGGAAGAATAGAGAGATTAAGGAGGACCAACCTCATGTAACCCTTAAAGACTGCAAACTCCCTCCCACATGGGCAAGAGGGCAAGGATTTGATTCTAGTCAGTCTTGGCCCTCAAGGGGTGGGCGGGAATAGGGTAAAAGGTGGGAATTAACCCCTCCTCTATTAAAATAATTTTAAAAAAAAAAAAATAAGCAAGGACCGCCTGATAGGAGACTAAGGGCTTCACCTTATTTCCATGCAAAATAAACCAAAGGTATCTATTAAACTATCACAACTCATGAACCTAATCACCTTTATATGATGATTTAGTTTCTGATGCATAACTCATCCATTCCAGGAAAATGCTTCTAGTTGTCTTCACAATTTACCAATAAAGGAGCTTAAGAACAATTGCAGAGCAACATTTCCTGCAGAAGATATTCTTGAAATTCTGCAAGCAAAGATCATCAATGGACTTGGCATTACACAAAATACCAGAACTAGACCAGGCCATACACAAATTTCTGCCATAACTCATAGTGAAAATGTATGCAGTTGATCAAATCCATATTCTAGTGAATAGTGATGGATGATAATATCAGCCAACCAAAATCTATTGATTACAATTTGTCCGCAGGGCATTTAAAGGTTTTCTCCCCTCAGACCACGGTGCACAAAAGATAATGTAAAAATCAGTAACTTAATTTTCCACATTTTGATTAATATAGTAGATGAATTCTTGTGTTTTAATAAGTAGAAATGGAATAGAACATGGATGAATGCGCCAACCAAATTATGTGCTACTACTTTCAATTTGCCCGATGCCTTGGGTGCAAAAGAATTGACATTTAAATACAGGGTGAAAGATAGTCGCAGGCAGAACATAAATATCCTAAAAAACCATGCTCGTGCAAGCATACAGAAACACATGCACAAGGACTTCCAAGGTCAGAGCAACAAAATACACAGACCAATTATGACCTCTTCTTACGATGTACAATAGAATTCTTTTCTCAGAATGAAAGTTCTAAATATATGTGGAGGAAATACGAGAAACATTTCATTCTCCATACCCTGCTTTCCGCATGTCTTGATATAGTGCTAGGCATTGCTGGACTTCATGTAAGGATCCATACCTGCTACGAGCTCTTAGCAGAGTATTATATGTCACCTGAAACATCAATATATAGACTCTCAATAATTTCTCCCAACTTGAGGTGAATGAAATGCCATATTACAACCAAAAACAATGTTGTGGTGCAAAATTTATTGATGATGTAGATTGCTTTCTAACAAAACAAGAAGCATGAACATAGAAAGGAAACAAGTGAAGAATATTGTACCAAATGTATGAGACAATACAAAGCATGCAGCAGCTCTGACACAAACAAGTACAATCAATCAGGAAAGAACAAAAACATTTAAACAACACTGAAAATATCAACATTAGCATGTAGACAAGCACCTCAATGTTTAGGGGATGGCAAGTTTGCAATCCTCTTTTTAGATGCAAAAGTCTCAATTCAGTCCTCTCAGTGAGGCAAATAAAGGTTTGCATTGTTCTTTAGTGTGCACTTCAGCACAAATTATTTGATGTTCTCCGAAATGACTAGAGGTTATGAAACCCGTTGAATTTATTTATTTAAATATGACAAGTACTAAGAATTATTTAAAAGAGCCTGGGTACAAACCAAGGGACAGAAGACATAGGTTGAGGAAATCAATAAATAGAAAAACTTGTTGCACTCCAAAGTAAAATTCCATTTCTGCAGTACCAAATCAGAAAGACCTTAGTAACATGATAAGAGAATAAATCACCGGTAAGGATATCATACAGAAAGATACCCTGTTGATAGTGTACTTATATTTATGGGAAATTTTAAAAATCTAACCAAAGCCACATCAATACTAGCGGAAACAAATACTTTCCTTTTATATAAGTTACAATTAGTTTTTCAAAGTTTAGAAGGCTAGGAGGCTAGGTTTCAGCCATGTTAACTAGTGCCTTGGATTTGGTTCAGATTTGGATATGATTAGGTTAGAGGGAAACAGAATTTCAATGCCTGCACAAAAATAGTTCTGTTAATGAAATTATAATTACATGGTCCTTAGCAGAGTACAAAATGCTTGACCCAAAAAAAAAGGAGAGAGAGTGTGAAATCATAAGTGAAATTTGACAAAGCACCATCCCTTATTTACATAAGACTTACATATCATCTCTTAATATTTGAATCGCATAAATATTATTAGTATGCATAGGGTGTGAAGGGAGTACGATATTATTCAATGCTGGGGATCAAAAAATGCAAACCTAGAACATTGGATGTGATCCACAAAGCTTGCAATGTTAATGTACAAAAAATATGACATGTTTTGGAGGTCACTTGCCTAGGCATCAAGACATCTCACATATATAGTTTCAGTGGCACAATACTGTATACAGATTTTGGGGTGACTTGATGCTGGAACTTGGATAACACTCTCTGAATTCAGTAAAAATAATATATTTAAAATTGAAATACAACGAAAAGATCAGTGTTTAGATTTTTCTTTTATTATTTTAAATTCAGCATCTTATTTGGTTAGAAAACACAACCACCACATAATATCTGAGTAACCATCAAAATACTGATTTTCAATTGCTCTTACAATGCTGCATAATCTTGAAAAAAGGAATAATGAGTAATGAGAATTAAAAGCTAAATGTAGAAATTCAAAAGAAGCTTACCCAATTGGGTTTCAGTTGATATCTTTTCATCTCTTCAAATAACAAAAATGCTATCTTTAAATTTTTATTATTGACACATGCCTGCAAGTAAAAAGGCTGCAGCATTAGATCATTGCAGTTTGCCAAAATGTTGATCAGAATTACAAACATCAGCTTGAATACTACTAAAAGGACTTAAAACAATTTTAAAAAAATGCACATCACTAGTTACAAAATCAGATCATTTCTCCATAACACTTAATATTCATTGCATGGACACCAATTTCTTGGTAGGTCAAAGTTTCATTTAGATCATCAAACAATATTTGGGATTTCTGTTACACTGCTGCAAGGGCTCCTCCATCAAGCTTATGTTTTAGTGTCAGATAGACATCCACCATCAATTTTTAATAAAGGCAATGCACCACTTCAATGGGCTGACTATAAAAGCTTTATGTCCATTTTAATACAAACTAAGGAAAAAAAGTGAATGAAAATTTTGTTGTTGTTAAATTAGTAAGAATTTAGTGCAGTGATGTCATGAGAGCCATTATAATGATAATGAATCATAAAATGTTTGTCATACCAACTCTTCTCATGATCAAACAATTTGCTATGAAAAGTGGACAGATATCAGCTATTGTTAGGATTAAGATCTTGAATCAAACCACATCTACATAGTCACCATGGTAGTCCACAAAATTGTGATCACAAAACTCGCTAATTGCAAACACCAATATGCAGAATAAACTCAGTCAATCACTCCATTAATGGAAGTGATTGATGCAATCACTACTATTATCATCCTATGAGAGTAAATTATATATAATTAAATAATTTACATATATATTTACCAATATTTATGCTACAAACCACATATAACAAGTAACATATTTCAGTGTTTAAGGAATTATGGAAAGTTGATAAACTTTGACTGCTATGTATGATATACTATCTTTATCATGACTAGCTTAAATTGATTTATAGAAATATTATAGCAACTGAATACCAGGTACCATGTTTTATGCACTAATGGTAAATGCTCATAGTTTGAGGAAATTATTTAGTTACAATTTGAACAACATTTTCATGAAGATGGTTAGGTAGAATAATTTCACTGTCACTCATTAGACATGCAGATGATTAATTAAATTAGAGTCCTGATTGGTTGCTAGAGTCCTCAAGAAAGAGATGGTTGTCAGAGTTGATATATGGATCCTTTCAGGAATGCAAGAAGATGAATGATAGTCACAAAGCTACAGAAGTGTAAATTTCATGAAAAATTTTAAAGCATGATGGCATATTATGGTTATGGAATTAACCAAGTCCACCTTCATATTAACTTCCATTTGAAGTCTGTGACACAGTTGCAAGATGCAGTTGCAGTCCTAGCAAGGGTACTTCATATTTAATAAAGAAAGTCACTTGCAACTCTGACTCGTAGGATATCCTTTAGAGGACTCATTTGTCAAAAATATTGACAACGTGATGGGGCCTCTCCACTATTTACTTGGAGTCTTAGATCAAGAAAACATGTTGGCACTGTCAATTCAAGATCCTAATGGATTATTATCATACGAAAGCAATGATTACAATTTTGAACGTGGTGAACCTTAGCTCCCTAGCAAATCATCCAATAATTCATATGACAACAGAATGATCAGAAAGGGAGCATTTGTTCTACAAAATAGACATGTGTATCACTACCCAGGCTAAGAAAAGCGATAAAGATGCCGAAACAACTCCTTTGTATGCATGCGATGACATATATCTGATTGCATGCCTATTAAGGTTTGAGTCAATAAGCACACAGTGAGATGATCCCCTTTGCCACCACAAACATTTACCTTTCTCCCACATGGCTTGGGAGTAAATTATAAGCTGAAGGTGGATGAATTTGTAAAATTTAGGTGAATGTATGCAAGATTGGGGACAACTTATATAAATGGTCTGTAAAAGAGTCTTAGAACTTTCAAAACAAGGTTTTACATCCTAATGGGATAGGGGACATCCCGGCCATCATCTCCCTATGAGAAAATAGGACCAAGACGGGGTCAGGACTCTAAAACCCATCCATATAGGGGAGAAAAGAAGAGGAAAAAAAGAAAGAAGAGAGAAGGAGAAAAGTTGAAAGGAAATAAGAAGAAGAAAAATAAAAGAAAGAAAGGGAGGAAGAAGAAAAGAAAGGAAGGAAGAAGGAAGAAAGAAAAAAAAAAGAAAAGAAAAATGAACAAAAAGAAAGTAAGATAGAAGAAAAGAAAGAAAAGAAAGAAGAAAAGAAAAGAAAGAAGAAGGGAAGAGAGGAGAAGGATATCTACCGGACAGCTAACAGGACAGGATGATACAGCACAGCGGGCTGTCCCATCCCATGGAGATATCAGGACACCTTTATCCCACGGGATTTAAAACCTTGTTCAAAAGCATAAGTTCAAGCACTATTTTCTTGAACATAAAGAATTCTTGGTTGTTCATCCACACAAAGTCCAGCAAAATGCAACATGTAGTTCCAATCCAAACCTAGAAGTGAATGGTTTATTGCTTTGGTGGTTACAACAGTTTTGGCTCTAAGGTTGGTGGTTTCAAAAAGGTTAAAAAAATTAAGAATATAAAAAGTGAAAATTTAAGAATGAAAATAACAAATTATAAATAAATAGGGATTGCGCTAGAGTATAATATATATGGTTTCAGTTATTCAAGTCTGAAACTTTTAAGAAGATATTAGAAAGTATAGAATACAAAGAAGAGTACTGATTAAATTCCAGAACTTTTAAAAAAAGAACAATGGTAAAACCTAATAAAAAGAATGCATTAGACAAAATAATAAAGCAGAATAAAATATTTGATGAGAATCTTATACACCACATACACGGATCCATGTTGATAAAACTCACCAAGTAGATGTACGTGGTATGAACTTTCATCAAATGTATTAGTATGTGACAAAATTCAAGAAATCATAACTTCTCACTTTTTTTTCCACAAATAACATTTTGAATAAATCTTTCTTGTTCTTAAAAAAAAAATCTTTTTTTGAGCCAAGAGGGGCTCTAACCGCACCTGCTACCTGTACCACCTTGCCCTAGTCAGGCCAGAGCCTAAGCCCCAAGAAAGACCAAGCTAGAGCTCATGGAACCAGGGCTTCGCCTATCAGGGTCAAAGCTAAGGCTGATGCCATTCGAAATCAAACCCTCAATTCTCTTGCCTAAGGGGCAACAGGTAATACCATCCAAGCAAGCGCTCAGTGGTTTAAACAATTATCTTCAAAATTAAGCAATTTATGAAAAGGAACTTGCTTGTATGCATACTGAATATAACCAACAAGGAAAAGAAAAGAAATATACTAAAATTCCATACATATTTAAACATCAAACTTAACCACATCAATTAGATTTGACCAAAATCAGCCCCTAGCAAGTCAAACTGGCTGAAATACTGAAATTAAGTTGATGATGAATCAGTTTCGGCAGATGATCCATCCATGATCTTGAGATTTTTAAAATAGAATCATGTTTTTTTATTTCAATTGTTTCTTTTATCTTATATTTTTCAGGTTTCTCTACAAGATTTTCAGCTCTTTGTACAAGGTTTTCTGGCCCTTCACAGACACAAAAAAGGATCAATTTTAGCCAAAACATCTAATACTTGGGAAAAAACTGAGTCCTTGTACTTAATTTATCTGTTCATCTACACCACCCAACCAAGGAGTGTTGTATGCAGAACACATTGCTGAGATCTCTTTTTATGTACTTGAGCAAAGGTTGGGATTAAAATTTTGGGTGCCGAAACACATCTTGTTGCCTCATTGCCAAGTACACATGCTTGTTGTCTGTGAAATTAATAGCACTTTCATCCTAGGCAAAGGTAAGGAAACAAGCAAGAATAACATTCAAAAGCCTATCCATTAAGGTGCAGACAACTTATAAGGTTATCAGATTTAATCAATTTAGCAACCTGACCTTGATGGCTGTTGTGTATGCAACTACATCAAGCTTAATTCCAACATCTCGCATGGTTTTAAATGCCTGCACTTTGAAAATTCCCATAAATCTCATAACACAAGAAATTTAGCTAACAAATCAACAATGACATAGTTGTACCGCAAATTTACTAAGTGTGCTATAAAAAACAGCACTAGAAAAAAAAGAATCTATAAAAGTCGACATTCCATTGATCTGTTACTAGCTTTTATAATCATCTAAGCTGTGACACCAATCAAGGCAAGCGCTAAAGTAGAAAGGCTATGCATAAAAATCAGTATCGTGGTTTGGCAACGAGTACCTGGTTCAAACAAGATGGGCCACTGCAATAAGTGCAAAGATGTTGATGCAATGTGAAATTTTAAAATGGCTATTCAATAGGTTTTAGGGGAAAAATCAGAAGCATATTTATCTATGCCAATAACATCGCAAGTTCCTTGAGGACCATATGCACAACTTTCAAGAAGTCTGCCTACTGTAGTTGTCAGTGAATATGAAGATATAGGAAATTCCTCCTTTTATGCCAAAAGCAAAAATGCTTAAATCCATGCATAACTTTAACAAATCAAGCTGTCAAGATGATATATTATTGCTTGCTATTATAACTGATATGCTTGCAACCATTAAACTTTAAACCTCGATATAACTCAAAACACTGGTAGACATGAGATAAAACAAGATACATACAAGAGAATCAGCAAAATCTGGCTGATTAGAAGTAATAACTCTGTCAATAAAAAGTCAAAAGCTAAACGAGTAATTGAGAGTGAGGTACACAGAGTCAAAAGAATATGTAAATGTTGTGAGAAGTATATGCCAAGAATTTGACATTGAGCACAAGTCTTCCAATCAGAATGACAAACTTTTGCAAAACCAAAGGAAAACAACGAATCATGTCAAAAGGGATTAAATTTTCAAAATTGTCATAACATGTCTAAGGGCTTTCATGGATGCCCAAAGTCCTTATCCATAGATACATTCAACCAGATGAGAATTGCAGTTGAGAATAAAAAGGTGAGGGTAAGTCAGAGGTATCAGGGGATCTTGCTGATCCATCTGATCACAATTTTTTGAAGATAGTCTACTCTGCCTGAAGGGGGTTTTATCTTATCCCAAAATGGGAATCAAAGGCTCCCCCAGTCCCTCCAAACTCCCTCTCTATCTCACCCCTTTTGAAACAGAAACTCCTGTAATGGGTAGGAAATCCATGGATAAGGAGTTGCAGCATCCAAACAGCTTCTAAATGCCAATCTCCAATTTGGCACATAAATTCCCCTAAAAGTAATTTTAAATTAATGTTCCATCTTTTGAAAGAATTTCTTTTGAGTAATATATCTCTCAATCTTAAGTTCTGCATGATCTTTTTTGGAACATGTTTCAAAAAATAAATGTTCTGAAAATGTTTTCACTAAGTTTTTAATACTATAGAAAGCAGGGGGGGATGTGTATTTAGGTAGACCTATTAAATCTTTAGTTTTCATATGCACTAAAAGGATATTCTTACTTCCTCACAAGTGGAAAGTTAAATATGTTAAAATGGTTCAAAAACTCAAGACAACCTTTTCTTCATTTTCCAACTCCAAATTTATAAAGAAAAATCAATCCTCTCTCTTTCCAGTTTGGAGCTAAGCTCTCATCAGGTTGTTTTTGGTCATATTTTGAAATATCATAACTCACAATGATAATCTACATGTGTAACGGATAACTACTTCCATTAAATAATTGCTTCATCAACATCAAGATGGGAACTCCACATAATAAAAGCCATAATGTGCAGAACTAGAAATGCCACATACAAAAGTACATCCAAAACCTTGCATAATCCAAGTTATAGGCACTTTATATACATTGTTTTGTTGATTTAAAATCAATTTTCAAAATTTTCATTTAGAATCCAAAAACCAGAATTATGTTTGCCTTTTAGATCATGAGGACAAAGATTGAACATGATACTTTGGCCTGATGCTACGCATTCTTGTATTCTGCTGGCGAAGGTTTGCAATCTTGATATTGAATCCCATACATGTATCTTGGCACAGTGTTGGTACCATAGTATTCCGTACCGACCCGAACCGGTCAGTAAACCTCATACCGTATCATACCGGTGGGGAACCGGTCCGGTTCAGACCAATTTTTCGAAAAACACCCTGAACTGCACCAAACCGACCGGTTCGGTATGGTACAAGGCCAAACCGATCGGTTCGGTATGGCACAAGGCCAAACCGACCGAAACCACGCAATTCGAGTCGGTTCGGTATGGTATGCGGCCAATCGGCCGGTTTCCTCTTCTTTTTTTTTGTGCTGATGGAAGAATTTTTTTTTGATTTTTTTATTATCAGTACGGTACGGTATCATATGGTATGGTACGGTACCATATCGACCAGCAACCGATGCGGATCCGGTACCGATATTTAAAATCTTGGTTGGTACACTCGATAAGAGTGTCGGTTCGGCATACTGATACTTGATACAGCCCTAGCATGTCTGGAATGCACCAGTATGGACTGTATGGCGTACCATATTGCTGAACTTTAGTGCTTCCAAAACCAAGATGTTATATCTTGTTTTGTAGAAAGAAATTCAAAAAGAGCACTTGCATCATTTTCCAGTCAAACGCAATAAAAATGCAACAATACTGTCTGATCAGGGCTATTAGTGCTATAAAAGGATAGACAGTTTCAAAAACTCAATAATGTCAAGATGTTGTATTACCAAAAGAGAGGAATGTCTAAAGATATAAAAGCATATACATTCAGTCAAATATAACGAACGTTGAACAAAAGTCATCATGGGATCACTAAAGTTCCCCAAGCTAGAGACGTGCTTTTTCTGCAAGGTAAAATTGTAACCAGAGTTACATAACAAGAATGAAAAAAATCATAAACTAGATAACAATTTTGCACCCATGCTGCATAGCATGACACTTTCAGCATTAGCACACCATGGGAGGACAAGCAATGCGCTTACACCGAGTTGCTTATGTAATCCCAAATTTCTACTAATTGTTGAAATCAGCTGTATAAAATAAGACCAGCATGAATACCTTGCAGTTTTAATGGAAAATTAATGATTCAAAAGAGCATGTTGTGAACACTTCAAAATATATGTTGATTCTGATGATCTTTTCTAATTAGAATTTACTAAAGGCGGGAGAGGTGAGTAAAGATGACTCAAAAACCTCTCATTTTTTAAGTCAACATGGCGACCAAAAAAAAGGTTAATATTCATATCATTTAGCTTATTTTAGCAAAAATGACAAAAAACGATTGCCTTCTGTCTTGTTTAAACTGAGAAGTATTCAAAAATAAAAGAATCCTGTATAGTTATCCAACATTCTGCATCTCCTTGACACATGAAAAGGAACAATCTTGACATGGCCACTCCAAAAAATATAAAGAAGATTGAGAAAGAAAAGGATCTAAATGATCACAAACGTTAGCTAACCTAAAAGGCCAATGCAACAGCAGCAATGTGATGGTTCCCTATTCTTGTAACTTCTGTCTGATCTTACAGAATTTTAGCTTTATCAACATCATAGCATCAACATTCTCAGTATGAGATAATGCAGCATCACCAAATAAGCCATAGTCACAAAGTCAACAACATAAGCGGGTTGGAATCTTGGGATCCATGTGCAAACAATGCAGTTTATAGCAAGTAGCCAAGTACTACCCATAACAAAATTTAAAAGCCAAATGACACCATGGATGAGTAAAAACAATTAGGTTTGCCACTTAAATGCATGATGTATTGCACAAGATTTAATTATTTCAAGATATTATGACAAATAATTCATATGACGTAAAGACTAACCTGTATGGCACCTCTCACATTCCGAGCAGCCCCATAAATATCAATTAGAACAGACCAACTAATGTGGTTAGGACTAAGGCGCATTGTTCTCATCTCATCCATCAGAGCTCTTGCACGGTGGTAATCAGTACCACAAGCTTTCATCAATATATTAAAAGTAGCAACTGTCGGTCTGAAGGGAACCACTGTAATGACAGTCAAATGTTGTGCCTCACATGAATCATTTTCAGCTGGATGATTTATGTTTGAGCTGCCACATGCACCACCATATCTTCCACCCTTGGCAGTGTGCAAGATCTCGAATCCAGTTTCTTCCAGGTATAGAATAATCGGAAAGCTCTGTCATATTGACATGATTCAACACAAGCATAAAGAAGAATATTGCAACATTGAGTATTAGGTTCACAACCAGTCATAAGCATCTCTTCAAACACCTGCATGGCATGATCCACTAAACCAGCACTGGCACAAGCACTGAGTAAGCATGACCAAGTAACTATATTGGGCCTGATATCAGATAAAAGCATGTGTTCTTTTATGTTCAAAGCCATTTGCCACATTTTTGCATAAGCGAATACCTGGAAACCCAGAGAATAACAAGATAGGTTCGTCAAATGCTACTGAATCTAAAATACAGAGTGATATGATGTTAAATGAACTGGTAAGGACATGATCAGGTGAGAAACCAGAAAACTCAGAATGGACATTGGTTGAAGAATATAAGTCATACTCGATATTTTAATATGGATGCAAACCTTTATCATTGTACTATATGTGAAAACATCCAATGTCAGGACTCCTCTGGATGCCATGTACTTCATTTCCTCAAAAATTTCCTGGGCCAGATTTACCCTTTTAGCAATACAACATGCCTTTAAGAGTATGTTATAAGATGTCAGATCTGCAGTAACGCCCAGATTCTGGATAGATAGGTAAAACAAGTTAGCAAAAGCCAGTTAACATAACAAAATATTATTAAAAACTAATTTTGATCTATTTTACCATGTAAGCCATAGAACAAGATTCTTATTTAATGGAATGCAAAATATGATGCATGACCTTAACTGAAAATCCATCTACAGCCCAAAATCCCAAGGTGAAATTAACTTGCATCACTTAAAAAGGATTTTCAGAAGAACGGGGAAAAAAAATCAATAGCAAGATAATTGTTGGACTATATTTCTGGCATGGCCTTATCAGAAATCAATTTATAGAATGTTGACTTATTTGAGTGTAGTTTGCTGCTTTTCATTGAAAGATTTAAGAGTAAACAGACTTCCCAGATTATGAGGAAAAATGAATTAATAGGGAAAGGATGACGGAAATGTTCAACGACTTATATTCAGTATTGATATTATGTCAGGAGCATGAACAAACAAGAGTCAATAACATAACCTACCTATAAAAGGCAACAGTAAAGAAGGAGATAGCATTACTTGCATATGCTTGTAAACATGCAAGGTGTAGCTCAAATCATGGGCATTCACATTCATGAGGCTGTTAAAAACATATACATTTGGAGTGATCTTCTGAGAAAGCAAATCCTGCATTGGAAGTATCACTCATCAACAGAAGAACTAGCAGCAGCTTGATAAATAAAAGAAATACACAAATTATCTGATAAATAGAATATAAAAGATCTTATCAAAAATAATATAAACATGATCTCATGAAAAGAAAAGGAAAAAAAAATGGAAAAAAATGAGCAGCATATATCTCAAATCTGCAATTCTATATATAACATAAGTTTTAAAGCAATGATTCTGACACATCTATAAGAAGAAACATATGGACCACATATGCTTGGAAATTAAAATTAAAAAATAGAAAATTATCATATTTCTTTGATAAATGGTATTTGATATAATCCTTTTATGATATAAAGAGTTTATATTTAAAGTTATTGAATAAATGTGATATTGGGGCACATGGAGAAATCTCTTTTAAGTTTAACTCCATCTGCAACCAAGTACTGTGAGAAGTGACCAACTGTTTGTTTCTCTCTTCATGAAAAGACATTGGTTGAAATAATGATTTTTTCCATTCTAGTCCAAGCTCCAGACCATTTATGAGTTTTACTGGAATTGGAATAGGAGATGATTGATAAAGTTTGGAGGCTGTAAAGCCTAGCTACATTAATGTAACACAAACTTCCACTAGCTTCTAAACTGGTGAGCGTTAAAAATCACATCAGTTAACATCATGCTTCTCATAGAAGACATATCAGATCCTACATGTTTCATTGTCTCTTTTATAACCATTTCACAGTTTGATTTATATTTGAAAATGTCAGTTTCCCAAAGATGTGTTGGTCTCTTGAGAATGTGAAGATTTTTTGCTGGTACAATCAATCCCTAAAATGTTTATGTTATATTCCTGAAGAAATATAACAGGAAGGTTTGAACTCAGATAGGTTGGCAAGGACATAAGTACAATTTTAGGCCAGTATTTGCTGGCCTAAACATGGAGATAAAGGCACTTCTTTTTGACATTCAGTACTGGTATTCATGGATAAATAAATGAAGTTAGGAATAATAGCAACACAGTAACAAAGGAATAATAGGAATAAATAAATGGAGATAAAGGCACTTCTTTTATGAGTCCTGAACTCAGGAATAATAGCAACACAGTAACATCTCAAAGAGGAATGCTGCAAGCATTTTAGATCAAGGTTCCAAAAACTCAATTTGCTTTTACTTGAAGGCCAACACAGAATGCTTCATCAGTTATAATGACTTTAACAACTCAGGTTGCATTTCAGTTAATTCCAATTTTGGACTTCATAAGTAATTTTAAAATAACAAATAATCAGAAATATGCAAAAATTGAAAAAAAAAAAACAACTATTTCACCATATAATATAGTCATTTAGTGATATTTTTGCATAAAAATGCCATATGTTATTGCAATAAATCTGAAAGCAGGGAACAAGATATACTACAAATACCAATAAGTAACAATGAGTGCTAATATATGAACAAAAATGATCACATTCAAGTGCAAACTCATGGGAACAATCAACCAAGATGACAATTAAATTCGATCTTTCCTCAAAAAGACACAGTTACCTCAAAAATACTCCTAGATTTTAAGAAGTCACCACAAATACCACATATGTCAATTATACTTCGACATGCAAACATGTTGATGCCACCTGACTTTTGTTTCAAAGCTTCAAAAACTCTTATAGCAGATGTAACATCATATTTCTTTCCAAATTCCTCCATGGTAGAGCACAATAGGAGTTGGGAGTGTGGGAAAACACTTGCATACCTGCATCATAAAGTAGTCTAATATATAGCATCAACAAGTTGGCATACAGAACTCAAATGGATAGGTTTTCCATTGACAACCTTACTGCATGATACACCAAAAAGGAACACAGCTACAATTGAAAAAGCAGGCAAGTCAACCATAACTTAGCAATGTCTAAACTTTGAGGCATGCCATATCATTACAAATTTGCCATGCACTGTGGTTTCCACATATACAGAGATAGCAATATGTGCATTGACATGTATATAGCCATGGATGCAAAATTTAGTTGAAATTAAAACTTCATGGTTATTCAAGCCTACATTAACCAGCCAAAATGACGTGTCAAGCAGCATTTACAATATCAGGTCCGATCAGCATCATACACACTTCTGTAATTTTTAAGGCTACATATCAGATGGCACCAAAAATAATAAACATTATTGTAGCATAGAATACCAAATGATGCTCCCAAACTACACTTCAAAACCTTAAACATGTTAAACCAACCCTATTCAAGCTCTTGCATTTCATTCATATGGGTGATGAACAACCTAAAATAGCCCAAAAAGCACACACATGGCCCTTCTTTCAAACAAAGGGTCAAATACACTAATAATCAAGGTTTGCTGAATCAGCACTATGGGTTGTATCAGCTAACTACTGATTCAGTATGGCACTGCTACATACCATACCAACCCAAGGATACTGAAGCCAAGGGGAGGGAGAGGAAGAAGGAGAAGGGGAAGAGAGAGAGGAGGAGGAGGAGAGAGAGAGAGGAAGGGAGGAACAAAAGGACATACCTACCACCAACATCTCGTCTGTGACCTACAGGCCTCAATACTTACCGCCATCATCTACAGTGGCGGTGGCATGTTGGCGCGCACGTGCACACGAGAGAGAGAGAGAGAGAGGAGGGGTGAC
>KE504739.1:615343-627985 GCA_000441515.1 Elaeis oleifera
CCCAGTCCCGCCTCCAAGTCCAGTCGCGGTCCAGCCTTCGCCTCCACGCCTCCGCCTCCGGCATCCCGGTCCCGCCTCCACACTCCATCGTGACCGCATCCCGGCGTCCCGAATCCCGATCCCGCCTCCGCCTGCATGTCTCCACCTCCGGCGTCCCAATCCCACCTCCAAGTCCATGCTCCACCAGTCCCGGTCTCTCCGGCCCGGCAAGGCCTCCCCGACCGATAAGGTGGCAAGGCAAGATCACCAGGAGGTGAGAAAGTCCAAGATCACCACGGCTCCACAATCCACATGGACCACACCTTCATCGATGAGCAGACCGTTTTAGCTTTAGGCCCCAAATATGTTGAGCCGCCCCTGCCAATAGGCAGAACATTTTTTGGTTCACGTCAGTGTAAGTCCAAGGGCGTGTTTAGGCCATGTTGAGCAAATCAACTCACATAACATGTTAGTGTTCGATTTGGTGTCATTTGGGTTGCTCCAAAGTAGCTGGCATCCTTTGATTGGTCTGCCCTTCTATTTGACCCGGTCTTGCAGAGGAATCAACCCAAAAGACCTCAATTTGATGATCCTGGTATCATGTTAGCGGTTTGATCTCGACCTGATGCATCTTGGAACGATTCATGCGGACCGAAGGAGCCCAGAACGACGGCCCACACAACACCACCAACCCCCCCCCCCCCGGGCATTCATCACTGAACCTATTGGCCTCAACTCCTTCCATACCCTATAAAGGCACCAATTCCCCCTCCTAACTTCCAATCCAAACTTTTTCCTAAGCTTGAAGCAGGGCTCTTGTCACCTTGCCATCTCCCTATGGGTTCACCAGAGGTCAAGGTTTTTGAGATTTTCAACCGTCTAGAGAAGAAAGCCACTGGGAATCCCTATCCCAGGAGGGGAGAGATCAGGCACATGATATTCAAGGATATCTCCCAATCGATCGAAACGATTCTACTCTCCATCGAACGCTCTTTGATGGAGGACGGTGGAGCCTCCAACAAGAGCTGTCCAAAGAAGAAAACGAAAGGCAATCGGTATCCTCGGCGGGGTCGGATCAAAGATAAGATAAGATATTCAAGAATTTCTTCAGATGGTTCGGTCAGGCCAGTGGGCCAACTCCTAGTACGGACGGATAGTGATAGCAAGCCTGGTGAGATCCATATCCCACACCTCAATAATACATATGGTCGCTAACAGTCTGATACTTTTTGATGTTGTCTAGAAATTTCGGCTCAATTATGGACACCTATATATTTATCTTAACCTCAAGTACCGAAAATCAAAGACCTCTTGGATTGGCACCTTTGTAATCTTAGATGTATAAGGTTGATGTAAATTTTGACATCCAGGATGTTTTGTGGTTTTGTAAATTTGGAATGTTTTGTGGTTTTACACACCTTGTATGCTGAATTTTTCCTTGCTTTTGTATCTTATTTGTTACGTACTTCCGCTAGATCAACCCAAATGTCTTATGTACAACTAAAGACAACTATAAAATATAAGTGACAACTATATCTGAACCTTAATATATTCTAAAAAAATATTTGCTAGTTCTATAAATTATTAAATTGATAAAAATATTTTAATAATTATCATAGAATTAATATTTTATTTATATTTATAATATATTATTTATTAATATAAATTTTTATTTTGATTAAAAAATAAGATAAATAGAAGTAATATATTAAACTCAGATCCAATCCAATAGAAGATTGGATCGGATCAGATCCACAACCAAAAGTTTTGACTCACCAGGTCTTTTGATTTGAGTTGGGTTCATGTATAATCCGATCCCAATATCAAAAATTTTGGGTCTGGATTGGATCTGAGTCGGATCCAAATCGGATCCGAGCCAAATGTAATCAATTATATCAGATTAGATGCAAATTGGATTAAATATTGATCAGATCAAAAATTCATTAACTCAAATTTGATATATTTATTAAATAATTAAAATTTAGATTTAATTAGATTAAATTAAATTAAATAAAATTAATAAATTAAATAAATTAAATTAAATAGATTAGAAATATGTTAAACATGTTTTAAATAAGTTAAATACGCCTTTTGCAGCCGGAAAAGGTGAGGTGGATCACAAAGGTGGGAGGCTCCCGTCAATCAATTCTTGTTCTATAATATATAGCTTTGCCAACTAAAATATCACCCTTGCGCAGGCTAAGGAATCTGCAATTTCCGCTTTGAAAAGATGTTTAAGTGCTCTTTCTCTCTTACTAAAGTATCCCAAATTGCTTTATATCTTTGGTTGTGGTTTAGCACTGTATCCTATTTCTCTCTCACTAATCTGCTCGTTCGTATTAAAGGTGGGCCCATTCAATTCAGATCTTATACTGGATTTGAGTCAGATCAGATTATTTATCTTAAGATCTAAATTAATTAAAATCTCTAATCGGATCGAATTATTTATCTTAAGATCCAAATCAATCGAAAAGTCTTTATGAATCGGATTGAATCCACAATCAATAAATTCAGATCCGATCCAAAAAAATAGAACGGGTCCAATTTTAGGATCCGACACGGATCCATGGGTCTCTGAAATAGGTCGATTCGAATCTATGCGGGGCGGGTTGGGTCAGATCATAGATCAAACCGTTCTATTTGCATCATTACTTTAAATATATTGGATTTCCTTACTACGGCTATAGGTACAAATAGATTGGATATAGCTGGATCATGACTGACCCTAACCCAATTCGATTTTTTGATCGAGTCCTAATATTACATCCAAACCCGGTTCCTTCTTAACTTTTTGGCTTTTACCTTAAATTTCACGATCCAAACCAAATTTTATTCTTTTTAATTTTAATCATTTTATATTGAATTAAAAATCAGACAAATCAATTAAATTCTTGCACAACCTAAAATTATCATTTTTTCATCTATTAATTTAATTATTTATTCATTTATTTATTTTGTGATGGATATATCCATCATTGAAATCAATCAAAAATCTATAACTTTTTCTATCACAAATCTGTTACAAATTTATGACGGATTTTTTATGATGGATATATCAGCCATAACTCTATCACTGAAAGTATTCAAAAATCTATCTTTTTCTATCATAAATCCATCACAAATTTGTGACGGATTGTTTATGATGAATACATCCGTCACAAAGCTGTCACTAAAAGCATTCAAAAATCTGTATCTTTATTCTGTCATAAATTAGTCACAAAATTGTGATGAATTTGTAACGGATTTTTTGTGACGAATGAATCCGTCACTAGAAGCATTCAAAAATCTATATCTTTTTCTATCACAAATCCGTAATAATTTTGTGACGGATTTATTTGTGATGGAGATATTCGTCCCAAATCGGTCATTGAAAGTAATAAAAAAATTTGCATCTTTTTCCATCACAAATCTATTATAAATTTATGATGGATTTATTTATGACAAAAATATTTCTTTACAAATCTATCACTGAAGTTTTAAAAATTTATTTTTTAATCAAAATCTATCATAAATTCGTAATAATTTGTGATAGAATTTTTTTATCATAAATTTTTCATCATTGATGATTTTTTTTTTTTGTAGTGGTACCTTGGGACGGTGCATTGTGGGGCCATTCACATGAGCCGGGAAGCAACGGGGAACGCATTCAGGCCCACCCACCTCAGGAATATAAACAACCCCTTCACCCCTTTTCTGAGGAAAAACGGGAATCATTTTGCTACCAACAGGAATCATTATGGGAGTGTTTGGTTCGTAACCAAAATCAGAATGGGAATAAGAATCGGAATGGCTTGGAATCAGAATCAGAATAGCTAAATCCTCCGAAGCATTTGGTTCGTGATCAGAATCAGAATTGGAATCGAAATTAGAATGAAAATTTGAATCCATAGAGGAGAGTAGGAATTGAATTCTATATAGATTGAGCCATCCTCATTCCATCCTAAAATCGGAATGAGAATGACACTCTTCTCAACCAAACGGTTGGAATGGAAGTCATCCATTCCGATTTCGATTTCAGACTCTCACTCTCCCCAACCAAACACCCTCTATATTCCTTCCAGCTATGGATTCGACCGACGTCAATGTCTTCGAAATCCTTTGTCGGCTGATGAAGAAAGCGATCGGTAAACCCAACCCGAAGAGGGCAAGATCAAGGATATGATATTCCATGACATCTCCAAGTCGACCCAAGCCGTTCTCTTCTCCATCAAACCCTATTTGATGGAGGATTATGAAGCCCTGAGCAGCACGACCACGGGCTATGGGAAAAAGAAGGCAAGAGGTAGTCCTTATCCCCGGAGGGGCAAGATCAATGACAAGATATTCCAGGATACCTTCAAGTCGGTCCCCGTCACGGCCAGCTAGCGGGTGACGGGCCGAGGACAGATGATGATAGCAAGGCGATTTTAGTAATAACCTTCTTCTTCCATATGAAGCCTCCATATTGGATAATATGATTGTATATATTTAGCCCAATAATACGTACAAACATGTATTTAGTCTCACATCAATTTGGAAAGATCTTGAATATCAATATAGAACTAAGGTTGTATTTGGTAGCTAGCAATCTATCTAGATTGCTGGTAATTTAAAGGGGTTCCATCAAATTACCACATTTGATATGCTTTTTGGATTGATAATTCAGATTACCAGATAAAGAGAGGGGTGATTATTTAGATTATCACTACTTTGATAATCTTGTAAAAAAATTTTAGATGAAACTGCCCTCCATCCCTCACCCCTCCTCGTGCGGCCTCCTCCTCAACCTCCCCACCGCTTCCTTCTCCTCTTCCCCAGCGGCCTCCTCCATCATCCTCCTCCCCGGCGGCCTCCTCCTCAACCTCCCGGCGGAGCTGGATGAGGCGGGAGATGTCCCCGAAGACGCGGATCGGGGGTAGAGTGCGGGCAAAGGAGGTGTTCCAAGGGCGAAAGATGCGGTCGTCGAGCCAGACGTGGCAGTGCATGGCCCCCGACAGGCACCACAGATGGAGGAACTCCTGGCGCCGCAGCCAAAGCTGGACAAAGCTAGTGATGCCGAAGACAACACGACGGAGGGAAGCGGTGCGGCGATGTCGTCCTCCAGGGAGGGGAGCTGGGAGAAGAGGTGCAGGCGGTAGAGTCGCGGGTGGCCAGGGCCAGCATGGGTAGCATTGGCAGTCGGGGTCGGGTGCGGTGCCGGAGGTGCGACAGGCGAGTGTGGGTTCATCGACCGACCAGGAGGCGATGCAGGAGGGTGGGAGGAGGCACGGAAGGCCAAGGGGGCAATGGAGGTTGTTGGGGGTGGGGGGGCAGGGGGAGGGAGGGTCAGGGTGTGACGTGCTTGAAAAAGAGAAGGAAGAGAAAATAAAATAATAATAATAAAATTAAAAATAATATTATTTTTTATATAATAATTTTATTATTAATAAATTAAATAAATAGTTTAAATAATAAATTAATAATTTGATTTAAAGTATTTTGAAATTTAATATTACATTACCAATAATCTGATTGTCATACCGTCAATCAAGATTTCAATAATTTTATTGTAACATTACATACGTGTACCAAACACAGTAATCAGTATTACTGACAATCTATCCAGATTGCAGATAATCCAGATTATTTTTGTTTGATAATGCATCAAATATAATTTAAAAAATCAAAATAATATCTTCTAATTAATATTTTTAGATGAATTTTAAATTATTATATTTAATATTTATATTACTTGTTTACATGAACCTTTGGTTTAGTTTTAAATGTATCCGCTAAATAAGTTAAGCTGACAGATTTTTTTTTTCCCCAGTTTTCTCTCCCAGTTGCAGGTACATTGCATGTGAATCTTTGGTTTTGGATGTATCCACTGAACAGGTTAAGCTGACAGACTTCTTTTCCCCGCTCTTCGTCTCCTAACAGCGGTACAGGTCTCAGGTAACTCAGGTACTGCACTAGAGGGAGACCGAAGTTAGTCATGTTGGATATTGTGAACGAATTGAGAATTAAAACACAAGAAATAAAACGGACCTGGTAACATAGCGATCTTTTTGAGGAATTAAGAATTAAAAGCAAAGAAGGGGAGTCAAGGAACTAATTGGGAGTATGTTCATTAGTTCCACCAATCCCACAGAAAAGGAAAAAGGGTTCATATTCCATCCATCATACGTGCCTGCTAGATTTGTTAATTTTGAACAAGAAGAGGTTAAAGCCAATTGGAAACAAAGTTGAGAATTTTAATGAGCCTCCAGTGGGTTTGAATTTTTAAAGCATAAGTTGTCATGAGTTATGAATCGGATCCATTCTTATACCATTTGTAACAATTTGGAACTTCATCCAATAAGATTAGATAGAAGATATTATTTGAATTTTTAGATTCTGTATAAATATCCAAAAAATTTTAAGCAAATAACTGATGTAACCTTACATTTCTATATGTTCCTCGAATCCTGTTCCACTCTGTTGTAGATGGCTATGCTTGCCGTAGCCAATTTGTTCAGTAGAGAAAATGTGATGTTACTGTTACATTTCTCATTTTGTTCAAGGCACGCCTCCTTGTGACGTGTGTATAGATAAAATAAAACTTTTCTAGGTGGCCAAATGAGTCCCAATATAGAAGCGGTAGTTTCACAAAATATTTCAAGAAAAGAATCTTTAGGCCCTGACCTTATTTCTATTGACGCTGATACTAGCTAGATTCAACTTTTTCCTAGTACTTCTCCAACTATATACTTACCATAGGGGGTCGCTTCAATGATTGAGGATGACTCGTGCGGGTTGGCTTTACCTTGAACAAGGGAATTCATACAAAAATGAAGTTGACAATTGTTGTATCATATAAAAGCCACAAGTCATTCCTTCTGAACATGGTCAAATTATCTCACATTCATTGGGCCCAGGTTAATGTTATATGATTAGTATGAAACAAAGTAATATATCATATTTGCAATTACTATTTTGGGGTAGATACGCAATAGATGGATTGTCGAGTCTAGCACATGGGGGCAGATTATGGGGCTAACACATTTACTGCTTTATAATTTTCCTTAGAGAAGAAGCATCTAATCTATTGTTAAAATAATAATTAAATAAATAAATAAACTAATCTTTACACCTTTTTCGAAGGATAACTTTCAGATAATTAGTTAATCTTAATTCAGAAAATTGAGTGTCAACCATTTACTTAGTCTTGTGTGCCAGCTAGTCTATGACGTGTCTTCCCCGATTAAGAATTCACCCTTACTATAAAAATATTTTCTCGAAGCGAAAAAGATCTTGACCATGACTTCTAGTTGCAGTCAATGTTGTAGTTGCTTAGTCTAGCTTGGCTAATTTGTATCGTGGAAAGTGTATCAGAACTTTATTTCTTTGCCCGTGTTATCCATTTTAATGAATATGCTTTATGGTGGTTATATACGGTGCTAGTCGCCTCTATATGGGGTCGAAAATGGTTATAGCTAACATTCTCATGTCATATCTTCGTGCATGACCCATTAAGCTTATTTTAGCATATTCTTGCAATGATTGAAGACCTCAGCCAAAAAGAATGCGCTGAAGGTGTTATTTGAACGTTTTGGCCCTACATAAGTACCGAAGTCTCCCTCATGCATAAACGAAGTGAAGTTAAATACATGCAGACATGGGTTCTCTCATAATTTAATTAAAAACCATAAATTACTTAATTTTCCTGAATTTGGTCTTTGGACATGCCCTGCAAGTGTTGCTTCCTTTTTCCCTCCTCAAGTAATTCACCACGGAAGCTTATTTCATATGATTCCTGTGTAAAATAAAGAAATCAACGGAATGATCAAGAAACATTGCATGATTAACTTAGGACAGCTTATTAACACTGGATATAGACGAGATCATAAATGCCTAGATGGATTTAGGAAATCGCTTTTATATGGTAACAAGAATTTTGCAACTCATACATCCATCCGCTTTTGAGTCACAAGCTGCATGGCGTCACTGAACTGCCGCCTTTTGACCGGTGGCAAGCACAGTTCTACGCGGAGAGTGACGAGCACAATACTTGATGCGTGGCATCGCGCGCACGACTGCAGCGTCACCATCCACGATGGGGGTGGGGCGTTCATGGGTGAGGAGCTAAACCTGGCGCTGTCAACCTTAAAGAGCCTGATAGTTGCACTACCCACCAGCCCTTGAATTTTGAAAATACCACTATGATTTTGAAGTGCATCACTGAACACAAATGACGGACACAAATGTCAAAATCTGTGGCGGATTGCAAGCAGGTTACCTATGGAAATTTAATATCCACTTTACAGTGAACTCAAAAGGTTATGTTTAATGATTCAGAGAGAGAGAGAGAGAGAGAGAGAGAGTGTGTCATATGATTAAGCGTAAAATGTGTCTGTTAGCCTTCGGAAGAATTTAGAGCAAAATTAAGGATGCTTTTAACTTCTTCTTATTGTCCGGCTTTATTTGAGTTCCTATTATTCATAGATAAGAAGTCGGGTGACTCCTTTAGAAAAAAAAATGCAAAATTCAAAATTTTATCCACTCAACACCCGCTAGTGGTTTTAGCTGGTTAATCTTGGGAAAAATAATTGATATGATAAGATAGATGCGGTACGTGAAAATATTTGAATTTTGAGTTTCAAGTGGTTCGTAAAATAGAATTGGCATTAGGATTGGAAGTGGGTTCAGACTGGCCAGAGGTCCATCAAGCCAGCCCGACTTCGGATCAGACTTCGAGTTCGGCCCAAAATCATTCAGGCAGGACTCGGGCCAAAAATAGGACCCATTTTGCTTTCGGACCGGGCTCGGACAGACCTTTGGCCCAGCCCGGGCCGAAGTCCGAATTCGGGCCCGATCAAAACCCAATATCTTGTCCCTGTCTGATATTGGGATTGATACACTCATGCACATACATCGAATATGTAGCCCCTGTCCGATCAATCCAGGATCAAAACCCATATGCTCCCGGATTTGCCTTACGTGATGACCGCCCCCAAGCCCCCGTCTCCCTCGACCACCTCCCCCAAGCCTCCATCTCCTGATCTGCTTCGACCTTCGCCGCTCGGTCACCTCCTTCTCCCTCGCCGCGCCGCTCGACCTCTTGAACGTGGGAGAAGTCGCAAGTGGTGGCGCCACCGTCACCGTTCTTGTTCCTCCGAAAGAGGCACGTTGTCGGGCTTGATCCATCGGGCAGTGAAGCTGCGGAGGGAATCAAGAAAGGCACGGTAGGCTGGAGAAAGGCACCTAGGGTGGCAGTTTTCTCCGAAAAGCTTCATCGAAAGAGGGATGGCCTCCGAAGCCTCCTGGAGATACTTGGTTCTTCTTCTTCATGAGCAGTCCAAGAAAGACAAGACATCAAGGGGGCTTGAGAATATCCGCTGCTCGATCGGCTCAGAGAGGACTAAACCCCCATCGAGCGGCCCGATACGGCCCTCGTCGCCATCGAGAGCTAGAGGAGGATGGCAAAGAAAGATCCAGAGCTCTAGAAGACGACGGCATGTGATCGGGTGTCGACGGCGGCCTATGATCGGGCGGCGACAGTTAGGGGTGAGCATAGTCCGATTTGAACCAGTTTCATACTTAAACCTAAGCTGAACCAATTTTAAATGATTTGGCATTTCTAGAAACCAAACCGGACCAATAGAAGATTAAAACCAAACTAAACCAATATGATTTAAACGATCTGATTTGATTTTATTTATCGATTTATATTATTATTATTATTTATGATTTATGAAGACTTATTTTCTTTTCACACGAGAGTACCATCAAGAGTATTTATCAAGTAAAATGATTTAAATTGATATAAAATATTGTCACTCAACAAAATAAAATTCTTAAACAAACACTATCATTAAAGATTAAGATAAAGATCTCTAAAATATTACAAAAAAAATAAACAATCCAGTAAGTAAGTCACTTAGGGTTTAACGCTAATCAGCACAAAACCAAATTGATAAACAACATCATAAATCCTGAATTATTTTTAATACATTAATACTTCAATATAAATAACATCCTAATCAAAATGTTGTCATTTTATTAAAGCCGGTCCGGTTCGATTTGAGAATGATTTTATTACTGACGACTTGAACCAATTCAAACCTATTTTTTATATGTCAAAAATCAACCAAACCAAACCGAATAAAATTTTAAATCAAACCAAACGTATAGTTTGGTTCAGTTTCACCGGTTTGATTGGTTCAGATTTGATTTTTGCTCATCCCTAGCGACAGTGGCGGGCTGTCATAGACTGGGAGGAGGCAGAGAAATTGGCAGAGGAGGTGTTGGGGAGGGTCTTGAAGGCAGTTTCGGCCACGACAACAGAGGACGAGGCAGAGAAGGGGAGGGAGTGGGCAGGCGTGGGCTCGAGCTGGCGCAAAGGTCTTCGGGCCAGGCTCGGGCCTGAGCTCAGACTGGGCTCGGGCCAGGATTTTTATATATTCATCGGGCCTAAGTGCGGCCCAAAGTCTGAAAATTTTTTTGAGCCGGCCTTGGATAGTGGTAGGGTCTGGCCCAATCCGGCCCAGTTCCACCTCTAATTAGCATAGGATGGACCGTTGAATGATTAAGTAACTCTTTATTAAGTAAGAATATCTACACAGTAAAGTATTGGTTGATTCCTTAAAAAATAAAAAAAAACATATTGGTTGAGTGGTAGACAGTCGTAAGGTTACGGCTTGTAGAGCTAGGCAAGCTGAACCTATGGAAACCCACGAAATGCAGAAGACATCTCCACGTCACTGTTCACAGGAGAACGAATAAAAAACTATCTGGAGGTGGGAGATATTATAGTTTAACCAGTTTTGCAGAAATTATATGACGTATGCCTTTGGAAGTAATATATCTGGTTGTTACATGGGATCTTCATGGGTACGTTATGGGACTTCGTCAAAATTTTGTGAACATATGATCGGAGAAAAAGGATCCTTGTGCCCCCCCCCCCAAAAATTTGTGAAGATACGATTGGAGAAAAAAGGATACTTGTAGATTTGATTTGATATACTTGCGCCCCCATTTTGTGAAGATATGATTGAAAAAAAAAGGATCTTTGAGATTTGATTTGACATGCTTGCGGACTCTCTTCGCTCGCGTCTCTTTCTTTTCTTTGTATGATGTAATTGTTAATGCAAATGCAATATAAGTTGGCTCGCTATTGAGTACTTTAGTTAGCACTCCGGCATTCAAACGCCAATTAGCACCATGGGGCCTTGAATTTTGAAAAATACCAATATGATTTTTGAAGTGCATCACTGAACACAAACGACGGACAAATCTCAAAATCTGTGGCGGATTGCAAGCAGGTTGCCTATGGAAATTTAATATCCACTTTATAGTGAACTCAAAAGGTTCCTTACGTTTAATGATTCAGAGAGAGAGAGAGAGAGAGGTGTGCAGATCCTTTGTGGTGCATCGCATAATGTGGTGCATCATACACACCATCTAATGCACAAGAGACGATCGTAAACGGATGCAAACCGCATGATGCACGTTATATTTGATCACGTACAGCTGTCCCTTATGTAATAGACGGTACGTATGATGCACTATATCATACGGTTCATATAGGTACGGTAGAAAATTTCTGCTCAAAAATAAAAGAAAAAAAAATAGAATGAAAGGAAGCAAATCTAAGGGCATTCATCTCGGTTAGATATCTGCCAACCCAAATCCAACCTTTCATCAACAAATTCATGACCAATGCATTAAACAATCATGTAAACTCTTCGGGAGAAGGTGTAAAGGCGTGTCATATGATTAAGCGTGAAATCTGTCTGTTAGCCTTCGGAAGAATTTGGAGCAAAATTAAGGATGCTTTTAACTTTCTTCATATTGTCCGACTTCCTTTCGAGTTCCTATTATTCAAAGATACGAAGTTGGGTGACTCCTTCTAGAAAAAAAAAAAGGCGTAGAAGTTCAAAATTTTATCCACTCAACGCCCGATAATTGTTTAGCTGGTTAATCTTGGCAAAATAATTGATATGATAAGACAGTTGCGGTACGTGGAAGCATTGGAATTTCGAGTTTCAAGTGGTTCGTAAAATAGAATTGGAATAGGACGGACCGTTGAATGATTAAGTGACTCTTTATTAAGTAAGAATATCTACACGGTAAAGTATTGGTTGATTCCTTAAAAAATAAAAAAACATATTGGTTGAATGGTAGACGGTCGTAAGGTTACAGTTTCTAGAGCTAGACAAGCTGAACCCATGGAAACCCACAAAATATAGAAGACATCTCTGTTGCAGCAAACATAATGATTTACAAAGTTTCACGTCGATTGACACTAAAACTAAGGGAGCCTAGTGCTCCTATAAATAGATCCTACTAATTTTGTTTACAACTACAACTAGGGATGACAAAATTGATCCGACCCGATGGGTATACATCCTACCCGAATCCGATCAAATCCAAAAAATAGGATTTGACAGGGTTTGAGTTCGGATTTGGGTAAAACCCGAAACTATAATACGGGTATGGGTAGGGTATGGATAGTGCTATTTTCTATCCGAACCCGAACCCGACCCGAACCTATGGGTATGGGTAATACTCGAACCCATATCCGAATATACATATATATACATATATATACATATATATACATATATATACATATATATATATATATATATACATATCCGAATATATATATACATATACATATACATATATATACATATACATATACATATACATATACATATA
>KE504739.1:628005-639674 GCA_000441515.1 Elaeis oleifera
AAGAGTGGAATCGAAGGCTTGGAAAGTTGGGAGGAAGAGAGGATTTACAATTTTGTCCGTTCAAAAATTATAGTAGTTTTATTTTAGTGAAAATATCCCTTCCGGGATCATGGATGTAGGCCTATTTGAGGGACTGAACCACGTAAAAATTTTATATTATTTTTTTCTTTTTTTTCTCCCTATTATTTGTATGAATGCTTCTGCTGTTGGTCTCAACAAATGATATTAAAACGAGGTTCCGACCTAAGGGAGGAGAGAAAAAGGAGCAGGAGGTGCCACATCAGCAATCCAAATGGAGGATCAATCAGCGCCACGTCAGTGGGTCCCGACACCGCATCAATTTTTTTGGAAAGAGATTAGTTCTGACTAATTTCGATGTACTAGTTCTATGTTTGAGGTTGGTTTTCTCAAATTTGGCTTGTTTTATGGTACTTATTGCTGGTTATTTGAGTGGAGGTGTTTAATTGGGGATTTATTAAATACCATAGCTACATTGAAGAATGATATTCGTTGTTTGATAGAAAGATTGATTTTACTTTGTGGTAATACACAATTGAAAATTATTAGGTGCAGCAGGGTCTTAATTTTGCATTGCAGGATGAAAAGCCAAATGAGATGAAAAATTCAGATTGGAGTACAACCCAAAAGAAGGCAGTTAGTACAATTCGGACAGTACTGACCCTATAAATTAAAATCACGGTGTTGAAGAAGATATCACCGAAGAAGTTATAGGACATGTTGGAGAGCAAGTATGCCTCGAAGACGTTAACTAATCGCTTGATGATGAAGATGGATATGTACTCATTGAAGATGGAAAAAGGAGGTAATATTATTGACCATTCAAATAAATTTAATGAGTTAGTATCTCGACTATTAAATGCAGGAAAGATGATTAAAGAAGAAGAGCAGGCATTATTCTTGTTGGCTTCACTATCCAGATCTAATAAACCATTGGTACAGTCAATGCTAGCAAGGAAAAGCACATCACAGTTAAATGAGGTAATGAAGGTTTTGAAAGAGAATCATCGAATGATGGGAGATGAAGATTACCCGGAGAGAGTCGAGTACTAGCTGCGGAGAGTTTGAGAGAGGGAGGAAGAAGAAAGGTGACCAATATGGTAGAAGATTGAGATCTCGATCGAAAGACTTTAGTACTGTTGAGTGCCATTGCTGTGGAGAGTTTGGTCACATCTAGGTTTGCTGCCTAAAGTTCAGAGAGGACTTAAAAAGCCTGAAAGAGTTGAAGAATAAGTTAAAGGGTGATTCTTCCGTAAATATGGTCAATACTGATGATGAATTTTATCTCTCAAACACGACTGCTATTGAGAGTAATTCTAGCTGGATGATAGATTTTGCTGCTGATATCCATGTATGCACTAACTGAGATCTATTTAATATTTTATACACTAAGGGAGATTTTGACTACATCAACGTGCAAAACAATCTGAAGCAAAAGATTGAAGGCGTTGGAAGAGTTCGCCTGAAACTCCACAATGATAAAGTCAAAGTAATTCCTGATATAAGATATGTGCCTACTGGTGGAGCTAATATTATTTCATTGGATTAGTTTGCTTCATATGAGTATAAGTATATTGGTATTGGGAATTGGTGTAGAATATACAAGGGTGGAAACTTAGTTATGTAAAGAAGGAAGAAAGTGAAAAATATCTACTATTTAGATGGACGTGTCTTATCAGCAAAGATGGAAAGCAATAGAAGAACAGACGCTCCAAAGATTGAGAAGAGAGTTTGGTTCTCCGATAAAGTAGAGATATGTGAGATTTTTGAAAAAGAGATGAATTATTGTGGCAAGTATAGTAGTTTTCAAAGTCCCACATCGGTTGGGACTAAAACAGAGGGAGTCTGGTGCTCTTATAAATAGGTCCTACTGATTCTTGTTTATAACCACGATAACAAACTAAGCCTTAGGTTAACTAAGAGAGTATAATCGGGATTTTGGAGAGTTGTGAGAAAGAGAGGGTTTACAATTTTGTCCGTTCAAAATTATAGCAATTTTATTTTAGTGAAGATATCCCTTTGAGGATCGTAGATATAGATCTATTTGAGGGACCGAACCACATAAAATTTTTGTATTATTTTTTTTATCCTCTTTATTATTTGTGTGAATACTTTCGCTGCTGATCTCAACAATCTCTATGTTAACAGGAGAACGAATAAAAAACTATCTGGAGCTCGGAGATATTATAGTTTAACCAGTTTTGCAGAAATTATATGAGATATGACTTTGGAAGTAATACATCCGGTTGTTACACGGGATCTTCATGGGGTACGATATTGGACTTCGTCAAAATTTTTTGAAGGTATGATTGGGGGAAAAAAAGGATCCTTGCACCCCCCCCCAAAAAAATTTGTGAAGATACGATCGGAGAAAAAGGATACTTGTAGATTTGATTTGACATACTTGCGCCCCCATTTTGTGAAGATATGATTGAAAAAAAAAGGATCTTTGAGATTTGATTTGATATGCTTGCGGACACTCTTCACTCGCGTCTCTTTCTTTCTTTGTATGATGTAATTGTTAATGCAAATGCAATATAAGCTCTCCATCTCCTTCTCCTTCTCCTTCTTCATCTCTTAATCTTCACCATGCCTCTGCATGCACCTATATGCGAAGAACATCTTTGCGGTTAAACTACCGAGTTGGCTCGCTATTGAGTACTTTAGTTAGCACTCCGGCATTCAAACGCCAATTAGCACCATGGGGCCATTGATTGGAATCCAATAGGCAGACATTTTTTTGGTTCACGTCAGTGTAAGTCCAAGGGCGTGTTTTAGGCCATGTTGGCAATAACTTGTCACCGTTCGACTTGGTGCGTTTTGGGTTGATCCAAAGTAGCTGGCATCTTTTGATCGGTCTACCCTTCTATGTGACCGAGTCTTGCAGAGGCTTATTACGGTACCATGTTACCGGTTTGATCTCGACCTGACGCATCTTGGAACGATTCATACAGACCGAAGGAGCCCAGAAGGACCCCTCCATTCATCACTGAAACCTATTGGCCCTACCCCTTCCATTCTCTATTAAATGCTTGTACTCAAATCAAAGAAGCCTCACGCCTCCCATACGATCAAGGGACCAACTTCCCCTCATATCTTCCTATCCAAACTTTTTTCCTATGCTTGAAGCAGGGCGCTTGTCACCTTGCCATCCCCCTCGGGGTTCACCAGAGGTCGAGGTTTTCAAGATTTTCTACCATCCGGAGAAGAAAGTCACTGGGAATCCCTGTCCCAAGAGGGGACAGATCAGGGATATGATATTCAAGGATATCTCCCAATCGATCGAAACGATTCTACTCTCCATCGAACTCTCTTTGATGGAGGATGGTAGAGCCCCCAGCAAGAGCTATCCAAAGAAGAAAGTGAGAGGCAATCGATATCCTCGGCGAGGTCGGATCAAAGACAAGATATTCAAAGATCTCTTCAGATGGTTCGGTCGGGCCGGTGGCCAAGTCAAGGACGGATGGATAGTGATAGCAAGCCCGGCGAGATCCATCTCCATCCCACGCCACAATGATACATATGGTCACTGACAGTCTGATAATTTTGTTGTTGTTGTTGTTGTTTGGAAATTTCAGCTCAATTATTGACATCTATGTATTGATTTTTTAACCTTAAATACTGAAAATCAAATACCTCTTGGATTGACACCTTTGTAATCTTAGGTGTATAAGCTTGATGTAAATTTTGACATCCTGGATGTTTTGTGGTCTTACACCTCTTGTATGCTGAATTCTTCCTTGCTTTTGTATCTTATTGGTTACATCCTCCCTTTAGCTCAACCCAAGGAGTCCTAGGTACGGCGAGTCAAGAGGAGAAATCATACCTACATGCATCAGTATGGTCATGCACACCATCAATCATCGATGTATTCTATGGGTCAATCACCGAAATGAGTGCATGATGAACAAAACATACAGTCATGCATCTCAGTGATTGATAGCGCGCACAATCATATTGGTACACATGGCACGAGATAATTTCTTGTCAAGAGAATGTATTCCAGAGATGACATTTCTGATTCTTTTGGGATTTTGGGGACCGGATTCCAGAACATGCTAGTTTATTTCACAACATCATTCGGCATCATCTTCCACCTAATTGGAATTTTATTATTTGTCAGCATGCGCTTCCAGTTTATTCACAATTGATGCAGGCCATGACAAATGACAGTAATACATTGATGCAATTATCTACTATGTCATGTAAGATGGAGCAAGCACCTCAAAGATTTTTGCAACAGAAACAATTTCGTACTGGATCCAGGTATTTTGCACCAATCTCTCATGGATTTGGGCAGATTTGAAGCTGATTACTGATCACCGAAAGTCTTGGATATTAGAGAGAGCGCCCACTTCTACCCACATTAGCAATGCAGCTGCAATGGGTACATCATTGGGGATGAGTTGGCCCAAGTTCTGGTTTCAGCCTGGATTTAGACATTCTAGAGCTGGGCCGCGTCTAATTTTATTTCAAACCTCAAGTCCAGTCCTGACTACCAAAGTTCTGTCTTTCTAAATTTACGGCCCACGTTCTCTGCCGAGTGTTCGGCCCCTGGCCCGATATTCGTAGCCCCCAGAAAAAATTTTTGTGCACCACGGACAGTACAGAACTGTAAGTACCGTTTATGATAATTGACTCATGCACGGAGTCAAAATTTTTTTTTTTTTCTATATGCCGTGCTCCAGCTCTATGCATGAGCTAATTATCGCGGGTGCCCGTGGTGCACAAAGAATTTCTCCAGGCCCCAGAGTATCTGCTGGCAATGAGTGCGCTCTCTTATCATACATGAAAGAGATAGGAGAAGGAATGGTGAATACTCCTATCTCTTGTTATTATCTTATATCATCTGAGAGTAATATGGAATTTTTAATGGTTTGTAACTATCGCCAGGCATTAACCCAATCCGTCTTTATCTCAATTAGGCAGGTGAGCGTTTCGGCCAAGCATATCCAAATTTGAAATCGCTCTGACACAAAACTGGGCCCAACTTATTGTATACCGTGCTCATGGGCCATGTTATTAATTCTTGTTGGATGCTGATTGTTAGTAGGATTGGAAATGGGTCAGGATGGGCCAGGCTAATGATATAACTGAGCCCAGCCCAAAAAGTAATGGGCTCTATATTTGAGCCCAGATATGGTTTAAAATCTTTCTAATCTATCCCATAGCTTAACCAGAAGTCGGCCTGGCCCAATATATCTCAGGCCGACTTGAGCCTATTTCCAGTCCTAATTATTCATTTCAATCAATAAAAGTAGAGAAATGGTGTAAACAACCTTCTGCAAAAATTCCAAATATGTTACACTATTCATGCGGCATTGACAAGGTGTGGTGTGACAGGTTTGTCCTCAACTAAAATGCGAGTAATGTCCAGGGAAATAAAATAACTCTGGCTTGAAACCCTGCCCAAATGGAGGTCCAACATGCTCTGTAGTCCATGTTATTAATCTTATTCGATCCTAATAATTAGGTTCAATCAATAGAAAATAGAGAAATACTTAACATCTTTCTACAAGAACTCAATTTGACAATCATGTGGCATGGATAAGGTGTGGTGTGAGAAGTTGTTTGAAGTGAAATAAGAGAAGCCAAGTTTTGAAGTGCAGTTAGGTTGGAGCAACAATAGAAGATTAGGAACTTGTTCACCTACAACCAAATCATATGCACGGGAAGTAGCCCTTGCCTGACTATATAGAATGCACAGATAAGAAGAAACAATGATCGCTAGTCCCCATGCTAGTGGTTGATGTGAATATGACCTCCATCATGAACCAATTGTCTTGGTTGCATGGATTGCACACTTGCGTATGCCCAACATGAAATCCACACCCTCGATTTGGCAATAATTAAGAATGTAGTTGACCACGTGAATTGGTTTACTGTGAAATTAAGATTAGGAGATTCAATTGGTTCATCCGGCCTTCTCTCCTCAATATGTTCTGCAAGAATTTCCTCACTTTGAATGCCAGAAAAGATGCAGCTCAAGATGCTCGGTATGGGTCTCCCTTCTTTCATCAAGATAGAGTCCATGCAAGTGAATCCTATGGACATGATCTTCTGCACTTATGAATCATAAACCATTTACTTGTACCATCTGTTGGTGCATGAAGAATCATGTATGTCACTTGAATCTTATGGGTTCTAAGTGTGAGTTGAAATGAATCATTTTATAAGCTCTTCGAAGCTAAAGATGCAAATAGGCTGAGATGGTTCCAATTATAACCTCATTTGGGGGCCTAGTTAGAATAGGCTGGGCAGTCTATTGGGACTCACAGAATTGCAGAAGATGCGTAATGTTGTGTGTCCGGATAGACTGTCCAAAGCCTGCAACTAGGGGTGCCATGCGATGGCGGCGATCCTTGGCGAAGATTCTTTTCTGCTTTTGTTATCTTAAAATATATGTATTCATGTAAACCTCTCAATAAAATTAGACATACCTATATCTTCTATAATATGGTTATAATGTTAATTACTTTATTCTACCTGTCTGTTTTATTTCCGCAAAGTTTCTTTCCACTTTGATTTTTAAATGTTCTGCTTCATTGTTCTCACTTTAATTGATTCTATGCTTGACCCAATTGGATTGCTAAACTAACCCTATGGAGAACGTAGATTGTTATTGGTAGTGCCCTGGCACAGGATTCTCATGATTGGATATTGGATCTCTTTCTTCACAATTAATATCCTTTTGTGCTTATTTTATTAGTCAATATGCGACTACAACAATCACTGCTTTTGATCATGTGATGTTCTCCTCACAATTGGCTCCTTATTCAAGATGGAAAGTTCCATCCATTGTGTGGAAGCTACTCAATCCTGATACAATGAGTTTGGCTTTAATACCACTCGTCACGAATTTACAGCCCAATAATTAAATTATAGGAAGAGAACTAGTTGAAGCTGACAAACTCATATAGTATCTCTTTTATTAGTCGATATGGGACTATGATAATATGCTACTAGTAAAGACATTTACCACCATTTATAAATGTTTTTGGGCTCGCATCTGGGCCAAAGTCTTATTAAATGTATTGTTGGGCTGATATGGTAGATCCAAACAATCGAACTTGCATCCACACTTCATCCATGAGAAATTATTTATGCACCACCGGCGGTATAGAAAATTCAACGTGGAGCATACCATCTTATCGATTGGTCCATGTAGTTACCACTTTCCAACGAGCATTTAATGCCAGCATATCAGCTTTTTCATTTAAAAATTTTGTATGACGAAATATTTCTGTTCTTTGGAAAAAATTGTGATATCCTATGGCGTATTATAATCCAGGATGTCATAAAATGATCCAAAATATCATAATATGGAAGGAGCATTTTTGTTCAATCATTTTTTAATGCGCATTTAATATCTGTATATCGACTTTTTGTTAAAAATTTTGAATGATGAAATATCTTTACTCTTTGGAAACAATCATGACATTCTGTGCATATTCTGACATCCTATGTTATATTATGACATTCCGTGGATAAAAATTATGATTTTTTAGATGGAGGATATCATAATATAGATATAGGATATCATAATTTATCAAAAATAATGATATTTCGTCATACAAATTTTAAATCCATACAGACTGATCCGCCAACGAGGGCTTAAAGTGGCCGCATGTCTTCTCTTCACAATTGCAGTGGCTTCACCCATTTATAAGCCACCATCATAATATTCAAGGATGACCTGCTAAGAAGGAAAAAAAAAATCATATTATAAACAAATAATAGTGTTATACAGCTACAAATTAAATAAAAAATTTCTGATCAGCAGCACTATAATAATCTGAGGTCATGTTTGGTTATGATCGTAATTAAAATCAGAATATGGATTAAGATGGAAATTCAAATTCATCGTATCTTTCAATATATTTGATTTGTGACTGTAATCAAAAACAGGATAGAATGGACTTTGAATATCAGTGAATAATAGAAATTGAAATCTAGACGATTGAGATATTTCTATACCTCTGGGAACCGGAATGGAAGTGGCCCCCGTTGGAAAAGGGGGCTATTTATTATCATTTTACATCTAGTTCTCGTTCCCGTTTCTTAGTCCATCTCCCCAGAAGGAATATGCCCTGCCTTGCCTGGCGAGTGTGCCGTGCTACCACTAATAATATTTTAAGGCTATTCAAGAAACATAAAAAAGGGGTTGGGATTAAGATCTACGTTGATCCGCTGTTGGATACGGGGGTTGGTCTAAACCATATGCCTGTCTGTAACACCATTATTCTATGGAAATAATGTACGCATTGGGTACTTTAACAAACTTTATAATAAACATCCACCTATTTGGATTATAGAGCCCTGAATAAAATAAGAGAGAAAACAACGTGGAGTTGACTCCCAAGGACAACATAGAAGGAGCAAAGGAATCCACGTAACAAGAGAAGATAATAAAAGCAACATCGAGGATGCATACGTATGCAGTGACGCACTTCGTCCCAATAAAAAAGAAAGCCTAAAAAAATCAGAGCCAAGGGAACGTGCGGCTCCTCAAATGCGTGTTTTGTCGAGCTCAAGGAATCCCACCGGATCGAGGCACCAAAAGCAATTTATTCTCAAGGAATGAAGCACCGAAAATATATTCTTTTGGCACCCGAAGCTATGGGGTCAACTTGATAAGCTCGAAGCTGGGAGGAACCATCTTTCTTTACAGATACTTGCATAATGGACGCTTTCCTTGCCAAGATAATTTCACATGCAAGTGGAATAATGATGACTTTTTCAAAAGAAAATGTTCTCAATCTGCAAATTGTTTGTAGCTAGGACCTTCTAGGATCTGGAAAAGAAATTCACAACTGGTCTCGATAAAAATTGGAGTAGAAAAATATATATTTTTTTAATGAAATGGAGGCACGGCCACCAAATTTATTGCAAATAAAGAATGGTTATTTGTATTGTATGCTATTCGCTCTTTTCTTGAATTTGTTCTTGTTTATTGGTGATGAGTTTCTTTTGGTCTTGTCCTATATCTTTTGCTTTTCCTTGCTAGTTGTTTACTTTATTTGAGAAGAAATGCCAGTTGTTCTTCTCTATATGCTCTCTTATTTCTCCTCTTTTCACATATTTTAAATAATTATCATATCCAATGAACACACATGCAAAGGTATATCTACCTTCATCCTTGATAATTCCATTGCTGTTTGTTATAGACAAGGAAGGGGTTATTGACGCGAGAGAAAAACAGGCGCAGGCATAGTAATAGTATGCTGAAATATTCAATCAACTGTTTAGTTAGAAACTGCATTTGGATATTACACGTGTGACGCAAAGAGACATAACTCATGTGCATTGCCCAATTGCTTGCACTATCTTCTTTGCAATGCCCCAGTTATTTGCTTCATGCACGGCTTGCTTAATTTGTGACAAAAATGCTAGCTTAGGAAGCTCATGCGTCAGTGATGAATTATCAAGTCTAACTCGTGTTACTCTTTCAACCACCGTAAGGAAAGAGGGCTCTCTTTATTGCCTTTCTTTCTCCAAACTAAGATGCTGTTCCAGCCTACAATATTATTTGAAGAACATTGCTTATGTGGATGAAGTCACATCTGTGACGACTTTAAAAAGGGCGTCCATTACAATAAAAAAAATAATTTAAAAAAAAAAGAAAAAAGAAAAGAAAAGGACTTACATTTGTAGATTTTTTTTAATTTTTTATTTTAGAATACATATGTTGTATTTTAGAAATGAAACTGACCATATATGCTATCTTTCAAATATGAACATGGGATCCTGTCATCTTCTTACATGGTCGGGTCAGTCCATTCCATCCCTCCAGAAGATGGAAGTGCTCGCGCCAATAACTTTGATTCTACATGGGCATCCTGAGAAGCATTGTTTGCACTTACAACCATATAGTGGTTCCACAGGCACCAAGAACCCCCATCGGTGGTGCACAACCAACAGACACCACTGACACTCTCCATGAGAGAGATGCTTTGGTGACTCATGAGTCTCACACAATAAAGCTAGAAAGCTGGTGTTTTGACAAAATTATCCAATTTGTAGCAATCTATCAGTATTTGGTTCTTTTGGAAAGCAAGCTAGAGAAAATTGTCCATCGATTTTTTTTTAATTTTTTTATATGTAAGCATGTGTTTTTTTTCTTTTTGCCCTCTTTTATCAGGCTAGTGTCACCCTCAATGGATACTTTGCGAGGATAATGTTGGCATCTTTTTTTGAGCATGTATCCAAAGTGTTTTCATGGACTACAGATGATGCGGCATGTAAGTATTCTCTACATTGATCGTAAGTGATTGTAGACCAATCATACCTATGAAGCGGATGGCAACGGTCTAATGAAATTATTTATATGTTTTAGATTGATTTGATCTCTAACTAAAATAAATTTTGATAAAGTGATAGAGATATATTTGATGATTATTATAATAAATTAAAATAAATTTTAATAAAATGATAAAATATATTTGATAATTATTATAATAAAATCAAACTTTAATAAATATTATAGATAACATCCGATTGCAGACCAACCATACATGTGGAAAGGGGTGGAAACAGTCCAATGCACATGTTCGTATCTCTTCATTCACATTGGAGATATTAGATTCGAATCTTGAATGGTGTATTCAATCTAGTTCTTATACAAGCAAAATTATCCGTGCATGATGGTTCTAGATTTAGGTCAATCAACCAATACTTAATTCACAGGTGGAATCCCATTTTCTTATGGGAAAACAGTCTTTGTTGATTGTGTACAGGTATAGCCCTCCCCTCGGAACCATACACATATATAAAGCCCCTTAAGCAGATGTCTCGCTTTTTTTTTGTTTCTTTTTTCTTTTTGGGTAAAGAGCGTCATTCTCGATTCATAAAATAAAACTCACAACCGCAAGTACATAAGTGCTGTTCCGTATACCAAGATACGATAATAGACGTCTCGCTTTGGGCGAACTCAAAAAAGGCTCTAAACTTGAAAATTACTGAGGGAGATGTCCCGCTGGCTGCTGGCTGGTACATCACGTCCCATTCTTTTGAAATGCAATCCAATCGCTACACCTGTGACGTGAGCCCCGCCTTACAATCGTAACGGTCCACCTCCCTCTCCCTCCACCGGAGGGACGAAAAAGAATCCTATGCAGACTTCCCTATAACTAGTAACTAATTCTACACATCACTTGATGGGAGCGGGATGGAACAGAGGCCGCGTCCCTCAGCTCTTGTTGGATCTCCCAAGTAACCCAACACGGTCGTCATCGACGCCACCCACAGTTATTACACCCATAAAAAGAAGGTAACCTGCTCTGCTCAGGCAGTTCCCCCGTACGGCCCTCAGATTCGCGGCTCCTTTGCGAGCTAACCTGTGGTCCCCGGCCTCGCAGCAGCACGCTCTTACATACGACAAGCCCCTCCAAACTGCCAGCCAGAGCTCAGCGCTTACACTCATGAAAAATATTTTGCGCATCGTATACGAGGTACAATAACAATACACCACTCTTTCTCATTAAATCATACAGTCACAATTTTCAATATAAGTTAAATAATACTTTCAATACGAATTAAATACATCAGTTATATAAATTAGATGCATAATTTTATTTTTTATTAAAATTTAAATGATAAAATATTTTATTTGAAAAAATTATGATATTTTATGATCGAAAATATCTTCAAAC
>KE504739.1:657590-705316 GCA_000441515.1 Elaeis oleifera
CCATCCATTGATATTTTGCAAAATACTTAGCCGTGCATCTTAAAAGGATATTTTGAGAAAAAAAAGTACCACTACTTCCATCCCATGAAAAATGCCAAACCCATCTCCCCCATGGGTTTCCACTTTCCATGAAATGTGGGAAGTAACTTCCAACAGGAAGAGCTTTTCCATTCTCTTTCCTCTTAAAACTACCAACCAAACAACAGGCCCCCTCTCCACTTCTCAGAAACTGCCTCTTCCTCCCTCCACTTTCCATCAACCAACGAGTCCTTAGTTCCACAATTATTTCGTCCAAAATTTTATGAATAATTACTCTCGAATTTTGTTAAGTATTGCTATTGAGTTAACACCGGTGCATTCTCAAGATGCCATATTATTTTAAAAAGAAATTGCATAGTACTCAACACCACTATGTCAGAGTTTAAAATATCGCTTTAATGCATGGAAGTACAGAACAAATTTATTATACTAGAAGTTTAGAGCATCAAGTTTACTTTTTCCCCCTAGAAAGAACCCCTTGAAAAATCTATACATGCTCCAAGAAAAATGTGCTAGTACCAGAGGGGGACCAAGATATGATAATTTTTATTAATATAGAAAATGAGGGGCCAATGTGTGGATTCATACAAACTGAAAAGATACTAATACCATAAATTGATATTAGGATATGCATATGCATATTTTACTATTGAGGTTCTTGTTACTTATATAATGAAAATTTTGATCCATTACTTATTAGTTATTTCAACATGTCCAACCAACTAACATAAACAAACTTTATCTTCTACACATCTATCCATTTGGCAGCATTAGTTGCCATAACATTTTTTGATAACTAATGCTCAAACCAGATGAACTAAAATTAAGTTGAAAGACAAATAATTAGAATATTATGTAATATATTTTCTCCCTCAATGCTGGTTTCAGTTGTACAAACTTAAATTTAAAAGTAATTAAGGGTGGACAGGTTTTAGCCACAATCTAATAGCAATCATATAATAAGGAATCATAAATACACTCATTTACTAATCATGATATAGTCATTTATTCATTAAAAAAATGTCTAGAAAACTACATTGAGCAAGAGATTTAAAACACTATTTTCATGCCTCATGTAATATAACAAGAAAAAAAAATAAAGATAAAAGCAGGAACGAAGGAAACTGTGAGCCTTCTTTCTTTCAAGCACTTTCGCCTTGACTTTTCACCTTCTATTCACGTATTTCAACTCAAGCATGACTCATGTATCTTGTGACCCAAAGAAATTATCACACGATACCTGATGTTACTTGACTGTCTAGGACCAATTATCTTTCCATATTTACAGCAAATTCTTATAAATATTAAAGATATTTTTGAAGGGAACGGATAAAGGAAACATGTAGATAGAGGACTTGATTATTTGAATGCTGAGAGAGAGACATGGATGAGGTGGAGAGACTGTTATGGATTAGTATGAGGGTGTGTTGGTATTTCCCTTTTCATATCCTTTTCATCTCTACCAAATAGGGATGTGGGAATAAAAGAAGAATTCCAATTATTTTTTTTTTTGGCTGGGGGGGAGAGGCGGGGATTAATTGTCATGGCCCCATTCACCCCCTGGCTTCACCCATGGTTATGACCATATTGTGAGCTAGATAATGGGGCCATGCCAACCACCAATTGGCATGTCTCCTGCAACCAGCACTTAAAATCTTAAACCCTTGCTACAAGTAATGAAATTTCATCATACAGCTACAACTTCGTTTTCCATGCTCTTTTCCCCAAGAATAATTTACTTCGGTTGAGTACAACACTAAATTATTCCTGGAATCACATAGCTAGCTACAACTTTGTATTGTTTTCATGCTCTTTTCCCAAGAATAATTTTCTTCGGTTGAGTACAACACCAAATTATTCTTGGAATCACATAGCTAAAGTATATCTTTTCCTTTTATTTATTACAATCAATGATTTCTTAGAAATCACAAATTGAATAGGGTTCTGTATTAGCTTATTAATTTAAGAATAAAGTCCACAATTTTGAAATTTTAAAGGTCTGGATTGTCGTAAGGTCAAATCAAGTAAAGTTCTATATAAAGAATTCAACTTCATTATCACATACAGATATTACCATAGGAAAAAATCTTGTCTAGAATAAAAAATCCAATCATTTTCTCAAAAATAAAGAATGGGGTTGATGAAAATAAAAGAATTAGAAAACTTATAGGGAATGGATTCTGTTGGTCAGTGGATATTTTGAACCCTGAAATTCCTCTGTGGTTAGGGATTATGTTGAACATGACCTCCTTTGCAAGCCAACAAGATCTCCACAGCCCCCCTCTCCCCACCCACCAAATGCCTGTAAGGAAGGAAAAAAAGAATAAATTGCCTCCTTTTCATCCCATGGGCTCACCCTCCACACCTTCTATCTTCCTTCAAACCTTAACTAATGGACACTGAGCTAAGTATTGTTACGTCATGGGATAAGGATGAATCAATGATATTGTTGCATGATGATTAATGGCTCATCCACTCATTTAACTTCCTAAAATACTTGAAGATGACGAGAAAGAATCGTGCAAGCATGTAAAGGATATTCACTAGGATCAGATGGGATGTTGAGTCTTCTATCCAAATGCAGTCCTTCATTAAGACAAGATTGTTGAAGATGTTAATTTTAATCGAGAATTGAAATATTCTTAGGAGAAAAACTTACTGTGAATCATGTTTAATTCACAAGTTACTAAATATGAGGCTTATGAGGGCCTTTCATTGAATACCATCTTAATGGGTTATCATGAAATCACGTATGTTTTGTCCGGCAAATAGTTATTGAATCTGGCCTATCGTGTTTTTTGTTGTAATAATTTGAAGATTCAGAGATCAAGAAGGAACTAGGAAAGTTGGGAAGCTTAGTGGACCTATCTTCTCATTATTTGTGGCACGCGGGGGAGGGGGGGGGACAAATATGTGCAGCATAGAACTAGCTTGTTTCATCATCTTGTTTGATCATTAAAAGATATATCTTTCCAGATGGGACATGACAAAAATTTGGTTGAAAGATAATTCCTTTGCAGATGGGACATGACAAAAATTTGAGAAGGATTAACAAACAAGGTTTTAAATACTGCAGGAGGAAGCTGTACTGGTTTTTTGCATGTACCCGGATGCCCAATGTCCAGACACTTGAGACAATGAATGTCCTGCCTTGTTCCGGTCTATTTCTTGGTTGTTTTGTCCCAACACTTGCAAAGGTGCCCCATCCTAACACTAAGGATGGTGGAATGCCCCACCATCCTGCTAGTATGTAAAACTTTGTTAACAAAGACTTCATTGAAATTTGTGAGGTCCAAAACATGAGGAGGACCATGCAGCGACCTCTGAGGATTTATTGAAGAAAGTATCCTAGTGGAAGAACAGCCATTGAGGTCCAAGAAAGCGCCTTTGTCAAGTTAAGATTTTAAAAGCATGACGCTCTCAAGTTTTGAAGCAATTCTTATAATTTCAGAAGTGAAATTTTATGTATCTTTTGTTTCTTATAAAGCTTTATGTCTTTACGCCATGAAAGGAGTCTGGCAGTAATTAGATTATTTCATGCCATGGTTCTGAGGCATAATGTTGATTAGACTTATTTAGTTATACATTAAAGGTAAATTTAGAGTCACTAGAATTATGTTTTAGAGTAGTTTCAATATTTCATTTCTGTAAGGTTTTATAAGGGGCCCAATCTTGTAACCTCTCTAGCAAATGTTTTCAAGCTTAGAAGGGCTCCTTTTGGACTCAGATCACGTTGGTTGACTGACACTTTGTTTGTTAATTCATTCATCCATTGAATTCAATATTCAACAGCCAGTCTTTTATCCTTTTGTTATATTTTTTCTACGTTTTCGGGTATCTTTGCATACCTACCTGTTAATCTAATACATTACTAAACCAGACCATTCATAATGTGCTTAATCTGAAATGACGAAAAAAATTTGCACACCTTCATTATTAATGTACTTTATAACAAGAACTTTTAAGATCATTTAACACTCATATGCAGAGGTGCAACTAACCTGAATGAGCCTCAAAGATGAGACGAATGGTTACAGCATGAGCCCACTGGATCCCTAAAGCAGCAATTAGATGAGACTCTAGCCTTTCAAAATTTTTGCTAGAATCCTTCTCTTGCACTGTACAGAGTTTAACATGATGACCTAAGTTAATTTACAACCCAATAAGAAAATCACCAATATCAAAGAAATAAACTTGCACACCTTGAAATGGATAATGAAAGGCTCCATCAGTATTTTGACTACGGACTTGGTTTGTTACCACAACAGGAATTCGTGAAAACTCAGCAAGGGACCTACAGATCGCTCATAATTTCTGTAAGGACAGTTCATGTGCTGATGAAAGCTGTCAGAGGTGTTTCAAATCCAAAAGAGAAAGTGCAGACTTCCTTTATTAAGAGTGAAAAATTCTGGTATTAATGTGGGGAAAGGGTCTTACTTTAGAAAAGAAAGAGGCCACCTCAGCAGATGTTGCTTTGGTCCAGCAGTACTTGTGTCATTAACCCTAAGATACACAATCAAATAAGAATGCAAACATTTATGTGCATATACATGCAAGATGTATGTCAATCAAAACTGTAATGATTAATGAATAGTCACTGTTGCTGACATAACAATTGAACATTTTTTGTACATCTTGTTTAGGATTCTGATTTGCTACGATTGAATATTAACAGTGTATATAAAAGAGGAAAACAAATATGCAAAATTCAATAGAATAACAATGTTCTAATATAATAGTGAACTATCAGAAAATCTCAGCCGTTGCCTTCTTTTCATAATTTCCATTATTATCTTCTTTCTTCTCTTGTTTTCCTCTTATCTGTTCCTTGAACTTTTGCTGAAGTAGGTGTACTGGTTCAAAATTGGGCCAACACATACCAATTCTAATCGACGGCAACCCGCACTGAGTAGTTTCTGGCGAAGAAAAGATGTTACCATGAACCAACTGCATGGTAGTTCACAGGCTTGTCAGCTAGGCTGCTACAAGTATTAGCAACCATGATGTACCCATTCTAAACAACCTTATATTTATGTTAAAAAACACCAAAAAATCATATTTTCCATAATTAATTCAGCTATATGTTTTGTAACTTGGGTCTATAGTTGGTACATCCATTCTTTATTCTGTAAACAACTTATAGTTACGCTAGCATAGTTAGGTCCAATTACTGAAATCATACAGATTACGCACCCATAATAAGCCTGGATATGATTATGATTCATAACCACTAAGAAGGTTGCTAACAATCTGGCTCTCTTCATTGGCTGATAGCCATAAATCCCTTACAGATCGTCAACTGCACAGTATCATTCCATCTTTATCCTTCCTTCCTCTTGTTCTCTCTCAACTAGGAATGCATTTTTCTCTTTCTAATTCAGGTGTCCTTAACTTTTTTCCCTCTTCATTGCAAGCAACCAAACCAAGCCTGGGAAACCTCATCAGGTTAGAAGCCTTGCCAATATTAAAGGGAAACATTATATAAGACTAATGGATGAAACCTAAGCCAAACAAAATCAAGTAAGCTCCTTCTTCAAGATTTCAACACTTAATGTTATGATGGAAGCATAAGTTGTTTTACAGTTTTTTAGTTATAGCCGTATCATTTTCCAAAAGTAGAAATTGTAGTGTTTATGCTTCATCCTGAGGTGATGATACTATCACACCTTTGGGTGTGAAAGCTCATCCAAATTTTAGATGGAAGGATAATAAACAACTAATTACTGCTGGCAAGAGGCTATCGATTTCCTGATTGAAGCTGGTGAAATGAGATTCTTAAAGTTAGAACTGAAGTTTAGCTCTCTGACCCATGTTTAATTTTTATTAATTTGTTGTCCGCACACCTTAATTTTCTTTGAGCATAATTGGATGTTTGAACAGAAAAAGAAAATCTGAAAGTTAGTCTCAAAACAGGAAGTACTTATGCAGCTGCCTAGAAGTCTTAACGTAGCTTCTACTCAGTGATAACTCTGAGAAGTGAGGAAGCACAATAAATTCTGAACCACAGTCGCGGGACAGATATTATAATTGTGAATGCGCAGACATATATGAAACAAATCTCAGTAGAAATAAGCAGAAGACATGCACCTCACCCAGAAACAAGAGCAGCCATGCTATCAACTATAAGCAACTTCACATCATGCTGGATAAGTGTGAACTTTAACTGCTGCAATCTGCAAGCAAACCATTAAGGAAAAAGATAAGTTCAATAACATGGAATAACTAAGTAATCATAATTTAACCTACAGCATACTGATACAAAATTAACAACATTGAGGGAAAAAAAATCTAAACTAAAAAAGCATATTGTCTTCTGGCAATTGATATGAAACTCCACATATGGCATTCCCTCCATAAGTAAACAAGATCCAAAACCTAGAATGTTGTATCTGCACCTTTCCGTGAATTCAGACAATGATGACAGCCGTACAACTATAATTCTACCAGCCATCTGCAAAACAAGCAATAGCAAAACTTTAAGCCCTAAACAGTGCTTTCAAGTCATTCTCGAGTCAGGAACATGATTTACAGGCATTTTCTTGGAAAACAAAATAACTAAGCCAGATGCGGTTTAATTTCAATTTCAAATTGTAGTTTGTGATTAAATTTCATATTACTTCTTATTCAACCAGAACTTCTACCACATAATGAACAGTACTGGCATATTGCATGCAACAACATCTGACATTGTTTATGTGGTGAGACAGAATAATTAAACAACAAAAGTATGCTTTTGCAATAGACCTGCTGCGCCATGCCTTCTGATTGAAATATCTGAGGGAAACTATTTTTCCAATCTCTACCATCCTGTTATTAGAATATTCACAACAAATATCGGTTAAGAATATCAAGAACATGAAAGAAGCACCAGCATACCAAAATATTAGAGTTACCTGCGTGAACTAAATTTATATTCAGTATCAATGTATATAACACGCCCATTTAGGCCTCCATAGCAAGAAGGCAAAGCCGCTAACAGTGAGAGCTTTAGACAAAACTGGAATGTGAACAAAAAATTTGTTAGATATTAAGAGAAAAAATTTATGGAAAGATAAACAAGTGATAAAGAAGATAAAAGACAGAGAGCTTGAAAATAATTAGAAGTTTGCTACCACTTAATAGTATAAAACCCTTTTTTAGTTAGGCATTACTTTTCTATCAACAACATCTTTTATGACATATCCAATTTCTTTCTTTTTGTTCTTTCCTGGAAATCCACTCTTTGGATGCATTGGAAAATGTATTGGGAAAGTTCCTTCACAAGTGCGGAATACGGATCCCCAGCCCAAGATTGTTAACCCAGATGACAATGTCGATACCGCAACAGGAAGAAAGAAGAAAAAAAATACAAGAAAGGAACACAATCAAATAACATAGATCAACCCAGGGCTTACTTCTACGGGACATACAAGCTTCACTATGAAAGAAAATAAGTACAGGAGCATATTACACCCTATTAACTCTCATACATCAATTTCTCTCAACAAGAAATACAACCCTAACAAAAGCTCTCACAAAATCTCTGAAGGAGACTTTCTGCCGCCCTACACCACTTCTCCACAACCCAACCCATCTGCCCCTTTTAAAGTCTTAAATCTACGTCCAAATCGAGTCCAAAACGTACAACAAACTCCTAATAGGACTCCAATAGCTCCTAGGCCGTTCGATCGCTCCCACATGCATCCTAAGCCATCCAATCGCACACAACTGTCCCTGGACCGTGCATGAACCATGTGAATGGTCCATGGGCTGTGCGTGGATCTCGTGAAGCTGTAGCTGCTTGAATCCAATCTGCTCAGTGAAATCAGATTTCTTCTGAAATTGGGTATGTATCGGACTTCGTCCAATTTCTTCACTGCTCCATCATAAATCTGTAAACTGATGCTCCAATACTCTTGATCGCACATCTCAATCCATCCAACAGATGAACAGTGCCCTCACTGCTCTCTAAAGAATCAAACAGCTTTCTCTACAACAAACATGATGCGAACATGCAGAATCTAAAATTCACTATGGAAAGAAGTAGATACCATATCACATACCAAAAAATATCATCACTTTCTTCTGTATCGCTACCTTGGACCGTCGTCGCCGTAGTAGCCTTCGTCCGATCTCTGAGTTGTGGGCAATCTCTAACTCGATATCCTAACTCATCACACCTGTAGCATTGGATCTTCCTGCAGTCCCTTGACTTGAACCTGGACCGCCTACCTTGCGATCCTCTATCCCTTCATCCTCTGCTGCCACTTCCTCCAGTCACCATCATAGCCAAGTCGCCACTTGAACTTAAAGCTCTGCTATTCCGCTTAAGAACCTCATTATAGAGAAGTGCATAAGTGACCTCCCATCTTGATGGTGCTCTTTTCCACAAAAGACCATTCACCAAAACTCAAAAAAAGAATAAGCGACGAAAGCAAGACCTACGCCTTGGTCTTCTCCTCAACCTTCTCACCAACGCTGAGAAGATCAATGAGGATCTTCTGAAAGTTACTGAAATGCTCTTACATGCTGTCCCTCGCTCATCTGCAACTAGTAGAACTGCTTCCAGAGGACGAAAGCATTGGTGAGTGACTTCGTCATGTACATCTTTTCGAGCTTTATCCAGATCGTCATCGAAGAAGTCTTGCTAAGCACATGGATCACCATATCATCCGTCAAGTACAAGCAAATCGTGCTCACCGTCTGTATCTGGAGTCACCTCCAATCCTTTCCTCCATGATAGTCGACTTCTCCTCGCATAAAAGAGCATCGATCAACCCCTGTTGGATGAGCACATCTTTCACCTTCACTTGCCATAGAGAAATATTGCTCTTCCCATCATACCGATCGATCTCTACCTTGATTGAGCCTAACTTCTCCATCTTTTTCAATCTCGATCAACACCGCCGCAACCTAAATAATTGTGTGCTCTGATATCACTTGTTGGAAAGGATCCCTCACGAGTACAGAATACGAATCCTTCGCTCAAGATCGCTAACGCAGATGACGATGTTGATACCGCAGCAGGAAGAAAGAAGAAAGAAAACATAAGAAAGAAACATAATCAAATAACGTAGATCAACCAAAGACTTACCTCCATGGAGCATGCAAGCTTCACTATAAAAAAAATAAATACATAAGGAGATCACACCCTCTCAACTCTCATACATCAATTTCTCTCAACAAAAGCACAACCCTCATAAAAGCTCTCACAAAACCTTCCAAGAAGACTCTCTACCGCCCTACACCGCTTCTCCACAGACCAACCATCTGCCCTTTTTAAAGCCTTAAATCTATGTCCAAATCGACTCCAAAGCGTATAACAAACTCCTAACAGGACTCCAATAGCTCCCAAGTCGTTCAATCGCTCCCGCATGCATCTTGAGCCATCCGATCGCGCACAACTGCCCTTGGACCGCACGTGAACCGTGTGAATGGTCCATGGGCTGTGCGTGGACCGCATGAAACGCGATGCGTGCCTCGCTGTGCACCGTGTGAGGCACGGTCCGTGCGGTAAACCGCGATCTAGGCCACGCATCCCGCGCTGCGGGCTGAGCACTGCAAGCCAGCGTGCTTGCGGGCCTTGCACACCCGTGGCCGGGCCTGCAGGCTGTGTCTCCGGGGCTACTCGTCTGTCTGGCCTGCATGGGCTCCTCCGTCTGGGCTCCGCTGCTATGGGTCGAATTTGAGATGCCAAATTCCAACAGGATGAATCTGAGGAGAAGCAACGAGAAAGTTCAGATAATAGATATCCTGTTTGTAAGTTAATCATTCAAAAATTTGAATATACAGTTAAAGGAAGTAGGCTTTGCATCTATGTTTCCATCAGATACATCTCATTATGGATGTCTATTATAGCAAATTCCAAGAATCTTAGGAAAGTAGACCTTCCATCTACATTTCCACCACATATTTCTCATTATGGATGACTATTATAACCAATTCCAAGAATCTTGAAAAAGCCAAATGAGCATAAAACCAGGAATTTTCAATTGTAACAGTCGAATCTCTCAAAATTGATTTGCAAGAGCACTCTCCTCTCAATTTATCTTTATAAAACTCTGCATCGCAAACAAAAAAAAACTAATTTCCGGTCTTCGATTAGTGATGACACGAACAAGCAAATCAACAAGGTCTCTTTACTTGGGTTTTACCGATCCCCGAAGGGCCAACCAACTCCGTGAGAGCCCCAAACGGTATCCCTCCACACAAGGCATCGTCAAGACCGCGAAGCAACGTCGGGAGATGGCCTCCTAACCGCACACGATCCTCCATCAAAGAAAGTGCCTGCAAAACCTTACAGATCAGCAGCAAAAAATGTAACATCCGGGGAAAGGAAAGGAGAGATTTCTTTTCTTTCTCACGGTTTGGTAGGGCGGGCATATGATCTCGCTGATCCGCTCCACGGCGGACTTCACCTGATCGAGACCCATGTCAAGGAGAGTCATCAGCTCGAACTCGGGCAACGAGAGAGCATCCTGAGGAGAAGGGAAGCGAAAGGCGTGAGGAAAACCTAGGATTGGCTAGGGTTTTCTGCGGCTAATCCAGCGAGAGAGGGGGTTTGGAGAGAAGAATTGCGGAACAGGAGAAAAAAGGGAGAGGGGGGGAGGAAGAGGGTTTTACCTTGGCGGTCAAGATGTTACGAGCGGCGAAGACGTTCGCGATGGATGGAGGAAGACCCATTTGGCTGATGAGCTTGTTAGCCATGGCCGCCGCTTCCCGCTACTCGAGGATTAAACGGAAGGGTGCCTTCTACGCCTTGGTTGGGACTTTACAGGTGAGCATGATCCGGTTTGGACCGATTTCATTCTCAAACCTCAGTCGAATCAGTTCTAAACAATTTGGCATTTTCAGAAACTAAATCGAATCAATAAAAAATTAAAATCAAATCAAACCGATTTAAATGATCTGATTTGATTTAATTTATCGATTTATATTATTATTATTTTATAATTTTAAATATTTATTTTTTCATATAAAATACAATCAAAAAAATTATCAAATAAATAATTTAAATTGATATAAAATATTATCATTCAACAAAATAAAATTTTTAAACAAATATTATTATTAAGAATTAAGATAAAAATCTTCAATATATTATAAAAAAATAAATAATCTAGTAAATAAAACACTTAGGATTTAAAGCTAATCAACACAAAATCAAATTGATAAACAACATCGTAAATCTAAAATTATTTTCTAATATATTAATACTTCAACATAAACAATATCTTAATCACAATGACGTCGTTTTATTAAAGCCAGCCGGTTCGGTTTGAGAACGATTTTACTTACTGACAAATCTGAACCAATCCAAATATATTTTTTATATGTTAAAAACCAACCAAATCAAATCGAATAAAATTTTAAAACAAACCACACATGTGGTTTAGTTTGGTTTCATTAGTTTGATTGCTTCAGATTCGATTTTTGCTCACCCCTGGTTGGAGTTTGCGGTAAGAAAAAAAAAAAAGAAGAGAATATATATATATATATCTTTCCTCTTGGTAGTTAAAAAAAATTAATTTTTCTCTTCCATATTGGAAGCAAAGAAAAAATATTATAATCTTTTTTATTATTATATTCTTGAAAAGAACTCAATAAATTCAAAAAAATCAAGAAAAGATCTTATGTTTTAATTTTTTCATCTTTTCTTTTATTTTCATTAATTTTTTTCCATCCACAGGAGTTCAATCGGATGGAAGACTTAGGTGGAAGGCTTAAAATAAGCTTTAAGATTGAAATATAATATTAGTTTTGATTTTTATTATTAATAAAATAAGATGAAAATTATAAAAGATTCACTAACTCTCAATTTATTTTTCTCTAATTCCGTTTGATTTGAAGAAAAAAAAGTTGCAAATTTGAGAGGATTTATATTTCTTCTGTTTCTTCCTTCCTTCGCTTTCTTTTATAAAAAAACTCCAATTAAAAAAAAATTAATACTTTCTCTCGCAGTCTTTCTTTTCTCTCCTGTTCTTCCCTCCAACCCAAGCATTATTCTTCACTTAACCGATTTACAGTTACTAAAAGGTCGGCACGCATGTACCGACTTCAGGTATTAGTCCCTCTGGTTCTTAATGATATATGGCAAAATATATTGCCCCTAGTAAGTAATAACAAGATTAAATACATTGGTCTTTGCTGTCTTTGTATTCAACTCCAATTTCTCCTCCAAATCCCTTCTTAAAGTAAGGCCTCTCTCCTTTATCCTAATGTAAAGAGGTGTTTGGTTCGCCACCAAAATCGAAATCAGGATGGAAATCGAAATGGATTGGAATCAGAATCAGAATGGCCAAATCTTCGGAAGCATTTGATTCATGATCAAAATCAGAATTAGAATGGAAATTTGAATCCTTAGGTAAGAATAGGGATTAAGTTTTAAATAGATTAGACTATTCACATTCTGTCCCGGAATCAAAATTGGAATAGGACTCCTCCCAACCAAATAGTTAGAATAGGAGTCACCTATTTCCATTCCAATTTCAGATCCCAACTTTCTCCAACCAAACACCCCCTAAATATTTATTTTTATGCAAATGATCAACTAGCTTCTTGAAAGTAACCATGTATGCTCAATTAGAAATTAGGAAAATTAGATGCACATTTGATCACTATCTAAAAAGGTTATGCTGCACACACTCGCATCATAATCTTTCAGTTTGGGTGCCACAAGAAAACATACAGTGATGTTGGCTTCCTGAATTCCAAATTGTTGCCGAGCACCTGCGCTTGTTAGCATGCTAGGAATGATCTAGATACAAAGAGTCAATCAAATTGAGAATATATGTCCTTAACATTGGTTTGCTCCACAACAAAAGTTTTCATTAGAAAAGATAGCAACAGTATAAGTCTGAAAGCAATTCTTCTGTTCCAATACATAGATCACTGAATTGCAGAGTTCAAGCAGCATAACATCCTTCTAATTTTATTCTTACATGGCTACCATCAGAATACCCTGCTACTATACTTTCAGGAAGACTGATTTTTAGCACCTTGGTGTTGACATGGTAAATTACATGTCTGTGCAGGACCAGCCATCTCAGTTGCTGTTCACATCATAAGCCAATAACCACCTCTGTTCCATGAAGAACAGTAAAGATTCAGCAAGCCAGAAGACAAGAAAATGGTCAAAAAAAAAAAAAGAAGAATGATGGTGAACTGTACATCTGCTTGCGCAGGAGCAGCTGTCTCAGTGATGACTCCAATTGTTTTGGTGTTTGCATCATATGTGGATAGCCACCTTCTCTGAACCATGAACAATAGCAAAAAGAAGTACAGGAGATGAGAAGAAATGAAGGACATAAAAGGATTTCAAAAATATACGAAGAATATAAATTTATTCTCAAAAATGTGGAGAATAATTCTTGTTCAACAATTGAAGAAAATTCTCAATTATTGAAATAATAATTTCTTTAAAGCTACAAAAGCAGAATTTTGTATGTACATGGAGACTAAACTATGACACTTGGAACCAAATGCCACCATTAACTCTTGCATGATAGTGTTTGTAACGTGCCTATCGTTCTTAGGAAAATTTTGATTTTAGTACTGAGCAAAAAATCCTATGGAGGACTCCATATGCATTAAATGCCTTCAAATCGGGTGAGAATAAGGAACTTCTGGGCATGAATTTTATTTCCATCAGGTCAAACATCAATATACTTAAAAAAAAACTCAAAAGTGAACTGACTAGTTCAATCTTTACATTACTCAACCAAGTCAGGGCAAAAGGTGCTGAGATTTCTTTATTAGGTGGTGTTTTGCAACTTTTAAGAAATTTATATGTATTGACTGCTTGTAGACATTCAGCTATAGGTTATAAATTCATCTTAGTCTCTTTAGCCAAAAATCATAACAATGACAAAAGTCGATCTGGCAGATGTGGCATACAAATTGCTTGCATCTTCCCACAGGCATTGTCATATATTGAGTCTTAAGAGCATGCTTAGATTATGTTGTTTATTTACAGATATTCTACAGTTCATCTACTGAATGATCATCTTGAGGCTACTAGTATTTCACAGGGGACTGAAATCACCAAATAGTACTGCTGAAAATTGCTTTCTAGAGAACAAGATATCTGTAATCTTATCTCTTTAAGACCCTAGTTGCCCTACAATTTCTAATAATTTTTACTTCTTCTTCATTACCTCCTCTCTTTTCTTCTCTCCTTTGAATTCTAACATAAATAATGAACTATTCGTGCCTAAAGCTTTTCAATGAAATGCTTTTAGTCTCATGGATATGTGACCAGAAATAGCAGAAAAGGATGGTTGATCAGAGCTAAGCTTAAGTTCACTTTCATATAGTGTTTTTGAAGTAGTTGATAAAAGTGCTTTTGCATCTTTGTCAGCTCACATGCCATACTAGTGAATAAGGAAATATATTTACATTCCCTTAATTATAACAATGGATCCACATGGTATACTTACAAGAGGCTCAAAATCAGGGCTAGATAGATTAAAAGTGAGGTTTCGCATCAACATCATAACCTGCATAAGTATCAAGTGGCATCAGAATATGGAAATACAGGAAAATAAGAAGAAAAATAAGCAAGGCTCCTCCATTCAGAGTCAAAATGCCATGTAGCAGGAACAAGGATGTTATGCATTAATGAACATAAAATCAAGAATATAGATAAGTAAATTTCATACTCGGGTACGTCTCCTTTGGAGTCAAGGATAATATCAAATTTCCTATGATAACCTGGTACAAGATTTTCTGCAAATGGGACCATCAAATGAAGGAATAATACCACATGTACGACACAATACATGCTTATAACAATGCATAGTGGTAAAACATGATGATCATTTCCTCTCCCTCTCTCTCACAGAGAAAGAGAGAGAGAGGGAGGGAGGGAGGGGGGGGGGGGGTGGGGGTGGGTGGGGGTGGGAGGGGGGGAGGAGTTGAAATGTAACACTTGCATTTGAGAATGGGAAAATATAGTGATTTAATAATGATAGCTAAGCCTTATCACCAGGAAGATGGTAGTCAGCTATGGAGCATAGCTGTGAAGGAAGGCATCATTTCATGAAAGGAACAACCAAATCTTGAAGCAAGGTGGCCAAGCTAATATAACCCTCCTCCACATACCATGTCCATTCTTGACTTAGGTCAGCAGTCTAGTAGGGTGCAACTAGCCAGAAGGGAGGAGCAGAGCAAACTGACTTGAGACCAAAGCACATCTAGAAAATTGTAAACATTCAATGCCACTAAGCTAAGACATACCAAAAAGCTGTAAAACAGGGTAACAAAGGGTAAGAGAAGCATTAGGAAATTAATAATTAAATAAAAAATCATGTGGCTATATTACAAGGAAAACAACTGGTGCTCTACTAAAGATAGAAAAAAGGAGCTTATCAAAGCAAAAAGAAAAAAAAATTAGTCTTTTATTCCATAAACAAGCATGCTTCTAACAGAGTTTGTTTGGTGAGTGATGAATAATGATGATGATGGAATGCACATCACAATGTGCAAACTAAGTTGTTTTCTTTCCTTTTCTCTAGTACTTTGACCCTAGTCTTCCAAATATTTAAACCTGCCCTACACCTTCAAGGAGGTGCCATGACATACTGTTGATTCACAAGCGCATGGCATGTATACTGAGAACATTAATATGGCATTCTTTACAAGAATGATGAGAAGTGCAAAAACTATCTACCCACATTGCTAGTTATCTCTGTGAATATTGGAAAAAATAAATCAAGAGATTGAAAAAATACCTGGTAGGCTAAGATATGAATGCATAAGACAACTTTTCTGGGACCGAGATTTCCCAAACTACTTAAACAGAGGATGAAGAGTGGATTGGAAAATAATTTGCAAGGAAATTACAAGAAAATGGAGTAGGAAAATTACAAGAAAGGTAAGTTATCTGCGAAATGGAGAGGGAAAGACAAACACCGTGCGATGAAAAATGAATATGAATAACGAACACTCGACAATGAAAACTCACAGTTTTCACGGTGATGGGATCCATCTGCTTCAACTTTTCCAGATAAACTTCCACTGGGCATGTAATATCTGGATCAAACATACCACCAAGGAATCTGTACACTTGAGCGAAATCTGGTACCACTACATGATAAGAAACAAAATAATTGATAATAAAATTAGTAGTCATGACTATTTCATGGAGAAATATGTCGAAAAAGAAACCTGCAGAGTGGCTAATAGAAGTGTGAACATCGATGAGAACCATGGATTCTTACATAGGGATATTTATTGCACACAAACACCACATAAGTGCATCTGCATGCCTAAGTACTATGTAGGGTAAGGTTATATAATACAAATGCGAAGAGATTTGCATCAATGGATGAAATTATCTAAATACCCCTAGTTATTCCGATGTACTTGAGGATAGGATGATCTTATATAATTTTGTAAATACATTAAATCCATCGTCATTATGCACAAAAATATGTCTGTGTCAAGGAGGAGAATATATGTTTGTATGTATGCATGCATGCATGCATGTCTTTATATGTATTTTATATGTATATTAGTATTATAATATAAATATTATATAGAAACAAAGCTGGAGTACTTCTAGAGGTAATTAACCATTGCTAGTTTTAGTGCAAAATCAATGATAGTCCTTTAAAATTTAAATCCACACCAATGATCGTCATTTATGATGTCCAAATCAAGATTTGCCATACTATACCATACTGGTTCGGTACCAATACATGGTTCCAATTTGTTCCGACTCTCAGTATGCCAAACTGGCTATGTATCAACAAAATAATAGTGTGGCACCAATATAAGCCCAATACCAAGACGGCATACTTGGTCCAAATTACCTGAAAATGAGAAATTATTTGCTTTGAATGTCTCAAGTCTCACCTAGGCATTTAAGTGACCACAAAATGGACAGTAGCAATATAGTTAGTGAGCTACAATACATTGGAAGGCATATATTTAAGAATCCAAACAGTTGATCTTGATATAGACATCTTAAAACACATGTAAAACAAATTTAACTAATTTGGGTACTCATAATCTATAAGTCAAATGAAAGCATAGTATCATATCCAATTGAATCCACTTGATGCATAGGCAAGAGAACTCCCAAGCATGTGTTTTATGTTTCTACTTTGTAGACAATAAAGACATTAGAGATCATGGTCAAAAGTGCAGATTTCAACTGTAAAAGATCGACCATGGATCTTGCACTCAAAGTAGCGAGGTCAACTGCTTCTGAAAGTAGTCTAGCTTGACTCAACACACACGACACAAAACCTACAGGATCATAGTGATGACGCAGATTCTCTTTCATTGATGAAATAATATATTTGACTTCCATATTGTTTTGATAACTCTATCCTCTTCACTTTCTAAATAAAGCAACTACTACTAGTGTCAATCAAAAGAAAACAAATGGAGAAACAAATGGAAACTTTCAATGGGCAGAATTCCTAGATCATATCTTTATTATTTAAAAGATATGAGAAAGATCAAATAAGGCAAAAGATGGGAAAAGATCTAATAATAGAGCGAATCTATCATATGTTAATTGTTCCTAAAATAGAATTCCCTCGCACAGCAAGAAGAATGACGACTAGAAGTGACTTAATGTCACAATATGCTCACGATATTTGATATTAGGTGGTTTCAGGTATGAACCACTGCTGATAGCATCAAAGACTTAGTTGATTGGTTTCTTGAGCATTTTGAGCTGTTGTAACTACTTTTGAACTGTACTTGATCCAGGAGGATCACTTGGTGGGCTAGCTAGGCCATTCGGGTAGGTCTACATGGGGTTTGAGATTAAGCTCCACCGCACCCAAGGCTTGATCATTCAACAAAACTTCAGAGGGCATAACTTTAGCTCACAGTGTGCCTTTTTGATGTTTCTTCTTCTTCTTTTTTTTTTTTTGTGGAAATTGAGTATCTTGCCAAGATCTACAGCATGGAAATTGGCAGGTAGTTCCATTAAAGTCTTGCTAACCATGATTTGGGGTTAAGGTCCATTAAATGCCAGACCAATCTAATTTTACTATTTTAATAAACATTCAACAGAGAATTCATTCTAATTTTAGAACAAATTGGTGGCAGAACATACCATAAAATTGGCGTAGAAGTCCGAGATCAAGCTTTCCGGTAAATTTTGACAATTATATCTTTTATATTCCTAGATAATTTCAATCACTTCAACTAGAAAAAGCAGCTGACTCAAATTAGTAGAGGAAGGCATCACTAGTATAAATAGAGGCTAGTTATGTAAGTGGGGTTTTAACTTTAAGAAAAGTACAAAAGTCAGAGACCCTGATTTTAATCCACACATAAGATTCATTTTGTTCTTTGTTATTTCATTTTATGAGCTATTTGAGCTAGCATATCAAAGAAAAAGGTTCCTTTTCAATTTGATCAAAAATCAGCAATGACATGCCAACGGTAAAATCCAACTCCTCCAAATTATTATATCTATAATGGTAGTTGGAAAGTATTTGGCATTTTAGAATGCAAAATCATCTATGAGATTTATTGACTGAGTGCTTTTGGATTTCATGTTGTAAGTATAACTTTAGCTCAAAACTTTGATAAGAAATCATCATACATTATAGAAGACAACAACATGATGAAGATTGAACTACTGTTAATCCTTTATCCATGTCCAAGATACAAAATCCATCATGCATAATAGATTCTAATAATACTTGGATGCATGATCTTTGAGTTCCAATACCATTGCAGAAAAAACAGAGTCATAGTTAATCATAACAAAAGAAACTAGAGATCTGTGGAAACTACAACAATTACAATGATATGATGACTGAGGATTCTTTTGCTTTGTTGCCTCGGGAGTTAGCCATGATCTACTTGAACTGCCGGTCCAACTAATATTCTGGTTATGGATGCTTGCCTTCCCCATTAATCCATTATCTCCTGCATTTACCAAATTTTGCCAAACGAAAGTGCTATAAGGTTCTAAATAAAGAATAAAAGTATGTTCTGATAAATATTACAGAAACAAGGATATGCCTTCCACTTCAGGAGGAACAGCAAAGCAATTTGTCAAGGAATTTGCTTCACTGTAATTTTTAACACTAGATGGACCATCCCAGACAGCACATGCAGGAATAAGGCTACTGGATGCAGAAGGACAAGGTATAGATGCCTGCAGAGGCATGATAGCTGCCAAAAAATAATTGTTAACTTGCCAAACTCAATAAGCTATCTTAACATGAGTGAACAGAATTATTTTAATCTTGACAAATAAGACTACAAACAATTGTCAGTATAGTTTTGTGGGTGCGGATGAGCCACTTTGCGCTTCGGATGGGAGGGGCACATGATTCCCTAACCCAATCTTCTGAACCTTCAAAAAGTATTTCTGAGCATGACTGCGGATCTGAAAACAGAAAAGGCACAGCATGACTTCAATCCTTTTAAGGGAAATCAGATCTTATGGAAGAAAATTTGCAACTAGCAGTAATCTGTTCAAGTAGATTTGACAGTAAGGTAAGAGAAGCAAAAATAGTTGGCCAGATTTTTGAATTATCTATCTTCTCATCTTATTTCTAGTCATGTTTCTCAACATGTACATATTATCCCAACCCTTTCGATTTAACAACAATCCACCTTGCTCACTCTCTCTTCCAACCAAACATTATTTGTTCTCCGGCTAGGACAGATAACATGCCTAACTGAAATTTCCAATTAACTCAAATATTAAAAAATATAAAATGCAATCCTTGCAGCAGCGATAATGATAATAAGGACAGCACTGAAACAGTGACAAACTAAGACTCTACATGTTTCAACAGAATGAATAACATATGTGACATTAATAGAACTCGAACTGGGTGGATGTGATATAACCATTCTTCATCACCAATATGTGAAAACTGCTAGATAATGAGATACGAGGGAAATTGTTAAAGTTCACTGGATAAGACAAGATAATTACTATCGTCTGGCACGCATGTTAATAGAGATGATTGCAAACCATAAGATTAACATATCAAAGATCACAAGATTAAGCAAATCTACAAAGAAAAGAAAAGATCGACACTGATATGTCTAAAAATATCGGCAAAGAAAGATATGGCATATTAGCAAAAATAGCATGGTATATTAGCAGATATAATTTAAGTATTGTTATCAAGCTGATGTGGGTTTAGTAATCAAGGCTAGTGATAGCTTGGGATTGGGCCCTTAGGAGAGCAGCCGGAGCCGAACCATCTGAGGGAGAGGGTTAGGAGTTGGAAAAGTTGGTGCCAGCAAAGATGATCAATCAGTCGAGTCTGGTACATGAAGCTAGCAATGCTGACAGAATGTTGGACTCGACATTGCCATGATGATGATAGGTGATAAGTTCACCATAACTAAGCATGGAGGAGGGCATGATGGTAAAAACGGGAGATCAAGGAAAGGGTCATTTGTCGAGGACAAGGATGTGGATTCGGCTAGTGCAGGGAAGGAAGAAGGATAAGTTCACCACAAACGGCCTTGGAGGCTAGCTTGGACAAAGGGGAGGGTAAGAGAAAAAAAGAATCGATCTCATCAAATGCGAGAACAAATCCCAAAGTTCCTATCTCGGCTGCTTTCTTGATATCCAAGTCTTGATGATAATATCTAGTAATCATGATCTTTCAAAAGCATCTCTGTCTTTCTAGCGCGAATCCTACATAGCCCATCAACTTTCATAACTAATTACATAGGAAGGGGGCTTAGCTTTTTGTATGGAAGTTAGAAAATATGAGGGGGGAAATTCTTGATGTGTACTATAGGAAAAGATTCCAAAGAAGCTTCAGCTAACCAAAGATTAAGCGCATGACAAGAGCAAATGATTCAGAATTTATGCAATCACTAGATAAAACAACCTCATTCCTCATGCTTATCACCATGATTGTGGTGATCTCAAATGTAGTATTCATCATTTGGTGTCAAAAACATCATCTTTGTTGGGAATAATTTAGCATGCATTCTCATAGTGATCAAAAAGATACAAAGTCATGAGAGAACAAACATAAAAATGATCAAGCAGTTAGGACACTACCCTTATGCAATAGATCAACAAATGCATATGGTGATGTATTGATTGTTTTCCTGCACACTTAAATAACTTGATGGGACTATGAGGAAATGTAGAAAAATGCAATAATTTCCTACATTTATAATATGGGAGCTGCAAGGGCATGTTTTTAGTTCCACATTGGCTATGCATCGAGTAGATCTTGTGTACTCATACAAGGCCAAGGAATCCAAATAACATCTTCCGGTCAATCTTTTTTGGGATGAGGTCTTAGGTTGTTATAAATGATATTGAAGGAGATTCAGTCCATAGCCTATATAGACTAAAAGACACTGCAGCATAAGCCCGTTTGGATTGATCACAGCTGATGGTAGTGTTTGTACTTGGATTTGTGGTATTTGTAATTGGATTTAAATGCACTTGGACCCTAGACAAGCAAGGACACTAGGCTTAAACAATGGGAGTATCTAAGGACCTGTGCAAGGGTGTGTTTCGTCCTACAAAAGCTATGCATTGAGTAGATCTTGGGTAACTATATAGGGCCAAAGATAACACTTCCGGCTAGCTTTTTTGGGTGAGATCCTAGGTAAGATAGGCTATAACAATGGATATTATAAACCATGATATTTGGTATCAAACATGTAATGAAGGCAGGAGAATAGCATTAGGTTCCTAATGCAATGTAATTACAATGGTTCTACTTATCAGCTTGTCTTGTTTGGTGACACAAGCTGTTTACTCACTAAACATGGCATCTTGCTGCCAATGCACTTCTTACATTAAGCAGTCCTTCATCCTGGCAGCTTTCTACATCCAAGAACTCAGCAAAGGTTTTATCTTTAATCATTTAATGAAAAGATGAATTATGCAATTAAAGTCAGCCATCCAAAGGATGCCATAAACACTATAGATAACAAATTGCCATGATACCTAATTGGATGTCAAAACAGAGCATAATGTCCTCTGCACCAAGGAGACCAGAAATGCTAAAGGAAAACGAGGAACTAGAAAAGCTACAAGCAAATATGTTGTTGAACTTGTGTATGTTAGAAGGTAATAGAAACTTCTACAAAAAGCAAATGCGAAGAGATCATGATAATCCTATATATTTTCAACCCATTAGAAGTTATAAGCATAAATTATCATTGTTCAACTAACCACAAGATGCATCATCCACCAAATGTACCCACCAAATGCAAACTTTCTCAAAGCTGGTTATGGAGGCAAATGATCCAAGAATGCAGACTCATGTATGGCACTGAATATGATACCTGGGTCGTTGTTTTGTACCAACAAAGTCTTCAATTTTCTTCCAATCACGACCAAATCTAAATTAGCCACCAAGAAATAATCTTTAGAATGATATAAGGAATTGCCATCAAGCCTTGTCTAAGCTACTAGGTTCAGATTCATGAGTTCTTCATATTGAAATCAAGTAAAAGAGGGATTGTATTTTCACATATTAGCATTAAATATTCAACAGAACAGAAATAAAACCGCACATAAAGAATTTGTTGCAGGAAATTACTACTCAAAATTCATTTAAAAGGAACTTCCCACCAAAGCAACCATATCTGTGAAGTGGGTGTATAGCAAGAGAGAACTAGGAATTTGCGAACACTAAAATGAGATGAACAAGTTGCACCATCTAGAACATCAATTTTTCTTAGGTGGAGAAATGCAATCCCTGGTCAAGCTCAATAGAAGCAAAAGTTCATGGATCTATCAATTACAGTAGGAACAGTGAAGGCGATGGAAAAATCAGAAGGCAATAAATACTTAAAACATACTATCAAGATGTTAACCAAGGAGCAATAATCATATTTACAATTAAAAAAAAAAAAACAATTTCAGACAACATAGTGATCTTTTATGTAATATCATTCCTGAAGTCTTGCTATCAATAACAAATCCTAACTTTTTTCCAACCCAAGACAACAATCATCCGTTCCAAGAACTCAGATATGCGCCTAATCTGATCGAATCAATTCACATAGATTTGTAACAATGAAGAGGGAATCAAAAGACTAAATAACCAACAAAAGCCACGTATGTAATAAGGAGAAAAGAGGGCCATTACAGCAGGAGAGCATCAAGGAACCTCTCATGCTCCTCCGCCGTCCACCTGTCCCTTGACTTGGTAATAGTATACGGCTTGCGAAGCTTCTTGCCGGACCCACTCGCGGCCGCCATGCTTCGGAGGTGCAAAGAGCTCGAACTGGAGTTCCCCAAGGGATAGGAGAAGCATCTGAAGAAGCGGAAGACGAGGAAGAAGGGAAAGCAGAGGTAGAATAGGAGACGGAGGGTGGGATTTCGGCGGAAGGCCATTAATAATACCTCCCCTCTGGATCCAGATATCTGGAGTTAGGCGGAAAGAATGGAGTATATAAGAAGGGGAAAGGGAGGCGGAGATGACAAAGGAGGGATCGGGGAGGGCTGTATCCATACGGTGGGCGAAGGAGAGCCCCTGGATCGGCCATGGCAGCCGCGATGCCCTGCGTGGGTTGGGGGAGGTTGGCCGAGGCCACGCTCGATTGCCGGGAAAAGAGAGCGCAGCGAGGTTGGGGGAACGGCCCGGGTGGTGGAAAAGGAATAGCGTTTCAAACACGCACTGTTCTTGAATCTTTAAAAGGGCTCGTGAACTAGCCGTTGTAGAGGGCGGGAGAGACTTGTGGTGGGGAGTGGGGGTGGGGCGGCAAACGATTTGGTTTCCCTCGGCGTCACGCACCCACGCCCATGGAGGGATGCATGGTTGTGGCTGTGATTTATCAGGCCATTTTAGATTTTTAAACGTATTTTACTTGACAAAAATGCGCCTCTCTAGGCTAATATACATTTTTTTTATCTTGGATCGGGGGCAGATACTGGTTTTAAAATGTGAAAGAGGGAAATACAAGCTAATATGTGAATAACTTCGTGCCACCCTATGCAAATCGTTGTAGAACCTTTTGGTATTATACTTATTGTTATAGTTTTCTCTCTATCGGTGAAAATGGTGCATGCTAATTGTATATGTGAATACTAATCCAAATATCTTAAAGCATATCATAGCATGAGAAATACAAGTTAATACATGCATGGCTTTATGCTATGTTATATGGATCAGCATAGAGCCTCTTGGTGTTATGCTTGTTATTGTAGTTGTTGTGTTTTTCTTCATCAATGAAAGATCATGCATGCCAACTTTGTATATGAGTACTAATATGCACGAGTATCTTGAAACATATCACCATTGAGAGTATGGTATGATTTGTGAAAATCTACAGAAGGTAGCTTAAGTAATTTGGCTAGAATTCAAATATCGTGACATAAGAATCTAAAAAATATGTATATCTTCTTCATTTCTAATGACCAAACTTTGGAATATATCTTGGGTTCTTAGGTATATTGATAGAAATATTGTAATATTTTGTACTATCGAGTAAAGTGGCATAAATTTGTGAACATGCCATAGTAAATAGCTTGGCTAAGAATATTATTCTTTTACCCATGTGGCAACTTGCAAGAATATATTTACATGCTTATCAACTTGTATTTTGTATGCATCCATTACTATTATATATTCAATCAACTTGGATGTGCATGTGCATGCATTTTGTTAATTTCTTTCCATTATCTATGTATCTTGATAATAAATACAAACTCCGAATGATGCATTTTGTTGTTTCTATTCATTATAAACAGCAAGAATTCAAATGACCGTGGATACATACGAAAGTTAGGTGTATATGCAGAGCATGGATATAATAACGGAGGGAACATATGGTGTTGGTTGTCTAGGTGCATGATAATATCAACAAGGGAAGTGTTAATTCTTTCGATACATTTTTCTTAATATTAATTATTAGTCTATAGGGATGCATATGTAAGAATGTTCACATTTCTGTCCATTATCAAGAACAAGAACCAAAACAATGCTGAGCAATGTGTGTATGATATATCGGCTATAGACATGTTCAGGCAGGGAATGCATTGATCAGTCAATCTGTGCATGATATAGCAAATGAATAGTGATGTTTTATTTAAGGGACTTGGATATGAGGAGTCATCTGTAAGAATTTCTACATTAACTTCATACTAGTCTCTTTTGGTAAGAAGGAGAAGCATTATATTAGCTGAAGTAAGAAGGAACAAAGTCTGCCATACAAGACAACACAAGTCCCAGGAGACCAAAATAGAATACAAGCATAGAGAGCAAGATTAAAATTACTTCCAACCCAGAGGAGGGAAAACGATGCCCTATCAAACAGACTGTTGACTGAAAAGTACAACAGCCAACCATAAGATAACCTGACATGAAGAAAACTTCATACTAGTCTTTGCAGGATGAGTGCAGCAAGTAGTTCCTTCTTACGATTTGCATTATGATATCGAAGCTCCTATTGAACATCAATATTAATCACAGGTCTCTCATGCTGTGACAAGCATCTGTTTACTTGATCTAGTCTTGGCTCCTGGCTGCCGATGGCGACTAGTGGAAATCCAGGAGTTGAAGTATTACATTGATTTAGCATAGATTCATCATGTTGCAACAACATGCATTCACCAACTGTTTAACTTGTTCCATCAGGCAGCTTGCTGAGACCATATAGTTCAAATCTAAGATTTGCATTATTATGCATACACCTGCAAATGCTAATATTTGTGATAAGTCTCTAATGACAACCCACCCTCCCCGGTCTCTCTCTCTCTCTCTCTCTAACCCAACTGCTGGCCCCTAACCTTGACTCCCTTGGCCGCTGACCATCTGAGCTCTCACTCCCTCTTTGAGGCCCTCAAAGATAGCCATCACTCATTCTTCTTTCTGATGATGATCATCAAAAGATGGTTGTTTAGATGTCTTTAGGAGCTTGGTTATTACAGGAACTTTGGTCGTGGTTCTGAGTTCCGGTTGCTTTGCTAGCAGTAAGATCAAACAAGTGATTAGTGATTTATTCTTCCCTGTGTAATTTGATTTGGGATATCTTTTTATTCTTGTGTGAATCTAACATAATTTTATGCACAACATCTTCACTTAGAAAACATACTCTTCAAGAAAGAAGACCATAAATTGTTTGATGATGCTATTGCTTTCACTTTAGCCAGCATAAAACTTCAATTACATCATCCAGAGTCTTTTTAAAATGAAGAAGTCAAACTTTATTTTTTTTTTAAATTGAAGAAGTCAAACTTTATTAAGGGGGACTTTTAGCTGCATATCTGAAAGAAACATACTTAGAGATAATACTGCATACTTTCACATCCAGTTAGTTGAAATTTCCTTACATATTTGAAGCACATAGATATATTTCAATTGAAATGAAGCTGAACAGGTGAAATCAAGCTGGATAGTTTCCTCAATCCTGTTTGAACAAGAAGAAAAAGAAGAAACAAAGCATGTGTAGCTGAACCACAAGAAGAGAATTTGAAGGAAACTTTTCATTGAAACAACAAAGAAAGACAGTGAAGGAATTCAAAGGGAACTTAAAGCATATGTTCACATGTGTTTGCAGTTGAAAGCTGTTTGCACCCCTTTTGCTTTTCTTATGTGAAACGGAACTGGGAAGTGAAATTGCCCCAAGGCATGCTTCATGATTTCCCACAACTCCCATGAAATTCTTGTCTTAAATACATAATATCATAATTCAATTTATAAATGAGGCATCATGATTAAATCTATCCTTACTGCGAAGGCTGCGTGACATGAATAGTTTTGCCTTCAGCTAAATGCTTCTAAGCAGCTCTATCTTTTGTTTTGGTATCAAGCTGGATCCTTCTTCTAAGCAACATATTTTTTTGAGACGACTAAATTCTGAAAATGTATAAGATGCAGGATATTTCTGTATTCAAGTTTAGAATCAGATATTTTCTGGTGCCAATGTGTGAGTTACAGTGATATGAAAGAAATGGCAGGAGATCTCTTCCTAATGACTTGCATGGTATATATTCTATACAACTCTCTGCATTCTTTCATTTCTAGTTTTGATGATCTTATTACATATGGTAGCACTCTGCATCCTGTCACCTATATGAAATGTCAAGAGCTGGAACTTTCATTTCTTTTATTCATAAAACATGCATGCTAGATGGACAGTATCTTTGCAGTCTCAACATGTCTATCTTATGATATTTAGAACATTTTCATGCGACATTCAACTATACCTTCTCTTCGTAACATCTCCGACGATCAAAAACTCTAGTATATGTTATCTGTGTGTGCTTAAATACATTGGTAGAAACATCTTGATTCGTATTGTTGTCAAAAGTAGCGTACACGTATATCCATATAGAAGTGAGAAAGCTGTTAAGTAACATTCATCATAACCATTCAAAAATACACTCATCTCATGATTGAATGCCTAATGCATGAACAAAAGATATATCTTAAGACAAATTGCCACCAAAAAAGGTAAGATAACATTATTTTGTTAAATTACCCTGCTTTGTACTTAAAAGTGAAGGCAAGAAAAAAGAAGGAATAGCCACAACCTATCAAAGCCTTCCCATCTACACAAAGTGCGAGCCCTCTATGTGATACTATGCTATATGGTTCCATGATTCCATCCTACAGGCAAATCATCCAGCAAGCACGGAGGATCCATGACTCCCCAACTTTATGTACATCCCTTTTGTCATATGACCATGTCATCCAGTCTCCAGCAGATCTTTTTTGTTGTTGCTAGTTAACCATGGTTCAAGGTGTGGCTGTCGAGAGCTAAACTTTCTTTTTCTTTTTTTTTCGTTTAACAGAGCTAAAATTTTCAACTCAGTCACGGTTGTGCCTAATAAATTGGACTCCATCGACCTCAATTCAAATTGATATAAAGCATAGTTCAAAAAGTCAGCGAGAAATTATAAAATGGTGCCCTATACTTACCTTGTTGGATTTTTTCTTTTTCATTTTCATTAATGATGTATCTTAAAAACTAAAACTTTCTTTTAAATAATGCATTCATGTTGTTTCCATCCAATACCAAGAGCCCTCTTGGATCATTGGAGATCAACACTTTGACCATTTAGCCACTTGTTTAGAGACATTTGGACTAATAGGTTTTGCTGCCGTACTCTTTTAATATTTTTTATTATAAAGGATAATTTAGACATTACATTATTATTTTTATTATTTTTAATTTTTTTCTCTATAATTCAACAGCCTTGTGGAGGGCATCAAGGTAAATTTTCTTCTCAAGTTGAGTTTATTACGTTTATTGATTCTGCTGGTTGTGCTTACCCTGGATGTAGGTAGTTGGCTGGAAACCTGTCAACCCAAAAAAAGGAAAAAAAATTGGGGCATCCTTATGGGGCAAAAAAAAAAAAAGGGTGTCTATGACTCTATATAGACTATACACACTGAGAGAGGAAGTAAATTGAATTGATGCATGACTGTAGCCAAAAAAAAAAAAACTGTAGTAGTAAATTTTCAACAGAAACCTATCAAATCAATAAAGTTTTGGGAGGAAGAATGCTTCCATATCTCTCCATTATACCGAGAAAGAATAGGTGTATCATCAGCCATAAACATGTAGATAGAGGAAATGCATATAGTCAGTTAATCAAACGTACATTAATAGCAAAACAGCTAGTGATCTTTTATTTAAGAGATAAAGTATCTACTATATTTTGTCATGATCTCAATTGTATTTGAAGTATCAACTGTAATTGCTTCTCTTCTTGAATGATGAGGACGCTTCAAAAATATGACTTACTTATGTTGGAACTCTTTATAACTTCATAAAGAGTTATCTATGTATGTGTTGGGATAAACCAATCGATCCTCATAAACCAACTGATTTCCAGCGCAGACTGATCGACATCCGACTCTGACTCCACAAACAAACATGACCTTGAAACCGACTACTGACCGAACACTGATCAAGCAGGCCGATACTATTTTCAACCACCCAACCGAACATGCCGCACCGACTCAAAATCGATAAGCGGCCGATGTTCGGATACCACAGACAGCGGACTACTTCAACCGTCGGTATTTCAGAGTTCTCAACCGACGGTCAACCTCCGACTCACCTTGCCAACTCACCATCTTCATGGCCGACTGACTGTCAAATGGCCGACAGCCAAATATATAAACATGATATCATAACTGTCACAAACAGTTATCAGCCGCATATCACGGCATAATTAGTGAGAATTAATGACCCACTATGTGATTATGGTCCGATGATTTAGCGCCATAAAATGCGAGACCTCCGATGGTTACAACAATCTCATCTATAAAAGAGGTAAGGGAACAGGACTGGTAAGCTTACGCTGGGCCAAAATTCTGCTATTGTTTACATTCAACTCCTATTCACCAACTTTCCTTTCTGACTTAAGCATCGGAAGGTCCCCACGGACATAAATCTGATCTGTGCGGACGCTATTTTGCAGGTGTTCATTCCCGACGACAGATGATGGAGAGTTGGCCGCAGCAGTATGTTTCTACTTTCTTTCATATTTTATTATGTAAATTTTTTTTATCAATAATTATTGTGGCTTTTGCCTTCTTTAGCATAAAAAAAATAGTGTAGTCTATGGGGGTTCATATGTGAAGGTGACTATGTTTTAATGTCGAACAAGTCCTCGTAGGCTGCGTGCTGTGACTAGTTCGATATTAAGATTTGCACCGTTATGCGTAAGCCCCTGTAGAATGTCCGTATCAGTAGCAACTCTCACGCGCTACCGGCTGCAGCCATTTGTTTTCGATGTATATTCTCATCACCTAGTCCATCAGGACTATTTCGAATTTCAAGGTTGCAATATTACATGAAGCCCTTGTGAAACCGCAGTGCTGCAGGTGACAAATCCCTTGTGCTGTAATAACACATTTTCCATACTTTGGTCCAGTATTGTCATGATAGGGAGGGGGCCTAATTAATGATAAGAGAAACTCTTTGTGCACCATATGTGACGTAGAAAAATATACCATCCTATTCGATTGGGCTACATAGTCATCATTTTTTAATACACATTTAATACCTGCAATTTTATTTTTTTGTTTGAAATTTTGAATGACGAAAATATCCCATATCTTTTGAAAAATTATATCTGCGGTCAAATTATGATTTCATGCACATAGGATGTCATAATTTTTCTTCCAAAAGTCACAAAAAGAGAAAGACATTTTCGTCATTAAAAATTTATTAAATTTTAAATGATAAAATGTCCTTCCTTCTTTATGACATCTTTTGGCCAGATTATGACTTCTTGTGTTATAATTTAACCGCAGGATGTCATAATATAGTCACAATATGTCATAATTTTTTCAAAAGAGGAAGAATATTTTCATCATTCAAATTTTAAATAAAAATGAAACTACTGACATTAAATGCGTATTAGAAAGTGATGACTACGTGGCCCAATCAGATAGAACGGTGCTTTTTTTTACATCGCATGCAGTGTATAAAAAATCACTTATAAGTTATAACTATAATATTGGCAAAAAGTCTCTTGGTACACAGGTTTTCAAGGTTATTGTTTCATCCTTTTATCTTCGTGTCTCTTCACCCTTAACCCCGGCCAATACCCACATTTTCTATTACAGTCAACTCCCCGTCGCCTATCACCGAAAATGAACACCTGCAAAATAGTGTCCACACAGACCAAATTATGTCCGACGAAAATCCTTCGATGCCTAAATCAAAAGAAAATTGATGAACAAGAGTTGAATGTAAACAGTAGCAGAGGTTTGGCCTCTTGGATTGTCATGAGAACTTTGTAGCTCTCAAGATGATCAACAGGGTCGGTGGAACCGTCATAGGATTTCACGCGCGGCATCTTGAACCGAGTCGGGATTGGTTCATCCAAGACATGTCGAGAAAGAGATTGGGTGGTACGAAAATCAAAATCGTTTGAAAATTTCTGACCGTCTATCTGTAGTTGGGCAAGTCGGCGATCGATTGTCTCGAACTTACGTTCGTAGTCTTCGAGCCGCTGGTGGTGGGAAACTTCAGGGGTTGAACCTCCGATGAGTTAAAGAGGGAAGCAGATAGTGTTCGCGATCGCTTTTTCTTCCTTGTCCGATCCAACTGAGAAGGAACTGGCCGCAACACCTTCCACCGTAGGTGTAGATTGTATCTCTCATGGGAAAGAATGATTGGTCTTTTATATTGTGAACTGCTAGTTTGTGCTTTGCATATCTTTCAAAGCATGACATTATTTTGTGATCTATGCACATAGATGGAAGAGAAAGGTGGAGCACTTTGAAAGCTATGCAAATCCCAATGGCTCTTATGACGAAAGAACGTCAATTATTCTTTCACATGAAAGATGCAGTCCGAACCCCTCCCGCATGCAGCCCCTTCCCACTTCTTCTCTTTCTTTTCTTAGCTATAGGTGACCATCTCACCTTCGCCTCTCACCCCTTTTTAAGACCCTTAAAAATTGAGACATCACTCATTCTTCCTTCTGATTATGATAGTCAATGATAAAGTTGTCTGGATTTCTTTAAAATCTTTGGCCTATGGTGATAGCGGGAGCTCAGCATTATAGTTCTAGTTGCTTTGATAACTACAAAAATTGGACAAGCAATTAGTAATCATCTCACATTTTTGATCCATTTAGCTGGGCTAACCTATCATAAGAAAATAAATCGCATATTGAATTATCATATTTGATATAAAAAATCAATGAGGGAATTGGTGAAATAGATAGTAGACTTATTCTTATTTCTAAAAAAAAAGATAAATAAATACAATCGAGATTAATATTATATTAATTATATTAATATATTAAAATATATCAATGTTTTGATTAATAATACTTGTCAATAATAATATACTTAACTATTTATTAGTAATTAACAAATATTTATTAATTATCACTAAATCTGACATAGGATTTAGGAATGATTAATATATTATTTATATACTAAAATATACTAAAACTTATTTATAATAAGAATATATTTTTTTATATATAATTAATTTAAAATATTTATTAATTCACATAAATATATTTCAAAATTTGAAAATAGCCAATATCAATAGCATTTATATAAGTGGGTTATAAATGGCCAATAAATGAATTTAAATAGAAATGTTATTCCTTAAATTATTTATTCAAAGATATTATTAAAAATTTGATAATATTTCTATATAAGATTACATCTAATCAAATATAGTAATCTTTTTTTAATTATTTTTTGAAGTAATTTTTTTACCAACCAAATATATTAAAATATATTTCTCCTATGATCATTTTCATAGATAAATAAGTTTTGAAAATTACTAAATTATTCTATAATTTGACATACTTTAATCCAACGAACCTTTTATATAATTTGATTAGCAACATCATTATATTTATGTCTCCAAGAAAAGAGGATGTCCTAGTGCATGAGAATCCCATCATTGTGTGGGTCACGGATGCGTAACTCTATCCTCATAACATTCAGAAAACATAACCATTACACCAAGGCCTACCCTCCGCCCTCAATGTTTGTGCTCTCTATTAAGAAGAAGAAAAAGAGTAGATCTAACAATGTATTCTTCAAACAAAAGTTTCAATGATGCCATCTCTTTTGACTTTGGCTCTACCCGGCATAAAGAACATTTGAGAGAGAAATTTGACTTCGGTGAGATGAATTATTACTTGCATCTTAAATGAAACTTTCACACGCAGCTAGTTGACATTTCCTTGCATATTTGGAGCATGCCCACGTACTGCAAATCGACATGCCCAAGTACTGCAAATCGAAATGGAGCTGAACTTGCTTACCGGAAAGAGAGAGAGAGAGAGCTACACTTCCTTCCTATTTTTTAAGAAGGAAAAAGAAAAAGAAATGGAAGTGCACGGATTAAATGAAGCAGGATGGTTTTCTCCATCTTGTTCTCCCAAAAGAAGAAAGAGGAATTACAACTACCGACTGATGCAGCTGTTTCAGATAACAAACAATGTTGAGCTGAACGGCTACAACAATTTGAAGTAACTTTTGTCTCTGATACTGAAAAAAATATTGAAGGAACCTTGCAATGTCTGCTTAATTAGAAGATACTAATTACTCGCATATGTCTACAACTGATGGCTGTTTGCATCAGTTCTGTTCTGCTGTATCAACCAGGATTTGGAAGTGAAATTATTGATCTATTTGCAACATTGGCTAAAAGGATATTTAACTCACTAAAATAAATAAACAGAAAAAGACTCTGGTTCATCAAATTATACGAGTTCCAACAGGAATAGTAAACAAAAGCATCTCAACGAGGTATGAAAAAAATTGTAAAGGACGTAACTTGTTGCAGAGGTAACCCACTGATAAGAATAACCGCTCTTCTTGGGGTATATCTAAGGCAACTCAGCAAAATTGCATCGGACATTGGTCTGGAACCTCGACCCCATATGCCCATTTCAAGCCACTACTCATATGGATAAAGCTAGCAACTGACATCCACGATCAACAATCTTGATCCGAATGTTAGTGGGATTTCTGCTCAATAAACTAGCAGGACGTGACTTAAGTAACGGCCTAAAGAATCAAGCCTAATAATCCACAGATTTCAGCTAATAACCCATTGCTCCATCTCCTCATAAAAGAGGTATGAAGGAGACTCTTAAGGGAGAGAGAACTTTCAGAGAAAAAATTACCTCTCTCACCATTCTCCTCTTTCCTCTACTATTTCAAGCTCAGACTAACTTAGGCATCGTAGGATCTCTCGTCGAAAAATTTTTGATGAGTGTGAACTTTTTTTGCAGATTTCCTCTGATGTTTTGGATCCTGGATGGTGTCCAGCTTCAGTCATGTCAGCACTCGATTAGAGTCTCGCATCAATATAACTAATCATCTTCCCTTGCCAGGTATATGCTGTTCACTCTGCAATTATACTTTATTTAATTTTATTAATTTTACTGTGGATTTTATTACATATTACGCTGTAGCATCAAAGAAAAGAAGTGAAAAATTATCCTTCCATAAATTTGTTTGCATGGTTGATTTATATGAGCATTGATGACTACAATTCCACCTTTTTATGCAGTAGAGATGGTATCACTAAGGAAGATCGGAGAGACCTTGCCCATACGTTAACCAAGCATCAGCCGAATGGACAAGGACACCGACGCCCGCTGTGGAATGTTGAACATTCGTAAGCTTCAGACAATTAAAGGGAGCAGTGAGTACCGTCTTCCGGGCAATGAACAGAGTATGAAAGGTTTGTCAGATGCCCGACACTTGGCCAGGATTCCATCTGACCACAATATGAAAGCAATGTGAGATGCGGATTTACGTCGTCCCAACCCGCCACAATGCATCTGACCACAATACCCATAGAGCAACACTTAGCATGACAGGATCTAAATCTCCAGCAATTGTAAGCATAGATGTGGAAGAATAGTTTCCATGCATTAAAAAGTCTTCCATGTTCCCTAAAGATCCTGAACGGTCATTGCTCCAGCAAGTCCGTCGTGGTTGTGACCGCATCTTGTGGCTAGCTTTCATTGGAGTGTTTCTTTCTTGAGAAAATTCATCATCCATTTTAGAAGTAGCAAAGATTAATCCAGCTGAAAAAAATCTTATCAACCCAGCCCTATTTGAATCAGTTTGGGTCGAGGGTTTTTAATTAGGGTTGAGTATGGGTTAGATTTTCTGATGGAAATTTTAAATGGATCGGTCATAGATTAAAACTTTGATTCAACTTGGATCATAAGGTTTGAGTGCTATTTGGAACGTTTGGTCCAGTCATGATCTTGAATAAAATTCTTTAGTAACTAATTTCTCCATATTATGTGTTTACATTACTTTCAAAATTAACCAATAAGAGTTGTAAATATTGGATTTGATAGATTGGAATAAATTTTTATGGATTGGGTCTTACAAATAGTTTAGATTAGGGTCTAATAGGTTGTCCAAAGCACCTAATGGGCTAAATAGGTTTTTTTTTTGTTTGTTTTTTTGGTTCCAGGATCACTTTTGACAGATTATGCATGCAGCAGTGCACAGTGGACTCAACTCAATCCAACATGTCATAGAACCCAACCTATCAAAAGCTTACTCGAAATGCAAACACAGCTTGGGTTAAGTCAATTTAAATTGGATGAAAGTTGAGAGAGACAAAATTACTTGAATTCATTTAGAATTTGACAACTGAAAGAACAAAATGTGGTGCTGGTTATTTTGTGAGCCGTGTCAGACTGGTCGTCCATCCTTTCAACTCAAGTCCAATTATACTTCAAATCGGACTAGTACTTTCCACTTAAAATCTAGTATGAAATCGGCTTTATCCTGGTTTGATGCATCTCCTGATGGATGGAGCCATCTTTTACGTCCGGGTGAACCTTTTGACGAGCCTGGTGCCAGCGTAAATAAATAAACAAATAAAGTACCCGAAGCAGTCCGTGCCGGGGACGCCAACGTGGCTCCAGGGATATCTGGAGCCGAGTCAATCAGCAACGCAGCCCGACCACTAATCTCTTGCCACGTTTCATACACGTATTTGATGACCTTCCCATTTATACGATGGAATCTTCGGACCCCAGCCCACGTTCACACTAGCGCTTCCGCAGCGGAAAGATCGAATGACCGATTTACCCGTATCCGCTTCCGGTGTGGTTGAAATTTATGGCAACCGGTCCAATGGCCGAAAAGAGCAATTATGTCATTTTGAATGGCATTTATTATATCTTCCGCTTAAAAAAGTAATCCACCTACCAAGCGATGCGAGCCACACGTCTGCCTTCCGATCTCCGATCCTAGCCGTCGGTGCAACAAAAAATAATAGTAGCCGCACGTTTTGTTCTATCGGACGGTGGAGACCGGCATACTAGAATCTTCCCCCGCGAGGAGCATGCGTGTATAAAATGGCCCAGGGGTGCCAGCCGAGGGAGCGTGGTCTGCCTCGTTCTTACCGGTCCGTTATCGGGTTCTCGCTCTCGTGCAACGCGCTGTGATTCAAGGATCCCGGCAACGCGATGGGGAAGACCTACCCGAAGGTGAGCGAGGAGTACCAGAAGGCCGTCGACAAGTGCAAGAAGAAGCTCCGTGGCTTCATCGCCGAGAAGAACTGCGCCCCCTTGATGGTTCGCATCGCGTACGATCGATCGATCTCCGTCGCTCTATACCTTTCTTTCCCTCTGTTTTGCGGTTATTTTCCCTTAATTAGAGAATAAAGAAGTGGATTATTTTTTATTAAAAATAGATGGCACTCTGCTGGGACTTACGACGTGAAGACGAAGACCGGGGGCCGTTTGGGACGATCAAACACACGGCGGAGTTGGGTCACGAAGCAAATAAGGGGCTGGACATCGCCGTGAGGCTACTGGAGCCGATCAAGGAGCAGTTCCCCATCATCTCCTACGCTGACTTCTACCAGGTCCGTTCCCTAGAAAGAATTTTATATTTTTTGTTTTTTTTAGTTGTTTGTTTCTTGGTTTCTTAATTCTTTATTTCAGCTTGCTGGAGTCGTAGCTGTTGAGATTACCGGAGGTCCGGAGATCCCTTTCCATCCTGGAAGAGAGGTAGACCTCGATCTCTCACTCTAGTGGTAGTAGCGATGGTTGGATCTAGGTTTGTTGCAGGACTTGGATTAGCTTAGACTCAGATGGGTAGGTAGAGATAGTAAAGTGTTTTTCTGCGGGACCCACCCCCAGCTCCCCCGAGTAGGTTATTTAGATTGGAAAAAGCTAACTAAAAGAAAGGTCTGATTAATTTCAAGAAATACTGGTTTTGGTGGTTTATTTGGGATAAATCATACCCTTCAACAATTATGATTGTGTTTTCTAGATTTTAGAATAAATATTTGGAAGCGAAAGGAATATTCCAAAGTTCTAATTAGTGTATATTTTTATATTCGTTTATTTGCTTTTGAACAATACCGAGTTGTCGCTTGCACCCAGACTGGCACCCTCTTGCTCCAGTGGAGCACACACGGGTTTGGTGCTGTTTTGGTCTGTCATCTTCGGTGTTATAGAAGTGGGTTAGTTAATTTTCTTTCTCTTTCTAATTTTTTATTTTTGATAGGCCCTGAGATGGGGGCAGTTGAAGAAGATAAAATGCTAATATATATTGCCGATAATACGAGGTCCGCTGATGGTTATGGTAGTCTGGTTTATTCTGAAAACAAGTTTATTCATCATCAAAAATCTTAAATTGATGGCGTTTATTATGTATAAAATGTAATCTGGGGCGAGTTGAAAAATAAACGCTAAATAGTTGACGCAATAAACATGTAAGGTCTTCTAAAATTTCTAATTGTCTCCTTAAGTTTTATGTATAAACATAATTGTGATAGGCCGGTCGATTATGGGCGGAAGAAAGGTTTGGTGGACTTGAAGTCTTTGCACAACATATGTACAAATGGTGGCGTTATGTGTCCAACCAAGGAAAAGGCAAATTCATTTTAGAAATTTGCTTACTATATAAATACCATTTTATACCTATATTTTGAAAATTATCGTGAAATCGATCTTATTGTAAGTCATAATAGTCTTAAGTTGACATTATGTTCAAAATGTTTAATTGCTTCTTAACTTTTACAATTTGCAGCTTTTGACCTGCATGTAGGTTTTTGCTGCATATAAGAGTCATTCATGATTTACTATTAGCTGTAACAGTTTTGTAATATGCCATTTTTAATTTAAGATTTTTTGACTTGAGGTACCTTACCTTTTTCTCTTGCATATTGATCTAATGATCTACTCAAATTATAAAATCTGCCGAAAAAATAGTATGTTGGATGTAGAAGGGACCGTTGCTTGGTGCAATGGTAAAAGTTAAATTGAGGGGCCATTGTTTGCTGCAATGCTGAAAATGCTAAGGGTGACAATTGCAATGGAATGGGTTTGAGTTCTCAGGCAATCACTTTGTGCAAGATGTGCCAAAACTCAAAAGGTTTCATCTGTTCCCATCCCTCTTGGGACCTTTGATGTTTGGAACCATAACTAGGTAATGGTCTTTTGTTATGCTGCATGTATTAGTTGATCTTAAATATCCTCTTCTGGTGCTCTGTCAATTTGGCTATTGTGGGTCTGCTTGGTTGGTTTTGGTTAACTATAAAATTGATGTTGAATTATTATAGATAGCATCTCCCAAGAATTAGATTTAAATAAATTTACAATGTTTTTGCTGAAGTCATTTGATGTCTTATAATGTTATTGGTAACTGGGACCAAGACCTAGATATTAGTAATACTAGCCTCCAATATGACTCGATTGGTTGAGATTGTCAGTGCATGATTTTTTTTTTTCCTTTATTTTATTGAATATAGGTTTGTCGTGTTGACAATTGACATCTGTTTGTCTCAGGACAAGCCTGAACCACCTGAGGAAGGACGCCTGCCTAATGCCACCAAGGGTAGGTTTTTTATTGTATATCAGATAATATTTAAGAATTCATTGTTTATCTTGACTTCTAGTATATATGATTCTAAGTAGCAATTTTATACATTGACATTGACATTAACATATCCATTTTGTATTCTCATTGAGTCCAAAGCGGCATGCTTAAGAGACCCTATCAGACAAACCAAACCCTCAACTTCGATAGGAAGGTCCCCATCCTGCACATTAATGTAGAGCTCGTATGTTAGGATGCATGGAGGGATGGAGTTTGATATGCTTTTTTCATATGTTGGAATTTTTCCTCTTTGCTTTACATGAATTGGTGTTATATACACGGATATGATATGGGACATGACGAGTTCAAACTGCACCATCTTAAAATTATATTGAATGATATACATTTCAGTTTGAAGTTTTTGCCTTCACTATCTTTACTTTGGGAGTTCTATGTGCTGTTCTTGTTATAGATGACTGCCACCATCCTTATGTCAACTAGATTGTCTTGTTGTTTCAACAGAAGGGGCTATAACTGTTTTGGTATTTTTCATATCTTTCAGGTGCTGATCACCTTAGGGATGTGTTTGGTCACATGGGTCTGAGTGACCAGGATATAGTTGCACTTTCTGGTGGTCATACGCTGGTAAGTTGACTGTATATTATGTGAAACGTCTTCATTATTTTATTCTCAGTTGTTCTTCCTTTTCAACTCTTATAAACAATACGATGGCTACTGGAATATTTCAGGGAAGATGCCACATGGAGCGATCTGGTTTTGAGGGAGCCTGGACTTCAAATCCTCTTATTTTCGATAACTCATACTTCAAGTAAGTTTACTTCATTTTGTTAATGCACAAGTAAATTTAATAAAAAAATGCTGATAACCAACTTATTATGATTTGTTTTTAATTGCTTAAAATGATCTTTCCGTCAGCTATGTCTATATTTTAACAGTCTATTTGCTTAATTATGGAGAATATGATTCTTGCGTGTTTGCCGTAACAGGGAGCTCCTAAGTGGGGAGAAAGAAGGCCTTCTCCAGCTGCCATCTGACAAGGCTCTTCTAACCGATCCTGTTTTCCGCCCACTTGTGGAAAAATATGCTGCTGTATGTATTCTTAGCTTCTGTGTGTTTTGCACATGCTGTGGATATTTTAGTCAGGGGAATGATTGTTAGATTCTTGTGGTTGACCTGGCTAATCTTTGATCAGGATGAGGATGCTTTCTTTGCTGACTATGCTGAAGCTCACCTGAAGCTCTCGGAGCTGGGGTATGTGTTAGTTGCATCTCAAAAGTAATTAATATTAGGGATATTCTAGAAAGGATCTTTATGGTTTTGTGTATTGTTTTATCTGCACTTTGCAGATTTGCTGAGGCTTAAAAGATGAATCAGTGGATGCAGCAGGCTTGGATGTCTTTATCTTTTGCAAGTTAGAAGCAGATGATGGCGAGAACTGCCTTTGCAATAAGATTATAGTGGTCATGGTCTATCTTATGTTAATGTTTGTGTTTGGTGATGTAGCAACCTTATGCTGCTTTTTGCTGGAAGTTGGCTTCTATTTTGGCACATTGTGTTGCAATCTTCTCTATCAAGAGCGCATTATATGCTATGTTGATGATTCAATCTTATTTTCTCTAGTGGTATTGTTGCTTTATTTGATGCCTGGGTTTTTGTGATGCTTAATTCATGATTTTTGTGATAATATCATCTTCCTTGCAGCTATCCACTCGGTCTTGCTGATTTTAGTTCTTGAAAGTTTGAATTCCTTGGTATATTCAATGGTTAGATAATTATAAGGTTGGAGGAAGTTTCCCACTCCCTCCACTTTCCCTCAAAAAAATTTATGGTTAGGAGGTCCGGAGTATCACAGACTCTCGGTCCAAAAAGCTGCTTGGAGAATCAGCACAGGCTAAGTTCGTGTGCTATCTTTTTGTCGGGAAAATTATCTATCAACCTCTAATTGGGCTCAGAATTAATTTTAAATCCCGTTGGGATAAAATATTTTGGATTATTAATAATTTATTTTGAATCTTTATCGTCTAATGTTGTCATCTGCTGCTATTTAAGTTTATTTAAATGATAAAAATGACTGACAGTTTTGGAGAGAAGTTAATCCTGTAGAGGGAAAAGTTAATCTTGTAGAGGCTTATATAAGAATAAATTTTGGTTATTTGTAAATATCGTTTCTCTAATTTTCTTAATGGTGCATCTCTAATCCTATGTTGTTGTCGCCACCGCCATCGTTTTCTTTTTTCTCCATCTCTATCAGCAATCAAGATGGTAATATCTTTTTTATTATTTTTTATTATATTTTTTTTCTTTTTTTTTTCCTTCTGATCTCTTCTTTGTTTTTATGATTTTTTGAATTCGTGACACGATCTCAGTGGATCTATCTTTATCTCTGTTTTGTTGGTTTCAAAATACTGTCACTTATTTTTAAATCAAAAAAAAAGAAATAGCTTTCGTTATTTTATTTATAGTCTTATTTATTTATTATATAAATAAATAGTTAAATATATTTTTAAATATTTATTTATTATATCATTTAATAACTGGATATGTAGATGGGTTACTAATATCTATTTCATATTCTCTTTATCAATGTGTTATACTACACATTACTCATAAAGCAAGTAATTGTAGATGGATTATCATATGGTGGTGGCAAAATATGGACAAGAAGGGAACATATTGAGGGTGAACCGAGAGAGCACATTCGATGAAATTACAGATGGGATATGCAGTAGGTGGGTATAGATAAAGACATTCTGATACTGAATTATCAGCTTTCCATCCTAAAAACTCTATGTTTAAACTCAAAAATGATGAGGATGTTCAATGCATGCTTGATTTTCACATTGCACTGAAGTCTTCGTCAATAAAGATCAATGTGGAGACCAACTTTAATAATGGATCAGAATCAACTCATCTAATTGAGTCGGGATAAAATTTTTCTTAATTATTTATTATTAATTGATTCATCCAAAGTTCATTGTTCAATTATTTCATATTTTTGACAGCATACTTGGTCTACAAGACATTGGGAGTATGGCTCTCACGGTCACAGCTTCATCCCAAGGTTCTACATCTACATTTGGCCTTCGATTAGCTAGATCATGGAAGAATGCCATAGCAGGCATTGGTCAGTTTTTTAAAGATGCAACTCATTTTAAGGAGGCACTAAGAAATTATTAATCGCCCATAACAAAGATTATCAATTCATCAAGAATGATAAATTAAGAGTTACTGTCAAATGCATCAATGAAAGTTGTCCATGGCGACTGCATGCATCAAGGGTTGGGCAGTAGGAGACTTTCATAATTAAAATATTCAGTAACACGCATACTTGCGGCAGTGGCGTTGGGAGGGCCGGACATCCAAAGGTATCAAAAACGTGGGTTGTCGATATAGTGCTTTAGAAAGTTAGAGACAAACCATTGTATAGACCAATTGATATCAAGAAGGATATTTAAAAAGATTTTGGCATTCATCTTCCTTACAGGCAAGTTTGGCTTGGTAAAGAGGTTACTAGAGTTGCATTACATGGTGAAGATTATGCATCATTTGATCTCTTACGATGGTATGGTGAAGCAGTGGCTGAGACTAACCCAGGAAGTTTATTGTACTTGAGTATCCAGATGGATATTTGAGAGAGTGTTTATATGTTTCATGCATGTTTAGTTGGATTCAAGAGTGGATGCCGCCTTTATTGTTCATGGATGGAACCCATATCCTTAATAGATATGGTGGTATAATGCTCTCAGTAGTGATACTTGACGTTGAGAATGGGATGTTTCCACTAGTTTTTGCTATTGTTAGTGCAGAGAATGATGCCAATTGGATTTAGTTTTGTGAGAAATTTCATTATGTAATTTATAACAATAAAGATCCTTACTATTATCAATTATGTTTATTTCAGACATAACAAAAGACTTGACAAAGGGTGTGAGGACTTCATTTTCTGATACTACACATGATTATTGTTTGCGGTATCTAAAGGAGAATTTCAAAAAAAAGCTCGGTGGGTTGTCGGCAGCATAAAGAGAAAACGTGTTGAGCCTACTTGATAGTGCAGCTTATGCTCTACAATATCACAATTTATTGATTATATTAGTGGCATAAGAGAGATTTCGCCGAAAGTGTGTGAATGGATTGAACGTGGCTCAAATATTGATCACTGGCCAAATGCTCTATTTAAGTGAGAGCGATATGGGGAGATATACTCTAATGTTGTGGAGTCATTTAACAATTGGGCGAAAGAGGCACGACAGCTTCCAATAATTTCTATAGTAGACATGCTACGATATAAGATGATGGAGTTGATACATGAGAGACGTGATCGCTCCCATAAATGGCAGGCATATCTAGTTCCTAAGATTGAGGAGCTGATAAATATGAACATTGAAGATGGAAGGGGTCTAACAGTGCGATATTCGGATGGCGAGTGGTTGAAGTAGTCGCGGATTGCCTATACGAAGTTAATCTTAATACCCGTACTTGTTCATGCAAGTATTGGTAGGTCTATGGTCATCCTTGCTCACATGCATATGCAATGATAATTAGGAAGCATGAGTTAGTATATACATGTGTATCTGAATTTTTTACAGTGGATGCTTACCGGAGAATGTATGAGCATGCCATCTTTCTATCGCAAATATTTTTAAACCTACAGGGATAAAGCGTGAGGATCTGATTATAAAACCATCTATAATCAAACCAAAGGCAGGAAGGCCTAAAAAAGGGTGCATTGAATCCGAACCAGAGGAAGTCTGTCCGCTTAAATGTGGGAGATGTCATAATATTGGGTACAATCGGAAAACATGCAATGCCCCAATAACTGAAGAATAAGTATATCTTGAAGCCTGTATGGTTATGTTCTGTTGACACTCATATGTACGGAGAAGATGAAGTTATAAGAGTTCATTTTTATGAAGCTAATTGATTATTTCTTATTATTTCAGATTTACTCCCTTTTGGATGCAGTTCAACAGTTATCCAAACAAAGAAGGGTTTCAATATATCAAAAATCCATATTTTACTGCCTTTATGATTCTTGAAGCCTGTATGGTTATATTTTGTTGAGACTCATATGTACGGAAAAGATGAAGTTATAAAAGTTAGTTTTTTATGAAGCTAATTAATTATTTCTTATTTGTTTCAGATTTACTCTCTTTTGACTGTAGCTCAACAGTTGTCCAAATAAAAAGATTTCAATATATCAAGAATCTATATTTTTGCTGTCTTTTTGATTCTTGAAGCCTGTATGGTTATGTTCTGTTGACACTCATATGTACGGAGAAGATGAAGTTATAAAATAAATTTTTTATGAAGGTAATTGATTGTTTCTTATTTGTTTCAGATTTACTCTCTTTTGGATGCAGCTCATCAATTATCCAAACAAAGAAAGATTTTAATGTATCAAGAATCCATATTTTTGCTGCCTTTTTGATTCTTGAAGCCTGTATATATTTGCTCTGTTGAGACTCATATGTATGAAAAAAATGAAGTTATAAAAGTTATTTTTTATGAAACTAATTGATTATTTTTTATTGTTTCAGATTTACAATCTTTTGGATGTAGCTCAACAGTTGTCCAAAGAAAGAAGGGTTTCAATGTATCAAGAATCCATATTTTATTGCCTTCTTGATTTTTGAAGCCTGAGTACAAATATTTTGTTAAGACTCACATATTTATGAAAAAATACAGTGTACATACAATTACTTTGTTGAGACTGCAAATTTTTAGTCTTTCATCCAAATGTAACCAAATTGCATATGGTTTATTGATATTTTTGTACTTTATTCATCCAAATGTAACCAAACCATGTATCTATATAATCAAAATTATATTGTGTAACCAGAAACTAAAACTGGATAACCAGACATCAAAACTGGATAACCAGAAATTCAAACTAGATAACCAGACCACCGACCCTGGCACGAAGACGTTGGCCCGGCACATAACCTGAACATGGACCTGCATAACCAATTGTCCAATTTACATAACCATAAAACTATCTTAACATAAATCTGAGTAACCAGAATTAAACTGGATAACTAGACAACCGACTGGCACGAAGAGCAGCTTAACAGTTGGTCCGGTATATAACCATACAACTGACTGGCACGAAGAGCAACTGACACGTTGGCCCGACACATAACCTGAGCATAAACCTATGTAACCTAAACAGTGACATGTATAACCTATGTAACATGAATATAAACTTGTGTAATTCTAATACAAATTTGTGTAATCTGTACATGGACCTGCATAACAAATTGTCCAATTTATATAATCATAAAACTGTCTTAACATAAATCTGAATAATCAAAATTAAAACTGGATAACCAGACAACCGACTGATGTGAAGAGCAGCTCAACAGTTGGCCCGACACATAACTAGACGACCGACTGGCACGAAGAGCAACTGACATGTTGGCCCAGCACATAACCTAAGCATAAACCTATGTAACCTAAACAGGGATCTGTGTAACCTGTACATGGACCTGCATGACCAATTGTCCAATTTACATAACCATAAAAACTGTCTTAACATAAATCTGTGTAACCTGAATAGCTTTCAATAATATTTTTTAAAATAATCTATAATTAAAATAATATTAGTTACATAAGTTTGCCCATCCTCAAGTAAAATAACATTAGTTACATAATTGTATCTCAATTGTTCATCCTCACTGTACTAGCCCCATCCCCATTAGCTGCAGTCTTCTCACTCTCTCCATGCTAATTAACAGCTTCATGACCTTTCCCACTTCATCTGCAGTAGACTTCTTAAACTATTCTTCATCATTGACAGGCTTTTCTTTCACTGAAAACATGCAATATATGTATAAACACAATCACATAACTGAACAATGAAAATATGTAATCGTATCAAATATATGTATAACTAAACACATGAATCAGATAAATATACTTACTGTCACTTAAAAACTGTACTTCAGTATCACTTTTGGCTGCATGCCCTCTATCTATTGTTTCCTCACAGACAATCTCTCTTTTTGAACCTTCATGAATAAAGAGTGCACTATATTCAGCTCGTAGCCTTATAATATCACTCGATCCTATGTCCAATTGTACCCCACGTTACAATAGTTTCATATAGCGTATCACAAAAACTCCGCAATCAATGCTCCTAAAATTAAAATAGTGACCGAACACAAAATTAAAATTTATGACAAGTACATATGAGCTTATTTAATATTAAACTGATATCCACATAGGATCCTGCTAAGGACCATCATCAATTTGTCGGAACAGCCAATCTAAAGCTTGGGGCAGATTATGATGCTTAGTCAAATATTGAAAAATCTAATTTTTTCATCACAATTAATCAGCAAATTATCAGTGATTTATACCATGGCAATATGTACAGGGTTAAGAAAGTATATCAAATTAAGTGCATCAGGATAATAAGTGGATGGAAAGAGAGAGGAGTAATGCTTGAAGCATTTCTTCTCTATATCCATCACTAGTAGGTGCCAGTGGCTGTTTGTATACAAGGACATAAAGGCCAATTTTGCCACATTAATCTCGAATTGAAAATCTCTGAGAACATTATCTGAAAATTCTCAAAGTCTCTGTTGTGCATGTTGCTATAGAAAATACCAAAAATAAAAATCAATAATAACATACAGGATGATTTCAAAGTAAAGAAACTCTAATAAAAAACTCACCAATAGCCACGGCCTAATGAATAACAAGGAAGATGCTTATTTGGTTCAGATTCCTGGCGCTCCCGAAGAGTGCCATGAATGCATCGATAACCTGCATAACAGTTCGATGAATTTAAAAATGTTAGTTAATCATTGTTATCCTAAATGATTTTTATATATCAATTTACATCATCTTTCAATATCTGATTGAATAGTAGCTCACGAACTTACATTCGTGAAATAAGGCTATTTCTATTAGACCAAACTACTGTCCTGTAACCACATAGAAAACTTATGTAACCATAGATTAGCATTGTGTAATCAATATTGAAGAAGTGTAACCAAAGATAAAAATATGTAACCGATGATATTTTCAGTATAACTAAAAATATATTACCGATATATTATCAGGGAGAGAAATCTCGCTATTGTCTCCCTCTCTTCCTCTGTAATATATTTTGACCCTGGGTAATCCAGTCGTTTCTTATGGTACATCTGAATATCACCAAAATAAAATTGAGTTTATAAATATCGTTGTATGCTTTTAAAAAAATAAGAGTCTAGTTATTTGTGTACCAGACGAAATTGAGTAATCACGCTATCTGCATCAATGACAGATGTAACGGTGGGGGGCGAAGTGTCTGGCATGTGAGCTTCTTCAATTATTTTTTTTTCTCGTTGATCGACGGGTAGGTAGGATTGCATAAGGGCTTTTTATCTTTACAGATTTCTCTCTATTGCCCCTACTCTTTACCATTCTAACTATTGAACTTAGTTTTTTTATTAACCTGCCTATGCCTGTTCTCTTTCTAGCACCACCCTCCTCTTCCTGTTCATATTCCTCTTTTTTCATAATTTAAGCACCTGCTGAAGGAAGATCAAAAAAATCGCTAAAAAAATTGGATGGAGCTTTATCATCTCCAACCTAAGCTTCTTCCTCATCCTCTAGAGGCACAAGGCTTCTTTCAAGCTCAACAATTCTCTGCTTTAGAATTTATTTTCTTTTTTAGTCTATAAATTATCCATCTCAACTTTCTATGCTTTTTCTTATAGTGTGAGATGATCTCTTTCATTTCCCTTAACCCTCTCTCCCTATCTACTCTCTTCTCTTTATTTTCCATTCCCTCATCTTCATCTTAGATTTTATCTTCTTGGACAGCCCACTTCTCATCTTGACAATAGCATCGATGTGTGAGCGCTGTCTTTCACTTGGTTAGAAGAGCCACTTCTCTTCCTCTTCCTATACAAGAGGTTGTATCTGTAAAATTAAATATTAGAGTAAATAATCCATTGCACATAAATGTATGAATTTTAGTAATCCTGCGAAATAAAAGTACATATCCTCTATTCTAAAAAAAAGTACCTTTCCAAATTTGAAAATACTTATATTCTTGGGTGACACTTTAGCAATTCTAGATTGCAACTTTTTCCAAATTGAAAATCTCTTTATACTATGGTTCAAAATATGGAGAAAAAATTCATAGTGGTACGATCAACCAAACTCGTAACCTCATATAATCATACCTGCATCATATGGGAAATAAAAACTATGTTGCAGCAAAATATATGCAAAATTATAAAAAGCATCATGGAGGTGATGGGCACTTATACTAAGAGTGGTTGCACAACCCCTAAAGTACCCAACATTTATCTTTTCACATGTATTTTATTTTTATACTAATAAGGCCTTCTCTTTGATAATGCTATGCATGAAATCATATATGGCATGACCCCATGTAAAGTTAGAAAGTGAAGAGGGATTCTCCACATATCTACACAATAAACAAGACTGTCA
>KE504739.1:723018-733504 GCA_000441515.1 Elaeis oleifera
AAAGATAAAGCCTGCAAAGAGTCGGAAGTGGAAGGAGTTCAATTCCCTGCGGTGAGGGCCGCTTTTCCCTTTATAAGAAAAAAGGGCACGTGGCGCCCTCAAACCGATGAACCGGGATCTTCTTTGACGGGGCGGTGACCGGATCAGATCGTCCCCGACCGAGTCTCTCTCCAGCTTCAGGCCTTCCAGCTGCTTCCATCTTGTTCCCGAGTCCAGACACCGCAAGGGTGTGCTCACCGCACCTCCTCCTCGTTGTTTCACAGCGCGAGGGACACAGGGAGTGGTGTGATGGTTGGGATTCCTTTGATATTAAATTTTAATAGTTTGGAGTCATTACGCTAGATAGGGTCATACTCGGGTCCAATTTATAAGTTGTCCATTTTTTTTTAGATGGAAGGTTGGTTCTTTTTATTCTCGTGCGAATTTGCCTATTTTAAGATCTTACACCTAATGACACCTGTATTCTGATTGCTTCTTAGCCATTCCAGCAACTCCATGCGGTCTAATTGGCACACAAAGTTGACCGATCCAAAAATAAACACAAATTTCTAGGTCATAATATGATTTTCTGATGGAAATTATTCATTTTTTTTTTAATTTGGCAAAAGGAAATTATTCATTATTGACGACAAGAATGGTTGAGCCTAACTAAAATATGTCAACTCGATTAGAGTAAAATAGATCTACCCAATTAGGTCAAAAAGTGCCACTTCGTCTGAACAAATAAACTCGAATCTATGACCTCGAGAAAAGGAGAAGAGGGGTGTGACAGACGAGGCATTGTGGAGTTTATGCCTGGGAACATTTTATTAACAATGGAACCTCTGGGTTAACATTTTATTGGAGTGGCTCGCCCCCAGCAAAGATGAGATGGGCCTTGCTGGATTGAACATTTCAATATAGCTATAAAGTGAAAAGTAACAACGGCTGGCGGATGGCCCCAGAATATTGATGCCCCTTTTGAGATGGTTGCCTCTCATGAACAATATCCTGGCAGTTTGCCACCACAAAGAACAACAAGAGAGAACATGAGGTGGGCCAGGGAGGAGGGAGGTTGAGGAGAACAGCTTCCTTCGAGGTTAAGTTTCATTCATAATATAAAGTCATCTACTTATAAATCCGATTTAGATATTTATTTATCTTTATAATCAGGTCTCTCAAGGGTTTGGTTAATGGATGTTGCTACCATGAAAAGGTGATCGCACTTTGATGGATCTAGAGAACTTTGGCCACCATCTGAGATGCATGGCTTTTTGTGAGCGCCTTTAAGACGGCGACATTTTGTCATGCGAACAAACTCCAAAACCAAGCAGTCCTTGTTGGACCCCTACTGGTGCACTCCTTTGAATACAACAATCCAATTATTGGAGAAGAGGGGACCCTTGGTGCACTAATTATTGTGACTAATAAATCCAATTATCGTCCTTCGTTATTCGCTCACGAGGCCTAGGACGACTCAGCTTCATGTAAATTTTGCAGCCCTCTCACTTTTCTAACATATTTATTTGGAGTTCACCACATTAAGTTTCTACCGCCAATTTCTCAAAAGCCAGGTTGAAACAGCACGGAAGCAAATTTACTTGGAAATTCCAGGGAAAGTTCAGGCAGCACAAAGAGTGGCCTCTGCGTCTGCAAAGAAAAGAAATTATCCCATCAGTGGGACAAGCTTAATTTTGGCAAAGAACTGGACAATAAACTAGATAGTGTACGGTGGAAAAGAACAAATCTTTTGAAATAAGCTAATTTTGCAGCTATCTTCAGGACTTTATACAATCATCACCATCTTATGTTTTCGGGTTTCGACATCTCCTATCCTTCATCAGAGTTGTTTGAACATCTACAATAAGAACTTCTGATGGGACCTGGTGTTCTGCTGCTGGTATGATGGCACCCATTTAGAATGAGCACCTACTGTAGTGTACAGCATCACATAGACGTATTTAAGCTTGGCAGAACAGCTGATGGGCCTGCTCCAATTAAACCAGTCTTGTTGGCTCTGTAAGACATAAATCAGGTAATATGGAAATATTCTGAACGAAATTGAAGATGCCACAGTAGACTGCAGTCTCATACTATGAGATTCAGAAATGAGAAAAGGTCAACTAATAATGGTTGGGTCAAAGAATTTTTAACATTTCAATATTGAGCAGATTTTTAATACAAATACACTCAGTTATACATAATATTGTCTCACAAATACGTTGACATGCAACTCAGATGTCATATATGCACAAATAAATAACTTCCTCACACACACCCAAATACAAAAGAGAAATCTAAAGATTTCAACCGCCAAAGTCTTCAGGCTCTCGTATATTTACAAAGCATTCAAATCAGAAGTTTAAATGAATTTTTTTTTTTCAGTAGCCAGACTCTGGGTTGAATGCTAAAGCTTCCTGGTATATCAACTCTTTCATTTGCTCTTCGCTCAAGGCATGCTGCTCAAAGTCGAATGAGAAAGGTTCCATGCAAACAGGTTCATCAGCAATGTCATGTAATCGTTCAAGGTATGGATGAGCTAATGCTTCTTCGACTGCAGAACCATAAGCAAAAAGAATTAAAATAACAACAGAAAGCAATGGATCAACATTTAAGTAGTCAACGAATTAAATCCTCACCAAGTACTGTAAGCAGATATGACACAAAAAGGAACCCTATGAAGATGACAGTGATAAAGGACCTAAGATATTCCCATGACAATCACACTCAAAGAAGAAGAAGAGAACAAGGAATCAACAAAACCAACATTATTCACTAGATGGAAAAGGCATAGATACAATTTCACAGTAAAGAAACTTCCTAAAGTGTTTCCTTTCTTAACAAGTAGTAAAGTGGTTTCTTTTCTGGAGAAGCTCACAAATGACATACTAATAAATACTCTTCAAAAAATGAAGCTTGCCACTTGTTTCTTTCACCAGAAAAGTTCTTTGAACTCGTATTTCCAGTTCTCCAAAAACACACAAGACATTGGTTGAGCCCTTCCTTTTGGTTCCTAGACATTATTTTTTGGATGCAATACAACTCATATTTCTGAGCATACACATCAATTCCAACCTCATCTATCTGTCATGGGCTCTGGAAGAGGAGTTTGAATTTCTGATCTTGTGATAAGGAGCAATGTATCATTGGCAGCAAGTATATAAGCAATCAACATGACAACTACCACATCAATATGGCTTTCATTGATGAACTTTATTTCAAAACAAGAACAGGCTGCTGAGTCTGAATGTGGGTTTCCATAGGTAGTTAAAAACATTTAAGAAAGCCAGCCATTATATTTGAATTTAGGCTAATCATTCAGTGAAGCTAACCAAGGTAATGTGAATCACAAAAAGAAGAAGTTGGATCCTTTTCTTTCATTCCTTGGATTCCTTTTAATCTCCATTTATTTAGTTAAAACTATGCCTGAAATATGACCATGCCTTCTCCGTTGTTTCGTTGTTGGTGCCCACAATTGGGGGAATTAACAAATATAGCATTAAAAACCTCTTGAAGATGAAGAAAAAGAAATACCTGTAATTCTTGTGGAGGGATTGAATGTCAACATTCTTTCCACAAGATCAATTGCAGCTGGATTGACATGGGAAAATAGGCTTACAAATGGCTGACGAGGATACTGGGGAAGATGCCTCATATACCTTCTTGCATCTTCACTCCGTAGAAATCCAAGCTCCGCTTCAGTGGGTGTGCCAATGCACTAAAGAATAAAAGATGTGTCATAAGCATCATCACTAGAAAGAAGTACTTGAACTGTCAAATTATTAACTCCTTTTATCTTAATACATTTTCAAATTCATGAACTCACACTAGCTGGTATTAATCTTACCTCTGTAATTAAACGCATTTGATGCATGTGGTCTCGTCCAGGAAACAGTGGTCTCCTATTCATTAGCTCCATAAAAATGCAGCCTACAGACCATATATCAATGGAAGCGGTATAGTCGGTTGAATTCAGCAGCAATTCTGGTGCTCTGTACCACCTTGTAACTACGTACTCGGTCATGTTTTCATTTTCTGATGTAGGACGTGCAAGACCGAAATCACATATCTTTAGATCGCAGTTTGCATTGAGAAGAAGATTGCTGGGCTTCAGATCTCGATGAATAACATTTGCTGAATGTATGTATTTCAAACCACGAAGGATCTGATACAGAAAGTACTGAATGATTGGCCAGTAGGAAGCCATTCATCAGTTGCCAGGAAATTAGACTTGCAAATGAAACTGGTTTTCTGGGTATAAAATGGAGAAGCATGGACCAGAACCACTACCTGACAATGCTCCTCTGATAAATCTTGATTGGAGCGAATTATATGATGGAGGTCTGTGTCCATAAGCTCAGTTGCAACATACACATCATTAAATGCCTGGGGATGGGTGGTGGGATTACATCTCGTATTCCTATGACCTGCATCACATGGAACAGCATTTAACCAAGATAAGGATCGAGTAAAAGTGGCATGAATATTTCAAATTTAAAATAAAATTGAAAAAAAAATACTTAAGTGGTGCAAGCTCAGAAAAAAAGGATCCTTTAATCTATTATTGAAAATTCTGCTGATTTCAGCAGGTCTTAAAATTCTACAAAAAAAGTCATGATTTAGGTGTTTTTTTCTAACTGAATCTGAACCATAACATGAAGCTTTTAATTAGCTTCTCAAATTGCATGTGTCTAAAGAATCTTGGAACGAAAATGATATAGTTGTACTCCATCTGAAATTTTAATCCAAATATCAAGTTTTGAGTATCTGCTAAACTGATAAGAGCACATAGTTGCTAATTTTAGCTAATATGTATAAAGGTTGCCAGCATCTTGATATGACTGTCATTTAAATTTATATTTCCAGTACCTCGAACAGAAAATGAAATTGCTCAAGTTCTTAATATTAGAAACTGTTCGATTATTTGCCTAAACAACCTTAGCGTGATATGATGGAAGGTTAACTAGCACACACCTCTTAGAAGAAGTATCCAGAGAATTTTTACTGAATATTAAGAAAGATGATCACACAGAAGCTACTCCTTCATGTTGTGCGTTAGGCAATGAAACAAACTAGTTACAAACAAATGAATCTAGCTCGCAGCATACTAGATGTCCATGCAGTAACAGTCAAATGAAATCCTGGGCAAGCCAAAAGCTAAATCCAGATTAAACAGCCATCAGATTTAGTTCTCAAATATTATTGTCATGCGAGGGCAAAGTACTCAATTTCACCATATCCCCATAGGTAAGCCCACAAATTTCAAGTAGCTGGTTTCAATGATGTGACTTAAGCAGGAGACAGGTCAAGTCTAAGAAACTCCAACATGCCAACCATTTTTCTGAGTTTAATTAGGCTATCCTGATTGTCATTGAAATGCCAAAAATTTTATCTTAGAGTACTCTAATTAAACAACTTCACATATCTAATTAACTACTGCCATAGTCAAAATACACTAGTAGCAGGAGTTGATGATAGCCAGACAACATAAAAGCTTACATAGATACTCATATTATTAGTCTCACAATGAAGGCCACGATATATAATTTGAGGGGGCGTTTGGTTCGTAACCGGAATCAGAATGGGAAAGAGAATCGGAATGGCTTGGAATCGGAATTGGAATGGCCAAATCCCCCGAAGCGTTTGATTCGTGACCGGAATCAAAATCGGAATCGGAATTAGAATGAAAAATTGAATCCATAGAGAAGAATAGGGATTGGGTTCTATATAGATCGATCCATTCCCATTCTACTCCAGAATCGAAATCGGAATGGGACTCCTCCCAACCAAACGATTGGAATGGGAGTCACCCATTCCGATTCCAGACCCCCACTCTCCCCAACCAAACACCCTTCGAGTGCTACAGGAGATCTTGCACTCAAGAAACAAACATGACAAACAAGATAGATTCAGAATTTAGGTTTTGTCACTTTTTCTCTCGATAGGTTATATTTAGTAAATCATTGAATATATGCGTTGTCCATGATGTCAGATTCCCTTTTCCTTGTCTCACTTGAAAGGAAGTTCGTGATGTCAGATTCTTCCTGCAGTACCATCAATCACCCTACTATAAACACGTACAGAGAACAATCAGATAAGCTATCATATAATAAATTCAATACCAAGACTGGAGATTAAGCATCAAAAAAACGACCATCAGATTGATTTCTAAGGGAGAGAAAAGATTGAGATAGAAATATCCTCAAGCACCTGAACCATATTCAGAACACAGAAACAAGATTGAAGCTTTGAGCAATATGGTCTATAAAAAGCCACAAAAATTTAACCAAAAAAGAAGGAAAAACAGAAAATTTGTGCTTTAGGAACACTGTAGTATACTTGGGGAAACAATCCGCATGACAAAGTTCCTTACAATAACTATATGCTGATGGAATTGGCAATCAAGGAAGGCAAAACCAGTGATTATGTAAAACTAAAAGATCTAGAAAAAGTGGCTGCAGCGATCACGTACGTTCTCATGGTCCAAATGTCTCAGGAGCTTGATTTCCCTCAGAGTCCGCTTTGCATCCATGTGATTATCAAATGCGTTGGCGATCTTCTTGATTGCAACCATCTCTCCTGTCTCCGAATTCATCACCGAACTACAAACAACACCCAGAAAAAAAATTCAAAGTCAACACGCGGTGAAACGATCCAAATTGGAACAGCATCAAAAGCTATTTGGCTTCATAATAACCAACTCTAGTTCATCACCTATCAATTGCTTTCCAATTATAATTCTTGCGTGGATAAAACTAAAACAGATAAGAATTCACAAGAAAAAAAAATGAAAGACAGGGGTACCAAACGATCCCATATGCGCCCTTCCAATGGGCATGATGGGAGGCTGATACTTGGCAGTGATCTCGAACAAATTATTGAATATGTTGTACTGAAGATATCGGCCTCCGTGCGTCGCTACCACCGGGAACTCGGTCGTCGGAGCTCCGTCCATCTCTCAAGATCCCTTTTTTGGGAAGAGATAAAGAAACAAAACTTGCCCGATTTTATGCTGCGAGCTTGTGATCCGCTTCACGGAAGTGGAAATGGGAGGGGTATTTAAGGGGATATCTGACTTTCTGTTTTATTTTTCCCGGAAGGCTCCGTGAAGGATAGGGAAGCCCGCCGCCTGGGAAGTCGTTGGAGGGGACGCGGACGGCTGAGATCGCCGCCGCCCTGGATCAGCGGCAAGAACCCTCCCTTTGAGACTGACTTGTTGAATGCCTCCGCGTATTCAATGAGAGATTATTGCCTACATAGCGTGCACCGGAGAGCACTCACTCAGCCAATCATGACCGTTGGTTTCTGTGGGTCCCATCCTCAAACGGTTATGATTGGCTGCGTGCTGGCCGGCTGGTTCATGAAGTGCAGGCCATAATTCCTCGCATTGAATGGTGACGATAATTGATTGCTATCTACTTCTCTGGTGCTCGCTTTCCGTCTCGAGTAAAATAACGGATAATTTAGATTTATACATTTTTAATAATATTGTTTTCTTATTAAAAAAATTTGGCGACCGGAATGCTTTGGCCCAGAGATAACCCCACTCGCATGGGGAAGAATTTAGGCCGACGTGGAATGGCAGGTGAAAGCGTGTCAGCGGCAAGGAAGTACGAAATCTACACTATGTAAAAATAATACCATTATAAATATGCATATCTTGTCTTCATATTGATGTAGAGTAGTTGGCTTCAAGAGAAGTAATAAGGTCATGAGATGAGAAAGTAGATATTTAGGTGAAGAAGGGAGATGTAAAAATTGAAATGTGAAATCCATTGTGACAAGCAAAATCCAACATAGAATCTACATGGATCAGACGTAAGCGCATCAAATCTTATGTTGTGCTCAAATTTTTATCATCATGGTGATTGATTGAGAGATGCTTTGCGGGTTCCAATTGGGTTAAGCGCCTAAAATGCCAGGCTTCCACAAAACAAATACTTTTATTGGGTAAAGTAAATTACCTGAATTAATTTGATATTTTTGTTGTCACGGCTCACGGGCGCTGAGAGTATCCAAAATCTAGGTCAGGTTAGATTCACCACAAGATTGCACTAGCGGCCGATGATTATTTCGTGCCTAGCAATTTATAGGCTGTGGCCTGCTCCTAGGTCATGCTTGGTAGGTAAAACAGAGTCTCGAGGCAAGGTATAGAGAACTAAGAATGGTTCAAGCCAATCTCTGACAATTCTGGCTCCTAACCTATCATACCCAATTTAAATGATTGGACTATGTGACCATGTCAAAATCAAATGCATGTTAACTTGATGAGAGGTATTAATAGATGGAAAGGACTATGAGCTAGTTTTGCCTGAATGTGGTGCGACCAAGACTTGCAGAAATTGAGGCTGGAGTCCACTAGAAACTAATATTTGGTGGGAAGGCTGGCATCAAAAGAACGGCATTTTCTTTATCTCTAATCTACGAGAAGCATCATTGATTTGATGCATCTTGGAATGCTGGCTCAATTAGTTTAATTAAGATACGATCGTCTACACGATCTGATTAAAAATGGTCAAAATTTGGTCAAATTTGAGAAAATCCGACAAACGGGTCAGATCAGTTGGTCCGATCTAGTTTGATCTTTTTTTCAATTCAAAATCGAGCTGAGATTTTGAGTTTTCATGTAAGGTAAACCCTAAGTGGCTCTCATGAGTATTTTTTTTTTTTCTTGTGGAGTTTGTCAATTCCTGTACTCCTTCTCCAACTGAAATCCTGATCATTTCTTCCTTGTTCCCTCTATTCTTTGGTCTCCAATAGCCCTCCCTTGCTGATTGTCTTCTCTTCAACAACCAACAACGATGGAGGTGATGAATGCAAATGGATGCGAGGCTAATTAATAATATTTTTTTTATTTTTTTTTCTTTCTCCTTTCTTCATCTTTCATGGCCTTTTCTTTCGCTGTGACTTGCCAAGCCCCTCTCTCTATCCTTACAGCCCCTTAGAAAGAGGGGCATCATCTCCATGGATGTCTAAGTGGTTTAGCCTCAAGAAGATGTTCTCACTCACAAATATCACTCCTATCATCTCACTCTGGCTTGATGAGGAATTGATGTTCTCTCTTATGAATGTCGATTGCTCGTTAGAGAATGCCGGTGTGACCTGTCTTCGAGAGGTTTATAGGATTATTTTCTTCTCATCTTCGTAGTTGCCAATGATCATTTCGGCCAGTGATCGAATTAGAAATAGATTGAAATTTTTTTTTGATTTTTTTAATAAAAAATAAAAATAATAATATAATGATGATATCTTGCCGGCGCCATGGATCCGATGGATTCAATCAATTAAATTGGACACCTTGCTAGTTCGCTATACGATGAGCTTTTGAAAATATTGGTCCCGCGGAGCACGCTGATCGCGGGATAGAGTACACAACATCTAATACTGCATTTTGTCCGCTGGCCACGCCGTTGACGGCAAAATACAACACGGTTTCCACATTCCGTATTGCACTTGCCGTGGGGTCTGACCGAAACCGGGAGCCAGTGGACCCAGTCCTCGACGCGTTAGCAACTCTAGTCTCCAACCATGACTATTTTTTTAGGTACAAAACAAGGAAACAATTTTTTAAGCATGGGCTTCTTGATCAGAATATTACATAGGTTTTGTTGCAGATTTATAAGCTTTGTTGAAGGTTTCTTATGGTCTTGTGCCGGAAATGTGCTTGAAGGACAGAAGTTGACGTGATTGTATTTAAACTTTATGCGACCATAAATGATGATCCAAGTGCTTGTTTTGAAAATAATTTTAATTTCTATGTGAGGAAGAATTACTTTTTTTAGAAATAAACTGATAATTTGTAGGCCTAATTCTGGATCGACATTTATAGTGCATGGATATATATAAAATCCCTAATTTATAATCTCCATTAAATATTTTATCATCATTAATATATATATATATTGTGATGACCTGGCCCATTGGGCCTAGAATCAGCAAGCCCAATAAAAAAAAAAAGAAAAGAAGCGGAGCAGAGGACTCCCGAAGGGAGTCTTCTTTCTCCTCTCGCCGACTCCCAATCGGAGTCGGGAAGAGCCCCCCCGGCTCTATTTAAGGAGGAGATCCCTCCTCCTTCCCTTCCACCAGAAAACTCGAGCTCAATCGGCGGCAATCGCCGGAAAACCACCGCGGAAGACCATCTCTGTGCCATCCTTTTTGCTCGCCGGAAAAGCCTCGCCGGCATCAAAGGTAAGCATCCTCCCCTTTCTCTCTTCTTCTCCTTTCTTCCCGTGCCGATGTGCACGCTCGTCGGCGACCGGAGTCGTCAGATTTTCTTACGGAAGAACCTCTATGTTTGCTCGTTTTCTTTCGATTTTTCCGACGCCGGTGGTCACCGCCGACCACCGGTTTGGCCTCTCCGAACCCATGAGGGTTGCCCCCCTCTGCCGCTGGCCTTCGCCGTGTCAGCCGTGGTCCGAACGATCGATCTAAGGAGGGGATTTGAGATCCCCTGTTTCAGCCCAATGCAACCCACGGGAAGAAGAAAGAAAAGAAGAAGGAAGAAGAA
>KE504739.1:734833-763393 GCA_000441515.1 Elaeis oleifera
ATTTATTTATTTATTTATTTATTTATTTGTTAAATATTTATACTTCATATAATGAGTAAGAATAAATAACATAGGAGTCCAGATATTTTCTTCTAAATCATATATAACTTTATAATTTGATGCACAATAGGCCTCAATTAACAATCAGCATCTATGAATTTTACTAGATATGTTCCATTGTTTCATTTTCTTTAACGTTGTTACTGATATATTTTGTTGGAAAGAGGATTTTAATTGGCAGACAAATATGTTTCATTGAAAAAATTATGTAGATCTTTCAAAATGTTAATTATTTTTTTCTGAAATAAAATTATGCTGGTTATATCTTACTGTGACATGCTAATATATCAATTTTTGAAAGTAATATTAGATAAAATTAAACTTCTTTCGATCAAAAGCTGTCTTAACTTTCTAGAAACATATTTAATTGTAAAAAAGAAAGAAAAAAAAAAAAGGAAGAAAATGGGCTGATGCAAATCATAAATTATCACAGCGTGACCTTTTTTTTAAAAAAATAAGTAAATCCATTAGATACTTTTTTAGATGTTGAGCCTGTATCATTTCATGTCATAAATTAAATTCTCACAATATGCTTCTTATTTTGGGTAAAGGGTCTAGTCTACCGTATGTTTCTTATTTTGCATAAATGGTGCAAATATCATGGAATGATTAATTAAAAGTATACCATAACAATTTTTAAATACCATCCCTTTTAAAGGATGAGAGGGAGAGTAATGTACATTGGGGCTATGAAAATCATTTCACTGTCATGTATGCTTTCTCTCATGATCATATGCTACGTAAGAATGTTTATTCACATCTTAGAAGTTTAGTAAAACGATATATTTTAGTTGCAACAACCACACATGCAGTACACCCTAGAAGATATTTTTCAAACTTTAGTATGGCTCAGATTCATCTAGCAGTCCATATTATATAGTTCCTAACGAAAATACTTCCAATAATCTATCCTCAATTAATCAAATAGTTGCAATGATGGTCTTCACATATTTAAATGATACTTCTGTCTTTCTGGGCAATAAATAAATGTAGCAATCAAGCTGGATTATTGGCCATAGCTGTCCAATCATTTTGCTGCAAAAAAAGAAAGTAAATAAAATAAAACAGTGGGTAAACGTTGATAGCCTTGATGATCCTAAATTTGACGTTGACCGATTGATTAATTACAATCATTTGTATACAATGGGATGGCAGTGATTGCATGGGCCCTAATGAGTACAAGGGACGATACACTACATGGGACCATACAATTACGGCTTTCACGTTGTACATTGATGTTCATGATTAATCAACCAGCCTTCTCGTGCTTAATGGCAAATTAAAGAGGATTTGAACTTAATTGGTCGAGGACTACTCAAGCTTTGTGCCTTTAGTGCAAGAAAAAACATGTGAATTGCGGGATACGAGGAAGTACCTATTATTTGCTATGGAAGTAGCTTTTAAAAGTGAACTCGAAAACTTGTTAATTGCTTATCCAAGCCAGACCAAGCTTCAATTTTTCTCGGCCTCATCAATATTATAGACCAAACCCAAGCTTACATCAAGCTTTAGTTAATCACGCCCGAACAAATTGCACATATGGGAATTTAAGCCTCTTCCAAGATTAGCTTGGTGGCATAATAAGCCTATTCCTCCAAATTCTCCGAGCAATGGTTGAATAAAACATAAAAATACTCACAAATTGAGATAGCAGGAGATCATATTAATTCTCAAATCCAAATAGTTAAGACCATTTATCTAATATAGTTCGCTAATTGTTGATGGGAGACCACGTGCAACTTCGCATTCTTGGCCAGACAAAAAACCTCGTAGAGCAAGGATTGTTGGTCGGGTGGTTTGTATACCAACAACAACAACGTAATAAATGCATCAAATTTCAAAGCAAGGATGCGCTACAAACCACGTGTTCGGTTTTCGGACCATACATTGCCGAAGCGTTTCGGTATCGGCGGCCGGCTGTTGGACCGGCCATTCATATCGAAACGGCCATATCGGGGTGCGATCACCGCGGCAAAGTTCCCGTAACGGAAATCCGTTCCTCGCCCGCTTCTTCTCGCCCGGAGCCGAATCCGGTCCGCCGCTTCTCCCGCCCGGTGATTGCTTCTTTATTCCAACCAAGGCCGGAGAGCGAGCGAGGGATCAAAACCCTTATTCTCTTGTACTCCAGAAGCGATGGCTTCCACAGTTATCGCTCGAGCTTCATGGCTCCGAAGGAGATCCACCGGCGGCGAGGGCAGGATAAAACCTAACAAAACCCCCTCGATGATCGCCATTAGGTGGCGGCGGAGGGCCTTCGCGATGGCCTCCGTCCAAGAAGGAGACACCGGCAACGGCGGCGACAACAATATCGGAGCTCTCGAGTTGAATACCGCCTTCGATGATCTCCAGCCCGATATCCTTTCCAAGGACTCCCTTCGCTGCCCAGTAAGCAAAATATCTCATTTTCGACCGATTCGTCTGTGGTTCTTTTATTTTCTTTCTTTCTTTTTCTTTTTTTCTCCATTTGGTGTCAAAATTTCCCCAATGGTGTTTGTTATAGAACCTCTCTCTATATCTGATGTCGCTGGTTCGGTTAATGGATCTCGTCTTCGAGTTGCTTACCAGGTTCCGAGTTCTTGCGCTTTTTTTTTTTGGCTTCAGTCGTTATTCATTTCGTATTCCTGTTCTTCTTTGCATGGTTGGTATAGGTTTCTTGTTTTATTGAAATTTATCTATCTCTTGCTCTCTTTTTGGTGGGGGTGTCTGTGGGTATGGTTTGGGCAATGGATTTGCTGTGATTTTAGGGTCTTCCGGGTGCATACAGTGAAGCTGCCGCGGCAAAGGCATACCCGAATTGCGAAGCCGTTCCATGCGAACTATTTGAAACTGCTTTCGATGTGAGTTTTTCATATTTTTGTTTCTTTTTTTGATACTATTTGTGTTAAGTTTTAGTTTTGCTGTTATTACTTTGGCAGTGTTGAAATTTCTATATGATCTGAATCATGAGGCATTAGGGGAACCAAGTTATGGGATGGTAGTATGTGGATTCAAGGAAAATCATGTTACTAATTTATCAGCCGCCTAGGTTTTTCTACACTGCAGAGAAATCAAACACTTGGAAGAAGATTTTTCACTAGAGAAACCCACCCTTTTCTGTTGTGATATCATCTGTTCTGTATATGTTGAACATTCAAAAAAACTATCTGAGAGCTAAAAGCATGTAAGGTTGTACCATTTATCGATGAACATGTCCATCGAGAGATGTACTCATTAGCTTGGTCGTACATGGATAGAGGCTTCAAACTGTAGGAATTGGCCTTCCTGTTTATAATGATTCTTAAGAACGAGTTTGCTATGGCAGAGACGCACAAAACTTCCGTTTCATATAACTTGCAGGCTAGAGAAGCCATGACCATAAACCGTAGCCATCAAGCATTTTTCTTTCAAATATCAAGGGTTAGTTTTTTGAACCCTTTGTTAAAAGGTATGCATTTTAAGTACTATAATATTGCTGCTGTAAGTTCTTTCAAATGTTTGCACAACTTCAATCCGTCTTCTTTAGTCCTTCCATTCTTTTTTATTGGATTGCTTGACAACCTCCAAGGATTCTTGTTGTACATCCCGCTATCATCCTGGCCCCTATTCCAAAATGTTGGTACTGGTGATGGAACTCGCAACTCCCAAGCTATGACATCCATCAGAAACTTATCATTTGCTAACAGGGTTAAGTCAGCCTGTCAGGTTTTGATAGTATGCTTCGACTAATATTATTTTTGTCATCTTGCAGGCTGTTGAACGTTGGCTTGTTGATCGGGCAGTTCTACCCATTGAAAATTCATTAGGTGGTAGCATCCATCGCAACTACGACCTTTTACTTCGTCATAAATTGCATATTGTCGGGGAAGTAAAATATGCAGTTAGGCATTGCTTACTAGCCAACCCTGGTGTGAAAAGGAAGATTTAAAAAGAGTTCTCAGCCACCCTCAAGTAAACATTGCCTTCATTTTCATTGTAGTCAAATTTGTTATAAAAGGGCATTAGGATTTCATGTGACTTGTTACTAATTCAATTGAAATCTCAGGCTCTCGCACAGTGTGAGCATACGCTGACAAAGTTGGGAGTTGTCAGAGAAGCTGTCGATGATACTGCAGGAGCTGCAAAAGTAAGGCACTGATGCTAGCTTTGTTATCTAGTTTCGTCCTTTCTTCCTTAACAAATCTTAATTTTCTGAGTAAAAATTACTATAATTCAATAACATTTCAAGATTTCATATGGTAAGCTTAAAAATGATAAGGAAAATCTGAGACTAAAATTCTAACTGATCCAAGTTTTATTCTTTTTCTACTGTTGCTTTCCTTCATTTTGAAAATTTATGAAACATATTGTCTATCTAGTTTGTTGCTGTCCAAAAACTCCAAGATGCAGGGGCAGTTGCCAGTTCATTGGCTGCTGAAATTTATGGTTTGGATATTCTTGCGCAAGATATCCAGGTACTTCCTGCATTCTCATCGATTGGATGCACATGGCTATCTGTGTACTTCAGTAAAATATTGCTCATTCTGTAGGATGACCCTGAAAATGTTACTCGATTTTTAATGCTAGCACGAGAACCAATTATTCCCGGTACCGACAAACCATTTAAGGTATGCTTAGCAACAGAAGTAGCTTTCTATTTTTGAAGATAACATCATTAACCTTTCATTATAGGGAAGCACAAACTTGAACTTATGTTTCAAGTTCTATATTATTCTGGTGCATAGCTTGTTTACTTCATCTGACTGATGACACTAGTATTCTGTCATTCTCAGACGAGCATAGTTTTCTCTCTAGAAGAAGGACCTGGTGTGCTTTTTAAGGCTCTTGCTGTTTTCGCCATGAGAGACATCAACCTCACAAAGGCATGTTGCAACATCTTGTACCACTGCATATGGTTTTGACATTAGTGCAGTATCGAGCATGTGGGCATGCTCTCTGATGTAATAAATACTTTTGTCTCCTCAGATTGAAAGTCGTCCTCGAAAGAAAAAGCCCTTACGCATGACTGAAGATGGCGGCAATGGGCCTCTAAAGTTATTACCACAATTGTTCTGTATTTTCATGTTTCTTTGTGCATTTACGTATATCGACATATCCCAAAAAAGTTATAAATGTTAAATATTCAAACGGTTGGATATTAACTTTGTCGAATATACTGTGCCCAGGTACTTTGACTATCTTTTCTATGTAGATTTTGAGGCATCAATGGCTGCGCCAAATGCTCAGAATGCCCTTAGGCACCTAAAGGTATTGTCTCCTAGAAGTCCCTGCAAGATATCTAGGAAACCCAAAGAGATCGTGACAGAGCCTTCTCCTGACAGGAATTTGCAACGTTCTTAAGAGTGCTGGGAAGTTATCCAATGGACATGAGCGATGCATGAATGACCTGAGGAGAAGTGAACACACCTGAGCATAGAAGTAATAAGAAGTCTCTTCACCAATATCATAACTAGATGTTTGAAACTAGTTCTTTATAAATACATGGCTTGTGAATCTTGTTAAACATATCTAGAATGATGTATGAAGTTGATAAGAGCTTGTATTTCTTGGTGAAGCATCAAAGGGATTTCTTGCAATTGTGTTATTTTGTGAATCCATTCCTATTAACGGCTAAATCATTTGTCACAATTGAATGCTGTATGAAGTTGATAATGGTGAAGCATCAAACAAATTTCTTGCAATTGTGTTGTTTTGTTAATCCATTCCTATTAATGGCTAAAACATTTGTCACAATTCCATCATGTTATTATCAGCTCTTCCTCTCATCATTCCTGACCTTTTCAACATAGTCTAAGTCACATTTGTACTGGGGCCTCCCAATCTTTGCTGCACATGCCCTTTCTTTCTCAAACAAATTTCCACTACTTATTTGTGATTGGTGCATCTTCCTTTGGTACATTTATTGCTGCTATATTCATCTGTTGTACTCATATGTTGATCAAGGGGTATATGGTAGCGTGAATCTCATCTTGCCGTGTTTGTTAATACTGCGGTCCAATTTTTTAATACCGATTTTGGCATCTTCATATAATTAGACAGTATTTTGAGAAGTACACATGCTTGTTAATTGTTGATGAAGTATATATATATTAGTGTTTGAGCCTTAGGTGCTGGACTTCAGTCTTTGCATGGAGAAAGGAAATTCTAGAACAAAGTCAGTATTAGAATAGCTTCTTACTTGAGTATTTAAGGTATAGAGAGAGAGATGAATGGAGTAGGTGAAATTTTTAGATTGTAGATTTCTGTAGAAGTAAATGTGTTCATTTTGTATAAGTGAGGTATTGAAGAAGGAATACCAATACATAGCAGATGCTGATCAAATAAAGCTCATCAAGAATGATAGAATACAGTTTCTATTGAAAGATCATGAGATTAAGGACTTAATATTTATTACATTGGTAATTGCTTGACGAATCTCTTAGAGGAAAATATAAGAGGAACCAAAATCAGGATGACCTATATGTGTCACCATTCAATTCATGTAAAATATTCCTACTGTAGAGGCAGCTTTTTAAGTAGGCAAAAAGGATGCAGCATGAAGATTTGACATGATGCCAATTATTTAGGGAAGAATAATCATTGAAAGATTGGGTTAATATTGTAAACAGATTATCTAGTTAAATATTGAAAGTAAGTACCATGCTGAACAACTAAACAAGTATTTAAGCACCCTTTTGTATGACTGCAAAGGCAATACACAAGGTCACACTTACTATCGAGGGATCAAACTTGTGCCACACTGCCAACTTGTGGGAGGATGTAATGGAATATCATATTATAACCATAAATTCAACCTTTAAGTTTATCTCCACAATATGGATTTTGGTCTTATGATTTTATTTCCCCCTTTAATAATTTTAGGCTGCATTTTTTGTTATCGCAAGCTTTTCCAGATCCTTCATAACAAGTCAAACTATGTCAACTTAGGTCCTCCCTTATCTAGATAACATAGTGATGGTATGATGGATGAAAGAAATGATGTTTTTTTTAAAAACCAGTTTGAATTTATGCGAGAACAATCATCTTTCAAGTCTACCTTTTAGTCCTGGTAGCTGATGGAAAGATAAGGGAATTATAAAGCATTTACTGGTGCGGGATAGGGTAGATACAAAGCAAAATATTTATGTTTGGAAGTCATGAAGATTTCTCACAGAACACCCAATTAGTTTTAAGTGGCACTTTCTGAAAACAATTCTCCCATTTATGTGTATACGTTGGAGGGGGCAGGGGACGAGGAAGGGACCACATGTTTCATATACTTTTAATGCATATGTTTTAATTTTGGCACGCCCATAATTTCTCCTGAAATTTTTCCTGAAATTTTCTGATTTATAATTTTTTGCTGTTGGTGAATAATCCTCAAATTTATTACGCTCCTTGACTGGATTATTTAAGCATGATCTGGTTGTTGAAGGTTTGAAGATGTATCTAGATTTCTGATATCCAACAACTCTTAGAATGGTGAGGAACTTCAGATTTTCAAGAACCTCATGACAATCTAAACTTCTGTTGTAGTTCTCTAGCCTTTTATGTTGTCTATGCAGGAATGGAACTATCCTTAATTTTTTTTCAACATGACAGTATATGATTTCTTCTGTTTTACACATTATGCAACATTTTATTTTTTACCATACTCTTTCCATTGAAGTTGTATTTTGTTTTTGTATTCTTTCTATTGAACTTTTCTTTCGTCATCCAAGGTTCATGGGCAAGGAGGTATGATGTGTTTAAGAAGGGAAGGATTTACTTCATCCAGTTAACGCAGTTTTGAGGAACATATGGTTGACTCGAGGATCAAAAAGGTGAGAGTATCTTTGTGTATGGAAGGTTTCCATACATCCAGAATAATATCATTTTTTTTTTGGCAAAATTCAGAACCTTCGTCAAGCAATGTATAGAAAGTTGTTACACAATCATGTGGGAAGCAATATCTTTTTTTTTTCCTTTTTCAATGTTCAAAAATTTATCTCTTTCCTCTCCATTTAGCTTTTGATCTATTATCCATGTGAATCAGAAAACTAATTTTATGAAATGCAAATTTCTAATAGTTTATCTTCTAATGACATCATTCTATACAAGGAAAAAAGATGCATTTCTTTTGTTAATGACAGTATTGTCCAAGGCACGCCTGAAGCGTGCCTAGGTGCAAGCTGTAGGTAAAGCTGAGCCTAACCACTTCGCATAGCCCAAGGTGAAGTCCATTTTGCTTTAATTGCTTAAATGGCATGCCTTTTTTTAATGTTGAGAAAATTCTTGGCATAGAAAAAAGCATGCCTCATCATTTTGAATTTCAGCCACTTGATCATGATGATTAGCCAAAGGAAAAGATACAAGGGAGGGTGTATTAGGGATCTGCATTCCCGATTTAGAGGCACCGATGCTCCTCAGCTGGTGGATCCGACTAGCTCTTCTTCTTCTTCTCCAGTGGATCTAGGACTCTGACCAGCTTCTGCACTCTCTGATAAGTCCTACTTTTCTCTGCTACCCTGCTGCCGGTGCTATTGCTCCTGCTCCTCCTCCTCCTCTTCTCTTTTCATCTTCTTTGCTGCTGGCGCTCCTACTCCTCTTTTATCCTCCTCCTCCTCTGTTGCGATGTTGCTGCCAGTGCTCCTGCTGCTTCTCCTCCTCCTCTGCTACCCTGCTGCAGGTTTTCTTCTTGCTGCTGGTGGTTGTGGTGCTCCTCCTCCTCCTCCTCTTTGTTGCTGGTGCTGCTGTTGGTGCTGCTGCTTCTCCTTCTCATCCTCTTCTTCTTTGCATTCCTCCTGCCGATGCTATGCAACTACTACTTTTTTCTTCTTCTTCTTCACTTCTTCTGATTCTCTTCTTCCTTTGCTGCTGGTGCTTCTGGTCCTCTCCTCCTTCTCTGCCTCCTCTTTAAGCATGATAACAAAACCATTCTCTTGTCAATTATCCATGAGTGATTACATTACAGATGTACCAGTTTGATTCGAGAAATACACTTACAAGTTACAATATTAAAATTTACCTGAAAAATGAAGGAAGCAATCTTAGTATGAAAAATTGTGGAGAAGTTAAAGTGGTACATGCTTAAATTCTTTCTGAAGTTGCATTGTTAAACTTTAAGCAATTATGTCAACCATTGTTTCTCGTCATGAATGAATTTCCTTATCCTTTTGTTTTATGACATCTATTTATGCCCCTCTCTACCTAAATTGACATATGATGCCTTGTAATAGCACTAGAACCAAAATTCCCATGGTAATGAACTGTTAAAAAAAATATGTTGGACCATGTACTAAAATGTTCCAAGAATATGAATTTCAGTATAAATGCATAACACATGCTACAAATTAGAGGGCAACAAGCCATACACATGAAATAGACCTTCTGATTCTTATGTGAACTGTTGTTCTAGAACTGCTCCGTAATATAGTTCAGTTAGCATGTTATTGAACATTCCTTTTGACTATATTCTATGAGTTGCATTGTACTAGTTCTTTAACCAGTGCAGACGTCCAGTCAAATAGTATCATCTTTGCTATAACAGTGCCAGAATGGAATTGATGGATGTATGGCTGTAGAACTGTGAATATGGAGATCAAGATTATGATTGAAGAAGAATTCAAGTTGCAATTATACAGTAATAGGAAAATTAATTGAGATTGTCTGATCATTTGATATATAGATTAAGTTCCAACAAAACTTGTTTGGTTCGAGCTCAACTTGACAAGTTTACAACGCAATTACTAGAAATGCTTTTGTAACTTGTGTTTACCAATCGCCAAATATGTATTGCCTCCATTGAAGGGTTCCACAAGATGTTTTTGCTTGCGAGTAGGAGCAATGGTGAAAATGCCAAACTGTGTCGATAATTTGAGTCTTTAGGGATCATTGTTACCCATTACCCAATCAATGTTCTTGGTACCTGCTTCGATGATATGCTCTCACTCTACACCATTGCACAAAGGATGGAGGCCATGTTCAATGCTAACTTCACTGAGATGTTGTCTATGGGTTTCAGCTAACTTCAGTCGGAATAATCGATATTCAATGAAATTCATGCTTGTGCTTCTTGTTTGGGCCAAGGTCACTATTTATTCTTGAATAATGCCATGGTTAGCATAGGTCAATGTTGGCCTTTCTCACTTCCAGCACAGAGCTCAAATCACTTGAATTATTTGATATTAATTTTTAACATGATAGGTACAACATCTATATAAGAACTTTAATTCCTGTGTTGTCCCTTTGGGTTGTCTTCTTGCCTGCTCCTCCCCTTCTCTATTATCTTTGCCTCTTCTCTCTTCCCTCTTCTATATGGCTATATCTGCAGCAACATTAAAGTGCACCCCCAAAACCCCTTCACCCCAACCTACCGCTGCATCATCTCCAACTCCCAACTTCTATGTTTGACGCGCAGCTGTGAGATGAGTGGGCCAACTTAAAGTTAGGCCTGGATTGACATGTTGATTCTAAGGTTGGACGTGTTTCCAGATTATGTTGAAATTGGTCTTGGTCTATGGGTGGTCTAAGTCTAGCCCAGCCAATTGCAAGCCATACTCAGGGATGGTTATCAGATTATATCAATTACAGATGTAATTTGGCACCTGATAAGTTGGCCTTGTTATCACTAACAATCAGGTGTGGATATGAAAAACTAGACTCATGCATTTATTGGTTTTAAGTATTTTTGAAGACACGCCTTGTCTTGCTGTTTTACATCGTATTTGAACTTGCGGGATGAGACCAACTGTATGAATCAATATTGTGTATTGCCAGATTGGGACTTCCCCCTGACCTACTGCATATTATTTGATATATTATGTTTCATTTTTTCTGAAGTATTTATTTTTTTTTAAAAAAACTAATTGTTTAGGCTGCCTTGACCTGTAGGCAGCCACCTAATGGAACTAGGTGGCCCTTTGGCTGCTGTTTACCTCCTACGATTTTTCAAATATTAATTAGTGCGAAACATGACTTTTATAAGTTTAAGGTTGAGTATTGCCAAATAAAAAAACAATAACTTGATACTTTAAATCTATTGCAGTTAATACTTAAACCAATAACCCAGGCATATTGTGCAGCTAAAATATACACTCCTATCATGTATAACCTTGTGGGGAAACTATAAATTACAAATTCCCATGTTAAGTGGATTTAAAGAAACAATATAAAATTCAGTTTATTTTCAGAATAGAGATGGAATGATTTGTAGAAAGAGAAACTGTAGTTAAAAAGAGTGTCAAGGGGATAAAATAAATATTCCAAAACCAAAGTAAACATTTGAAAGTGGATTGTAATAGTACACTTAAACCTGCATGATAGCAATTCAATATTGCATGGAACTCACTCGAATCTAACACATTATCACCCTTTTCAGTATATCACGAGCATAATTAGGATTTTGCATGGGGTTGCAAGTGATTCAGTTACATTAACATCTTCAATGACCTCAATATATGCCTGGACTTGGTGTATGGGTTCACAATTTTGACTTGGAGGTAGTTCAGATCTTTTTTCAGGGTTCTTCTGATTGTGTCTTGGTTCATGCCTAGATCCAAAAGTTTCACTAATATCTGTTGAGTGTAATCAAGTCCAATTTGGTCTCTCCCTAGTCCAATTCTGCTTGATCACTATCCACCTTGGGTCACTTTTGGGATCCATTCTCCATCATGGGTCTATCTGTTTTGCATATGATTGGGGTCTATGTAGCCCACTTGTACCCTCGACTTTGTGGGAGGTTGGTTCTGAATACCGTCAAGCTCTTGGCAAGAGAATCTATGCAAGAGTCCAGTTTAGGACTTATAGGAAGCTGCTCTGGTTACTGTTAGGATTTTCAGCTGTTGTGGTTTAAGTAGGATTGACTGTTATTTGTTAATCACCTGTTAAAAACCAATTAGGTAGTATGATGGTCGTTAAGTTTCTATTTGTTGTTTCAAGGTTTGAAAATGGATGTTGCTTATATGACACGGTAATATCCAAAGAGCAAGTTGTCATTGATTGATTGATGGATACTGCAATTTCTTGTAATCTACAAACTCTAGAACAATTTCATATTCGTGAAATTGTCTTCTATAAGATAAGCTCCTTATCCATGTCATATGGATGAATGGGGCAATAGATAAGAACATGACTTCTCATTGACTGCCTTCTCTAAATTTTAGATGAAAAGCAAGTGCAAAATCAAGACTTAATGCATCAATGTAAAATAAAAAAATCATGTGTTAAAAGATTGTAACATATTTGTAGAACTTGATCAGTGACTAAATAATCAAATCAACTAAGCGCATACGAATTAGACCACGTAAACCATAAATGCAGGCATTAATATCATCACAACACTTAACTCCTTAACAAAGAAGTTCAGCAGGCCTAACCTTGTTTACTCTCAGGTAGAATCACAGAGATGATCTTCATTAAAAGGAGTTTTCCCCGCAGGTTCTTTTTATTATTAATTTGGAACATTGAGATAAAAGGTGAAAATGGGTGCACTTTTTCTTTTTTTTTGGGTATAAATATGTGAGCAATATACAGTCTAATCTAGTGATTTATTTCTAGCACTGCAAAGCTTTTTGATCATCAGAAGCTTATTCAAGCACTAGTCAATGACACGTTAAAAACCATTGTAGGATCAGCCTTATTTTCATTTCATAGCTCAATATGGTACCAGTCATCCTTGCATTATTTCGAACTGTAAATCATAAGCACTATTTATAGATGTGTACTGAAGTACATTTGATGGCTGCTGTCTATTAAAATATCATCTTAGGGTTGCCTAGTTATGTAGGTGAGGGATCACTTCAATATGATTATAGGCAGCTCAATATTCAGTCTGATCACGTACATGACTCAAGACAATATTTTAATCTCTTTTCAGCTAATCAGTTGTCAACTTTTTCACGATGCATTATATTGATTTTGCACTAATGAAACTTGGAATTTAAGCTTAATGAGAATTACGTTAACTGAAAATTCTTATCATGAGGCTGGATTTCGGGATTTTAATGTCATTTTCATATAATATAACCAAGTTGTTCTTTAGTTGAAGTATTGTTTGAATGCTAGAATCTGTATAATGGGCCCTTTGTGCCTTTTCGAGTGTTTGATTTGTTGGTACATATGCCCTTTTTTAACCTAGATAAATTAAGCCCTCTGCAGTGCAACAAAGTTCAACCACAGTTCCCTATCACATGAGTTTCTGCACCTGATACAGTGTGCCAAAATATACTGTCATTATTAAGCATTGGAATTTTATGAATTCAAGACTATGTAAACCAAACCATAGTTATGTTGCCACTCACTAGTGCAAATTGATATATTGCTGCTGCATCAAGCTATTTAGGATTGATGTTTCACAGCTGGACATTGTTTAACTTAACTTTTTTTTATTATTATTTTCTTTTAAGGAGAATGTGGTGTGATGAGGCATAATGGTTCTCTTTTGCCTAGAAGTTTGATATTATCGCATTGACAATATTCTTATTCCATTTATATGGGGTGGAAATGGATATCTGGCGGTAAATTTCTTGACTGGTTGAGTTGAGCCAGTTTGCTGATTCCATAATTGCTGTAGCTGCTAGAATCCTCCTTTTGCTCGTCCAGAGGGTTCAGTGCTCTTGTTCTTAAACTCAACTTTCTTTGTTTCATCAAATCTGAGACGTTGGTTTATGCTTCTAGAAGATTATCCATACATAAATTTAGGTCATGCATCAAAATCAACCGGTCAAGTGAGGCTTTCTTTGCTTGGCCTGGAAGTTCTGCATGGTTGAGATAATACGATACTATCATCAGTCCAATAGATTATTAGAAAATTGCAGTGTTTACGTTGCCTCAACCACTAAAAAGTATTATCTGTCACTCAGAACCAAAGCAGAGGCCAGAGCCCCTTTTTCCAAAGCCAAATGGATTGGTATCTTCCAAAAATATATATATATACACACTCATGGTGGCTATGATAAAATGGACATGTTATATTATTGATAGGTGGAAGCAGGTCCACTTGACTCTTGAAGTGATTAATTGGAACAATTGGTGGAGCCAAACTGGCTTACAGGTAATATAACAGAACAATCTCGAGCGTATGATCTAATATTGATTGGGGGCCGGTGTGTTGCCATGACCTTTTAGAGCTTGAGACATGGGGTCCTTTATACTTCTGCCAAGAGACTATGATGCCGCTGCCAATCCTCATGGCCCTTGTTATCATTCCTCATGGTCCTTCATAATGGGTTATCGTGGAGGTATCATTCCTTTTTCATGATTGCTGATGATCTAATGGCCTTGTTGATTTGGGTTTGAGTGCCAAATCTGTTGTCAGAAAGTGTCATTGCCTGCCCAGGAGCAAAGCATGCTAAGAAACGTGCAGAGAAAAATAGATGGCTGTGATGACTGTGCTTTCATATGGTATTGCCAATGCGCCGAATTTGACAGGCATCTAATGGTTGAAATGCACCAAATTTTGTTCATCAATAATGTTTCAATCCTGAATTCTGACAGCAGTTGAGGAGCACCGGAATGAATGGGCGTGTCGGCTCATGGTTCCTGCGAACCCAGAATTGCTCACGTCCGCTTATGCATGGATGTGGGTAGAATGGGCAGGTTGGATCTGATCAACGGTCCCATTGAGGCTAGTGGGTTTTTGAGGGTTTGCAGAGCGTGCAAGGTAACCAAGCCGATGGTGGAATTTGTTGTGCGATTTGACACTGGTCTTTGTGAGTGGAATTTGATACCCGCTGCAGTCGGTATGCTTGTGAGTGGAATTGGACACTGGTTTTTGTGAGAGAATCAAAGTTTACTTCTAGGTGATCCAAATGGTTGTGTTACCATGGTTGCATAACCCATGGTCTTGCATGTTGTGCGGTTGTGCCCATGGATTCGATGCCAGTCTAGTTTTCATGAGCATAGAAATCAACTTCTGGACTCTGTGGTGTATCCTTATGGCTGGGTAGGTAAGAGAATGTGGTGGTGATGATATTAGATCCCTTTACCTGTCTATTTTTCAGCAAATGAACAAATCGTTCAGACTCTTTTGCCACCGGTTCTGTACAAACAAGGAGCAACATGCCCTTTTTAATTTGGCTAAAGCATGCCTAATTGATATATAAGATTGAAACCATATTATTTGCAGCCATGTACACGTCTGGTGACTGACCAGTCTGCATACAAGGATCGAGGGTTTACTAGTTCTTGCCAGGGCAATAAATATTTAGAAATGTTAGACTTATTTGTAATGAATCCGTCTATGAATTGTATATCAAATAGTTAATGGCGCAAGGGTTATTGAAATATGTTTGCAGCCGTATGTATAGGGTGAGCATGGACAGATATATTCCTTTTTTTTTTTTTTTTTTGTTATATATGTATACATACAAATTTTGGATCGGATGACAAACTTGTAGCTAGCTATGCAAGGATGGCTGGGATGTTTTCATGTTTGAATGGTAGTTATACATACGAGGGTTCTGGTAGGTAGGGGCCCGAAAGGATCGTGATGAATGCTTTTAATCAATCTATAGTACAAATACTCTTCTTAATTTCCAATTATGGTAGTCATAAATCAATTGATGACGAAATACAGACGCACAAACATTCTCGATTCTTCAATTCCTGCGTGGTCCATGATAAACGTAGGTGCGGGCCTACGACAATGTAGTCTGTGGTACTCGATGCATGTAGGTGTTTCAACATCTTCTTTGGATATAATTTATCATGTTCTTCCTAAAGACAGCTTAAGCTTCAAGTCTATTTATGTACTTGATTCAAGACGTATCTATGATTTGATTGACAACCACTTAAAAATATTACCTGACTTCAGAGCGATTGCATGATACCAATTTATTGTTGTGCCGACTTGGGCCTACCTGCATTTAGTCAACAATGGTCCAGCCCAACCTCCTCTCCATCCAATAAGGGACCCAAAGCGGAAACAGACTTAACAGCTGTCACAAGAAAAAGGCATCCACTTGTGCTTAATGTACTGGGATGCATGTGCTGTGTTCCTGTACACAGGTAGCCAGAGAAGCATATCCCTTCTAAAGCATTGGCGCAAGCATGAAGTTGATACAAATGCCCATGCCAGAGAGAAGTTTCAATGGTTCATAACTTGGATAGACAAGTTCTGCTTACAGGTAGTGCCTCGTAGTGAATGAAAAGTTTCCATTAAAGTTAAATTCTAACAATTAACGTGGTGCCGATCGAAGCACCTGTCGGAGCTTTTTCTAATGAACTTGTGTTATGATTTTGGCCAACAAACAGCAAACAATGAGCTGTATAAAAACTTATTCTGTGTACGCTCGATGTTTAGGTGATATCTGTCGACCTGTGGTTTGCCATTCCGTTCTCGTTTCGAAGGTGCGAGCCTGAAAAGCGCTTCTCCCCGAACTTGGACGGAATCTCTCTGCACACCCTCCATCCATCCATCCACCAGGTTAGCAGTCTTTGGCCCCAAAAGAGAAAAAACCACTCGGGTATAGACAGACAGCTGTGGCTTACCTCGTACGTTACATAAGCAACGACCATCCTCAGAATCCCGACACATCCAGATCTTGTCCGTTATCCTTCCTCCCCCATCTCCATAACCGAACTCTGCGGCCAGCCGACAAATCCGGGTCGGCCGCGCTCGCCCCCTGATGACTGAATGACGTCCCCCCCGTCACGTGCCCCTCGAGGCGTCGTGCACGCGACCCTCGTCACCCCACTTCGCCAAATCCCAAAACGGGGCGCGCGGTTCCAACCGTCGTCGGCAGATATCCCTCGCTTCCGCTTGCAGCGTTCAGAGTCTGGACACTCTCTGCGGGCCCCCATCTCGCTCTTCCATTCTATGTTCTTCTCCTCCCTTTCTTTGTTTTCTTCCTTTATTTTTTCACAAGAAAGAAAGAAGGAAAGAAATGGCTCGCAGCCCGAAATATTCCGTCACCTCTCGCCGCGGTCGGCTGCCACGTTGCCATCTTTAGGCGGACCCTACTTGACCCACTCACCACCGACAAAAGACGTGGATTGGACATAGCCTCCTCGGGCCGCATCCCCACCCTCCTCCCCCCGGTCCCCACCGGGCCACCTCTCTCCATCCCTTCCTCCCGCTCCTCGCGCGACCTAACCGCCTGCTTCCCGTCTCTCGCGTCCTCCGTGGTCACAACTCGTCTTTTCGGACAGTAGTCCGACTCCGATCATCACTCACCAGTAAGGTCCGGTCCGGCCGACGGGACAGCACAAGTTGGAGTTCCACCATAAGGATGAAGATTGGAGCTGGAGGCGTAGAAACTAGAAACTAGAAAGCGAAAGCAGGCGCTCTCTGCTCCCTCCTGTCATTCTTTTACCAACCGCTGAGGCTCGCCTTTGACGACCCGACTGTGTTTTGACCGGTCAACATCCATGCTTGCAGTCATCGTAGTTTAAAATAGAAATTGATCTCAGGATCAGATGGCTGGGAAGGAGGGGACCGCGAGGGCGGGATTAATTCCGGCAATCATCGGGAGATCATGTGATGGGATTTCCACTAAATAAACCGCCGAGTTGTGGTCGCGGCGATTAATCGGCGGCGGGCCGCGGGCCCGCCTGGTATTGTTGCGCTCCACGCCAAGTGGGCCCGCTCCCTCCGCTTTCACTCTTTATGAATCCGTTGCAGATTCGCTCGTATTTTCCATGCTTTCTCTGCGTGCAAGCCAAACACATCGATCGTTTCGTACGGAAGTAATCATTTCTCTCCACCCTCCTCTCTTTCTCCTTATCTCTTTTCTTTCTCTCTCTCTCTCGTTTTTTTTTTCCCCCCAAAAATTTAGCTAGCCGGAAACGGGGGCTCGGTTCTTCTCCTGGTCTCTGCATGAGCCTCTTCTTGGTCTATATATACCCGTAGAGTGTTCCAAGAGATTTTGTTTGCATGGATGGAGATTTCTAATGGAGACCACCAGGTATTTAATTACAAACAAGCCCCTCATACTCGATTCTCCTTTCTCTTTCTTTACTCTTACTTTGATTGATTTTTTTGAAGTTGGTTAAAGGGGTTCCTCTAGCTGAGTTGCCCAAAAGTAGAGATTTTGTATATGCGGGTTTTGTTTGCTCTTGGTAATTAATCATTGATTCTTTTTGAGGAAGAGAAGTTGAATAGACGGATCCATAATGTCTTGCTTCTGGAGATCTTTTGTGATGTGGGATCTTAGGTTTTGTAGGATTGGAGCTGACCCACAGTTTTCTAGTCGAGCAGTAGTGAAAGGAATCCTTTTTTTTTGTTTTTTAAAAAGATGAAATCTTCATTCTTTTTTTACTGATTTTTAGAGTGTCATCTCACCCGAATCTTTACTCCTATCCTCCTTGATTTTTCTTCTTCAAAGGATTTTTCTACCTGAGATGCCCACAAATAGAGATGTTCTCTATGATGCTTTCTCTTTTTCTCTCAGTTCTTTGTATTGAAGAAAGAAATTCATCTCTTTCTTCAAAAGCTCTATCTGTGATGTAGGATCTCAAGGTTAAAGAAATGGAACTTCCACTGCTTCCAATTTTTTCAAGAATATCGTGGGAGATGCCGTCACCAGGTTTTGAAACCCTGGACCTTTTCCAAGTGGAGAGGAATGGCAACCAGCTAATTAGCTCAAATAGCTTGGCCTCCACTGCTTTCAAGTTGATAATAGAGAGGATTTTTTTTTTTTTGGTTCTTTCTATTATTCAGAGTTTAAACTCACACAAATTTTTCCAAATAAACCAAAAAACTCGTCTAAGTGATAGATCTCCTGTGGGATGTGAGAAGAATGACAGAATTTCGAGTACAACAACTGATCTCGATTTGTGAGTACAACTACAACAGATCAGATCACTCTCAAACTAGAACTGATCAGATGCTAGGGGCAGAATCAGCTTTTGACCTGCACCATAAACTTCTTCCCAGCCACACTAGATCTCCCTACCGGGGGCGAGAAATCACTAGATAAAAACCATATCGATCTTGCCTTTTCTAAAGAAAGATTTTTTACAAAAAAAAAAAAACATTTTGATCATAGTCATATTTATTTGCTACCTCTCAATTTTTGCGAGTTTTTTCCCCCCACACTCTCAAACCCTATAACATTTGTAGATTCAAAGAAAAGAAACATGAACTAAGCAATCATTCCAGCTGACACTTGTTGGGTTTTTTTGAATAGAAGTCACATCATATATCTGAATTTAATTTATGTGTTCTTAATTGATTAATTCCTTGTTATGTATGGGTGGTGTGATCTCCCACAGGTCATGGCTACGCTTCCCTTAGAAGAAGTTCTTACTGGGTGCCCCAAGACACAGCAGCAGCAGCAGCAGCAAGAGAGGAAGCCGAGGCCCCAGCCAGAACAAAACCTCAAGTGCCCTAGATGTGACTCCACCAACACCAAGTTCTGCTACTACAATAACTACAGCCTCTCCCAGCCAAGATACTTCTGTAAGGGCTGCAGGAGGTACTGGACCAAAGGAGGCTCCCTTAGAAATGTCCCAGTTGGTGGTGGCTGCAGGAAGAACAAGAGGTCCTCCTCTTCTACATCAAAGAGGGCCCAAGATCAAGCCCTCGCAACCAACTCTAACCCACCACTACCCACCCTCCTCCCACCTCCCCTTTCCTATGACCCCAGTGATCTCTCCTTAGCCTTTGCCAGGCTCCACAAGCCACCCACCGGAGGCCAGTTAGGGCTGGATGACCATGACTCGTTCCTTCTAGGAACCCTAACTCTGGCCATATCCCCACAGGAACTCCAGGCTTCCTTGACATTCTGAGGGCGGGCTCTTTGACACCACCACCACCACCAGTGGCTTCCACAATCTCTACTATGGGTTTGGGGTCATGGTAGTATGGAGCAGGTGGAGGATAGTGTTGCTGGGAGGAGGCCGTGCTGCCATTTGATGGAGGTCTAACTGGTGCAACCACTGCTACAACTTCAAGCACTCCAACAACTAGCCAAGGGTCATGCAAAGCTGCGGATGGAGGGGAGAGCAAGATGTTCATGGGTCTGCAATGGCAGGTTGGTGGGGGAGGCAATATGGCAGCTATGGACCCTGGAAGAGACTACTGGAATGGGGGTGGTTCCTCTTGGCCTGGTCTCATCAACAGCTCCCTGATGTAGAGGTAACATAGATTGATAGGTAGATAGTTATTTCTCCTTCAAAATGGCAGTGCCTTAGTAGCCATATTTGGAAACATTCTAGTTCCATTTTCATCCTTTTGTATCAGTTTTATGCTGTCTCTTCTTTCTTTATTGTTATTTTCTTTGGTTCTTACCGTTGGGCTTTCCTTTGAGTGGTGATTGGACAATTATATATATACTAGAACATTAAGATTGTTTCTAACAAGGAAGGATTGGGGTGATGGAATGGCTCATGCTCTGCATTGCCTTTTTTGGCAAGGGAAGAGGTGGTATTTCCTTCCTAGGTTTTTGGGTGGAATGGAATGGATGTTTGCAGGAGTTCTGAAGATTTGAGGGGACGGGGAGCAGTGGTGGACTGGTGCTCTTCCCAACAAATTCCCTTATCTTCATGATTGCCACTCTCACTGGAGTCTTCTTTGGTCTCTCCAGAAAGAAGAAAGATTTCTATAGTACGTAGTGTCGAATATTAATAATGAGCCTAATCTAAGCTTTGTATGAAGTGACACGGATTCTCGGTGAAGCAGTCTCCACGCCCAGCAACAAAATCCTAGTTAGATTTCTCTTAGATTTGGGGTATATCTTGTCTGCAATGGTGTGATCTCCGATGCACCTGATCGAAGGCATGGAGCTTAGCATGTGGTATTGAGAGGGAATATGAGCATGTGCATGCCAACCAACTTGCATGCAGCGAACGTGTCCGCATACGCATCCCACCACTTCCTTTAGAGGTCTCCATGTGTATTGTGCTACAAGATGTCAGAGCTGGAGCTATACTCAAAACTCAGAAGACTAGAGATCTCAGTGGAACTATTCGTGATAAAGACATACGTGCCTTCTCTTTTCAAAGATGACATTTGGAAATGAGAAGGATTTGATGGAGTGGGAGTACTGGAGGCTCTTTCCTTTTATTATTATTATTATTATTATTGTTATTTGGGTAACAGGGGAGCACTAGAGTTGAAGAAGGGTTCATGGATTAGTGAATAGGGTTTGTCGATCGAATTTAATGTGACAGTCCAGAACAAGGCTACACTTAGCAAAAGATACGTCGTTATCGGGTGTAGCATGTGAACCAAGAGGTGGTCATACTCTGAAGACGTGATTATGTACGAACGCCCAGTACAGTGTATTGGTTTTGCCTTAAAATGCTAGGATCTCAGCCAGAATAAATTATGGAATAGAGGAACAGCAAGCATGTATAGCTGATTTTTAGAATTCTTTTTTACCATTAATTTGTACAATTTTAGAGTGATGATTCCATCCGGTACACTGCAGTTAGAGTAGACTCCACGTACGCTAGTCCAGGATCTAAGTAGAGATGAGGCAATGGGGCATCACTAGTGGTCCAAGGATAGGCTCAAGGGACCAACCACCTTATGATAGGCCTATGCAGGGAGATGCGACGTCCCGGTTTGTTGTTGAGACTCATGAGAATACTGAAGAGTAGCTTCTTGCCTTCGCAACCTATCTCATGCAGAGAGAAAGCTTAGACCAGAAGCATATGGCGAAGAATTTGTGCAGTGCCTCTTTTGGCTCAGTTGCCTAGGCTATAGCTTCTCTTTCTTTCTTTCTTTTTCTTTTGACATAGACCTTGGAGTTGATTGCTTTTCATGAGACCTGTTTTAAGGGAAAAAAGTTAATCCGTACTTAAAATAGGTTCTTTTAAACAAATGCCCCCCTTGTGTTAACCTATTTCACACAAATTTGTCTTATATATACCATCAATTTTGCTGCTCATATGAAACACAAAGTTCTAACCTAGGCTATGAAATGCGATGACTTGCCATGTACAGGCCTCAGTGGTTCAGAGAACTTCTTGTGAGGGATGCTGCTGGTTGTATCTATTCTAGAGTTCTATAAAGCACCTTAATGAAACATCACATGGTTGGTGGTCCAATGTGAAGAACTGGTTTGCAGAAACCAAGGTGGTCGCCTTTGCTATAACTAGATTTAGCCATATATCCTATCGCTATGCTCAGTTCCAATGCTTGGTATGTGTATGGATGCAAGTTAATTGATTGCTTTCATCCTTGGATTGCAGTGGGCACATTTCTAGTCCTGAAGGCAATGCTGATGCATGTTATGGCCATTTACTTGTAGGTGGCAGCACGCATGCAATTCCTGCATCTGAAACCTTCTTCCATGTGTGCCATATAATGCCTTGCAGATCAGTTGTCATCCTGTCTCCATTTCACTGGCATCAAAGAGCGAGCAGGAATGATGGATCAAGAGCAAGGCCTTTAGACGTCTGAGAGACTCCTTGAGAAGTGCAAAATACCACATATACCTCCATTGTTCAGTTGGTGCAAAATAAGCTGTTCTTGTTAAATTACATCCAGTCAGCGTGATCTTCCCTGGATCGATCAAGCTTTTATCCTAAATATGCTGAAAGATCTAATCAATCACGCCAAGAATTCAAGGAATACAACTTTGCAAGCACATCTAAGTGCTCTGACTTTTCAGTGATAAAGCTAGAGATTTTGTATAAAGCACTTAAAGGAATATCATCAATATATGTGTTGAAAAAAAAAGTGATAGAACTTGAAAATCCCCAAAATTAATGAGCGGTCCAAGTAAATTAATATATTCATCTATGGTGTATTAATTCGATAAAAGTTATCCCGGGCCATGCACGTTCATTAGTCCATCTTGACTTCTCCATTGCACCTACTGGTTTATGTGGTCCTATCATTGTCCCCCAAGGCTTGAACAGTAATGTACTGCTACAGCTCAACTATGCCTATCACAATTGAAACCCCAAGGTTGAACTAAGTCATTTGCAACTCATCTGCAAGGGTAGCTCTACCTTTTTTGATCAAAAGGATCGATAATAACTCTACTTGCAGAGACGAACAGATCAAATTAACGATCACATCATACAATATAGAATGTTCCAAAGCGTGCATGATTATGGATGACATAGATAAGATATTGTGTTTTGTTATCATGCATCAAGCCCTGTGGATCACATTGCAGTCATTTTGACAAGAAAGGTGTTAAGACCTCTGAAATGTCTTCATCTTCTTTGAATAAATCCCGTATATCAACAAAAACATTTCAAAACCCAAGCTAAGTGGATGCGAACCATGACAAGTTCTATACTCCATCCATGTACTCAACTTGCGTAGGTTAGCGGCCAATTTATATATCTGAGCTAGATGTGCTGAGACGCCAAAACAGATCCAAATATATCAAATAATTTACCCATGAGCAGCTCAGTCTACATAATGATCTGCCTATTGATATTAGTTGCCTTGTGAGACTGTTTTCTTGTAGAATGTCTTGTTGGACTTTAACAACGATTGAGGGCACAACTAACGCTGATCTCTATCCTTGCAGCAGTGCTCGCACTGGCTCAGCGATAACATAAGAAACATTAACGCATGTTTATTTGAGATGGCATAAGTCCAGACTCGAGCTAAGCCCGCATGTCAAGAATAAGTACGAGGATAAGTTGTATTTCTTAATTACCAAGTCCTTATCATGTACCATTTGCTACTTGCACCATTCACTATTTGTTAGGAAAACACGGTTTCATCTATTACAATGTTGAAAAAAGTCCCTCATCCGAGCAATCATATGTTTGTCCTCTCTCTCGAAAAAAGAAATCCATGCATACAATCTCTAGATCTTGTAATTTCTCCAAGGAACACTTATTTTACTCCAACAAGGAATATATTACTGAATCAAATTTTATTGCCACTTGTACATTAGTAACTGCAGCCTTTTCAAGAGCACGTTCCATCATTATTGTAGGTATTTAGAGACATAACTAATAATGCTTAGGCAGTGATAAATAGGTAACCACATTATTCTTCCTACTACTCGTAAAGGATATTTTTAAGCTGCCACCCTGAATTTGGCTTAAATACTTCAGATTACAACAGGAGCATTCCAAGGAAAAAAATCAAAATTTAATCCTGCACACTCATTGTGATAATTTGTTAATTGAACTGATTTGAGGAGTATATAACGTAATCAAAGGTGAATCAAGGTACAAACTTGCTATCAGATAATTATTATAAATTAATGAAATCTTATAGGAAATCCATGCATTAGAATTTAATTTGCATTCTAAATAGCTCAAAGGGCAAATTCTTTGTGCACCGCGGATGGTGTGGAAAATTTGATGTGGAGCACACCGTCTTGTCCGATTGGTCCACATAGTCACCACTTTCCAACGCATATTTAATACTTGTAGATCGGCTTTTTCGTTTAAAAATTTTGTATGATGAAAATATCCCTATTCATTGATAAAATTATGATATCCTATATTCATATTATGATATCCCGCATCCAAAGAATCATAATTGTTATCCATAGATGTCATAATATAACGCAGGATGTCATAATATACATAGGATGTCATATTTTTTTTAAAATAGGATATTTTGTCATTCAAAATTTTCAAACAAAAAATATTGACCTGCAGGAAAGTGGTTGGACACAAATGCCCCTCTATATTATAATATTATGGACTATATTATGACATTTTGAGCTATAATATGTCACAGGATGCCATGATTTTTTCTAAAAAGCAGAGATATTTTCGTTATACAAAATTTTTAAACAAATAAGTCAGTCTGCAGGTATTAAATATGCGTTGAAAAATGATGATTATGTGGATCAATCGAACAAGATGATGCATACGTTGGATTTTCTGTATTATTCGCAGTGCACAAAGAATTTCTCTAGCTCAAAGACTCGTTAATCGGCTCAACCTATTGAACCAATGGGCTTGGCCTCTATGGGCCAAAGGACCATAAATTTTGAAACAACCCACCATGGCCTCTGAAGTAGCTGCTTGCACGTGATCTAATCACCGTGCATGGTGCCCAAAAAATTGCTCATAGTTATACTTTCTGTGTCCATAAATAATATTGCTATCGGTGAGTTTACCTCCAGGTGATTCCAGACCCACTGAAAAATTCGAAAATTCTTTTTTCCCGCTCCTCCTCATTTTCCCGTCACGTTGCCGCAACCGGTACCATTTAAGCAATTGATAAGCCCACTCCCCGTTTTCTGTTTTCCTACTTTGGCCATTCCTTCAAGGCTCAAGTTTTTGGCAGACAAAGGCACATGTGATGGGAAAATGGGGTGACTATAATATCCGTCCCGATATCTCATTAATTAGCATTTGAAATAAAACTCTCGCCCCCACCCCCACCACCCCCATTCCCATCCGGCTCCCTATTTTCTCCCCTCCCCATCTCTCTTTCTCCCATTTTTATCTTCTTTCTTCTGCTTTTTTCCCCTGAAAATGCCGAGAAATTTCGATCCGGATTTTATCTTTTTATTTGTCGCAGATCGACTCGCAAGAACTATGGAGAGTCTTCCTCCAATCGACGTCTTCTCGGAGGACGATCAACTAATCTCCGCGTCCTACAATGCCGTTCCAGATCTGCCCTCATATACTTGTACATCTCGTTCTTTTTCTTTCTTTCTTTTTTTTTTAATATGTATGAAATCCAATTTCGGCATGCATTTTGCGGTGTTTGATGGGCAATGCACTTTTTTTTTTGTATTATTTTTCTTGACTTTTTGGGGGAAGAGTTCAGACTTAGGGTTTGTTGGTTCCTCTCTACACATGGATTGGCGCGATTTGCTTTGTTCCTGCGTTGTTGTTCTTTTGCTTCTATGAGGATTGGATAATGAGGAGACTTTGTATCGAATGTTTGGTTTCCTTCTAATCCTTTTGAACTTTAAGCATGTGCAAATTGGCTGCGAAGGGAGTCGATTTGGTTCTTGATGCGTGATGCTATTGGTTCAATCAAGGATTTGGTTGCAAAATTTGTTGTCTGTTGGAGGAGTAACGAAAAGTAAACAGTATTCATAGAGTTTTTCTGACAATAAGAATCCATGATTGTTTGTAACGATGTTTGGAAGTTATTATATCTTATAGCGAACGAAACTTCTAGTATTCGATCTATAGTGAAACCCAATGCTGGTTTCTACAAATCAGGGGGGAATTAATTCATCATAGCAAATGGTGCATAATGCTGCTCAAATATATGTTAATTTTGAGCGAGGCGAGTCACATATATGGCGTTTGCAGCGGCCAGAATAGCATGGGATAATTACTTTTGTAGATCTTTCTATGTAAGGACAAAATGGAGTAGCTTCTGATTTTGCAAGTATGCTGTTAAAGCCTATGCGCTTGGTCTGTTCGTCTTTATTCTTCTACTCTGCATATGATTCTTGCATACTACCAATAAACTGGATATCTTTTTAAGCATCAAAGGATTTTGTTAACAGTTTAATGAACATAAAGACCAATTGATGCTTAAACATTCATACATCTAGATTCCAGGAATGCTGTCTTTGCATGATTAGTGTGTAATCTCGTGCCACACCACCTCTTAGATTCTTCTTGCTTCCTAAGTGGTCAACAAGAATTTTGTTTTAAGAGCTGGTTATTGTATGTTTGAGCCACCTTTGAATTTCTTTTCTATGACTGATGATATGATTCTTTGATTTTCTGTTTAGTCTATTACTTAGCCAACAGAGAACACGTCAATTGCTCATTATGTATCCCCCCAGTAATCAAATGCCCATGATTCTTAAGAATCCCTGGCTCGCAGCCATATATATAATTTATATGCTAAACTAGCATAAGTTCAATTAAGTGAAATTGATCTTAGATATGCAAAGTGCCCTGGGCTGTCATTTGTAAGAATGTATTAATTCTTGAATGTAGATGCTCATTTCTAGCTATGTATATCCGAGGGTGCACTTGACTGCTAACAATCTCGTGAGTTCAATTGTAAAGTTCTCTTAGGATTTAAGTGTGTGATATATGCTGAACTGCTGCATTTAAAGTGTCAAATAAACATGGACACCATGAAGAAAGCTAATCTCAGCTGTTTTTCAGTACCAATTGTCAGATGATTCATGTAACACACATCTCAAGAGCGTGTATCTGAATGTGTGTGTGTGTGTGTGGATAGACGTAGACACAAGCACTTACATACATAAACCAAGGGCTCAATATCTAGCTATTTCTACTCTATGATGTCACATAATTATCATTATGGCAATTGCATTAGTGGAACATAATCTTCCCTAGCATATATTATTGATTATTGTGAAATCTTTGAATAGTCACATCCATGTATTCATTTATATATATGGATATTATATGATATTTGTTGTCAAATAGAATGTAAAAGTAACTTTATCATAATTTTAGGAGAAAGAAGATAAAACCATAATGCATGTTATGTTGCTTATTGGAAGTGTCAACATCATAAATCTATGAAGATCCATTTGTGCTGATTACCCAGAACTGGTATGAGATCCATTCTATCCAAAGGCAAATAGGTAGAGAGACAAAAGTGATTGTTAGAATGGCTTCATCTATATCAAGCTTGACAATAAGTTCTTCATTGTTCTTAGGCCCTCGGTGTCCACCATCTTGTTCCCCCATTCTAGGTTAAATAAAATATTTGATTAGGATCACAACATAGCAATGAAATCAACATGGATTATTTTGTCTAGGCACCAATCCATTCCCCATGATTTGTTAGATTGACTGTCACACCCCCGATCTAGAATATAAATTAAAATAAAATTCGAAAAACATGAGCAGCCGTCGCATACCTACAGAGTATTGCCTCTATAGGCATGCAAGGCATTCCAACTTGGCTAAACTCAACATAATAACCAAAATAATATAATCCAAGCAGTGGTAATAACAGAATAGCTAATCATTTTCTATCTTAATTTAAGTTAACTTTACAGTAATCTATATCATGTTTACACAATATCACTAAGCACAACTATCCCAAAACAACCATCTTTTACAGACCGACTTCACTTCTATACACAAAATAGTTCTTGAATATGAAAACCACAGGTGAAAGTTTATGAGTTTCATGACTTCGTAAGTGATAGATATATTTATAAAATAGATTAAAATCATAATGATATGTGATTCAAATACATCATAAGAATACAATATCAATCTGATCAAGATCAAACTTATGAAATTAAAGATATTCGAGATACAGTCTCATGTCAGCTTTGTTATAATATGAAAATCAATAAATAGTACAAAAGTCTAATATATATATATATATATTATATGTATATATATGTATGTATATGTATATATGTATGTATATATATATATGTGTGTGTGTGTCTATATATATATATATATATATATTCAGTTCCATAATACTATACTTAAGCATGGGTATCTATATATATATATACATATATTTACATATATATATGTATGTATATATATATATATATATGTATTTATATATATATGTATATGGTTTGCCATACCGTGCCGAACCGGCCGGTACACCCCATCTCGTACCGGACCGACGGAGAACCAGCACGATTCGGCTGGTAAAATCGGTACACCGACGGTACCGAAGAGTAAAGAACGGAAAGTGAGAAAGAGAGAGAGAGGGGAGGGAAGGGAGGGAGGTGGGAGCCGTCGGTGGCCGGCTGC
>KE504739.1:764780-782334 GCA_000441515.1 Elaeis oleifera
GAGAGGGAGAGGGTTGGGGAGAGAACGGAGAAAATAGAGGGAGGGAGGGAGTGAGTGTGAGAGGTAGAAAATGAGAGAGAGTGTGGGAGGAAGAAAGCGGAAGTGAGAGAGAGAGATAGAGAAATTTTCTTCTTTTCTTTCTTTCTTCTTTCTTCTTTTTTTGTCTTCCTTTTTTTCTTCTTCCTCTTCTTCTTCCTCTGTTTTTTTCTTCTCTATTTTCCACTCACACAACACACCCACACACTCACACAGTAGGGAGGGGAGACCGGAGAGATAGAGAGAGCACAAGAGGGAAAGAAAGTGAGAGAGACAGAGAACGCTGGAGAGGGAGAGAGGGTAAGAGAAGAAAGGGAGGGTTCCACATTCTTCTGTTTCCTTCCTCTTTCTTTTTTTCCTCCGGTGGTTGAATGCGGTCACCTCCACAAGAAACCACGAATCTGTGACTCCCCATGTCTTGCATGGCACAAAAAGAGGGCCCCCCTGAGCCAGGCTTTCACATTCCTTCCTTCTTAAATAAATTTCATCCTCGAAATTTGCATGTTCATACTCGAAACATATCTTCAATTTATCATTGCTAATTTCACATTACTGATCACAAGCTCTATCGACACATTCTATCAACATTGTTCGTATGTTAGTCTATAGCTAAAATCTTAATGGTGAGGATATTTTTAAGATATCTTATTTCAAGGTTATTATAATCCTTATAAATTTCAAATATACATTTAGATAATTGGCTTTATCAAACTTTATATTAATCCTTAAAGAATACGAATTATTAAACACCCGAGACTTAATATCAAAGTCATTAAACATTTACATAGAGTCCTGCTATTATCTGGCTTTTGACTTCCTTCAATAATATTATTATTTTTTTCTTCAATTGGAGTGCTAGACAGCAATCACTTCAATATCAATCCAGATCATCTTGATCATTTTAGCATTTATACTGTAATGGTCTTTCTCTTTTAACAATCATAACCCTAATTCTAACATTCCATTCTAATATCAAATTTTCTAGAGCCTACTGATTCTTTCCTTCCTTTCTTTAACAGCCTGTATCATCGTTTATTCCACTGGATTAGAACACCTCCCTCTATTGACATGCTTGCAACCTTAACTAGAATCATATCTTCTATTTTCATAATACTACTAAAATCAACATATACTTAGCTCCTTCCAGAAATAAAGATTTGGTTCTTATTCACTACATACATCCTTCATGATCCATTGGTTACTAGTTTTCAAATTTTCAAACAAGTAATAATATTAGATTTAATCAACTTTTAAATTTTGTCAACACATCTTAATGCTAGGCCTTCAGTCCTTTTTGCTCATATCACTAGTTGTAATCAAAGTTTTAAACACTCATTATTCAATCTATATATCTTTAAAGAAATCTTTATAAGATGATTTCAATCTTTTATAACTACCTGCACATTTATATTATGACTTATGCAAAGAATTGTATATATAGTAGAAATTAACTTAAGCTTAGTATGTCATTTCTAGTTTATTCCAAATCTTAGATTCCTTTTTAAGCCCCTTAAGAACGTTTAATCAACTACCAATAATATAATTAAATACATCAAGATACTTAGCTAATTCTGAAATTTTCTAATAATATAATGACTACAGAATCTTCCAATATAAAGCAGAATTTGATTAAATTTAGATCGGGATATCAAGTATAGTATAAACTCATCCCATGTAATAATAAATCTTACCTTTCTTTACTCTTTCCTCTTTGATCAATTTTCTCTAGATGATGATTCAGTATCTAGAGGGAGCCATTGTCTCAATCTGTTTATGTGATGCTGAAGAGTAGAGCATTCATCAATATGCCTTTGATTTATATCTTTCATTCTATTGTAGTCCCCCTCAACTGCTGCAGTTCCGCGCTTATACTAATATACTCAGTTCTTACCCTTTAAATGAATATTTATAGTATTCTTTGTCTGAAAGGTTAACGTCTCGTACTGTGAAGTGGAACCGATGCTTTAGGGTTTAAAAGTATATGTTGCTGTCTGCTCTTTAGATTTAATTGCTCTACATCAGAAGGACCTACAATTCTTATTGCTTCTTGAAGTTGATTTCTCCTACTAACCATGGTGTCAACAAAGGATTTAACAAACTGTCCTTCATTCATCTCTGCCTCATATATTGGATCTAGCAGTCCAACTTTTTGTTACCTCAGTTAATATTATCTTCGGAGATATATCAATTATCTCCATTATCTGCAATTAATATCATAAATTAATCGTTTATATGAAATAATTCTTATTAAAATAAATCTACTAAATGATAACTATATAATTGATTATTTCTTTCTAAGATTGTTCCTCATATAATCATATACCAAAATTTTTACCTGATCTGTGAGTTACTACCTACCACTTACTCACTATATTATTCTAATCCATCGTAATTCATGAATACTCTAGTTACACCTATTCAGACTCCTACTGATATTTGAATTCATCTGATTTCCTTATCGCCATCCTAAATCATGCTCTCCTATATTTAAATCATCTTATTGTTTAATAATTACCCCACCAATACTCAAGCATGCCTTGATTCTAATATATTCCTATATACTAAACCTATGCTCAATACCACTTTAACTATCATACCCCCGATCCAGAATATGAATTAAAATAAAATTCGGAGATCGTGAGCAGCTGTCGCATACCTACAAAGTATTGCCTCTACAGGCATGCAAGACATTCCAACTAGGCTAAACTCAACATAATATCCAAAATAATATAATCCAGGCAGTGGTAATAACAGAATAGTTAATCATTTTCTATCTTAATTGAACTTAACCTTTACAGTAATCCATATCATTCTTACATAATATCACTAAGCATAACTATCTCAAAAACAACCATCTTTTACAGACCGACCTTACCTCTATACACAAATTCCAAAACATTAAGGTCTGCTTCCAAAAAATAGTCTTTGAATCTGAAAACCATAGGTGAAAGTTTATGAGCTTCATGGCTTAGTAAGTAACAGATACATTTATAAAACAGATCTAAATCATAATGATATGTGATTCAAATATATCATAAAAATGCAATATCAATTTAATCAAGATCAAAGTTATGAAATTAAAGATATCCGAGATACATTCTCATGTCATCTTGTTATAATATGAAAATCAATAAATAGTACAAAAGTCTAATATATATATATATATATCCAGTTTCATAATACGATACTTAAAGATAAGCATTGGTATCCACTTCTTTTTATCCTCAGCCCTTATTGTGGTGCCACGATATCCCTTATAGTAAGGGATCTCAGTAAGATCCATGCTTACGTCCTATGGTGGGCATCTAAAATTCACGTTTACGCCCTGTAGCGGGCATCTCAAGTCCATATTTATGGCCCGTGGTGGGTATCTCAAGTCTATGCTTATAGCCCATGGTGGGCATCTCAAGTCTGGACATCATACACAGTAGGTTGAGAGTTAGATGATACATATATCAATAATTACATATAAGTCAAAGATTTCTTCTCTTTTCGATATATCTTTTATACGGCTTCAATATAACTTGATACATCTATGATACATGTATTCCATCAGGCTATAATCATAATTTGTTAAGCTTGATCTGATTATAGCATATAAAGTCATTCAGTTCAACTCACAAGTTTCAATTCACTAATCAATGTATTATAGTATATATATTCTAGGAATAATTAAATCGAAATTCAATTAAGTGATTCACATCATGTCAAAAAGATGATATACAGTAATTTCATGCACAATTGGATTTGATTGCATATACAATAGTCTGCATCATTCCAGATGAATAAAATAATAGTCACTTGATTCGGATGGATCATGATAAAATGTAAATATCACTGACCATAATTTGTATCATGCCATAGAGATGATATATAATAATGTTATGCATAATCAGATCCGAATGTCTCTATAATAATTGGTATTAGTTTCACTGAATATGATAATTCTCATTTGATTAAGGTTGATCGTGACAATATATCAGGGATACTTATAATAATTTGAATTGTATCAAAAGATGACATAAAGATCCATTTAATTCGGATCAATTAATCATAAATTGTAACTGTTACTTATTTCAAAGATGCCGACGGCCAAACAATTAACCACTCTATCATGATTTCTTAGAACCTGATAATCCACAATCATAATTAGGTTAGTAATTCATAACAATGCCTTTTAATTTCTACTTCTTTTTATCCCATTACTCATTCCATCAACTACTAACATATACAGGAATCTACTACATACCAGAGTTTTACTATCTAATACTTGATTTCCATCCGAAATCAAGTGCAAACTAAGAATTGTAATATCTACCTATCAATCTTTAATTAAAATTAATTTAAATAATAGAAAAGAGGCTCTTAATATTCTTATCTGTTCAAAGCTCCCTCACGGTAGCGACCACCACCCACGACAGCGACAAGAAAGAAAAGAAAATTTTGTTCCTTTTTTTTGTTCCTAACCCGCTCACACGCACACAAATGCACAGAAGGGGAGAAGAGATAGTTTTCTTCTCCTCTGTTCCACCCACACCACACACAGACTCACACAGTGGGAGAAGGGGGGTGAGGACGTGGGGAGAGAGAGAGGGAGGGTTGGGCTGGGGAGAGAAGAGAGAAAATAGAGGGAGGGAGAGAGGGAGTGTGGGAGGGAGAAAATGAGGGAGACCGTGGGAGGAGAAAGTGGAAGTGAGAGAGAGAGAGATAGAGAAATTTCCCCCTTTTCTTTCTTCTTCTTTTTTTCTTCTTCCTCTATTTTCTTCTTCTCTATTTTCCACTCACACAGCACACCCACACACTCACAGTGGGGAGGGGAGACTGAGGAGATAGAGAGAGAGAGAGTGTAGGAGGGAGAAAGTGGGAGGGATAGAAAGAGAGAGAGACAGAGAAAGCGGAAGAGGGAGAGAGGACGGGAGAAGGAAGGAGAGGGTTCCACAGTCTTTTGTTTCCTTCCTCTCTCTTTTTTTCCTCTGGTGGGTTGAACGTGGTTGCCTCCGTGAGAAGCCACGGATCCGTGACTCCCTGCGTCCCATGTGGCACAAGAAGAGGCCCCCCCAAGCCAGGCCTTCACATCGACTTTTTAAATTGCTTCTCTAGATAGCTGCTAATGCATGAAACTAGTATTCTCCATGAGGCATTGAACTTCTAAGGGTTCATTTGGTTAGGATATATCAGATGATGTGGTAATCTGACGATTCATAAGAATCATTTATTAAGAAAATGATTGGAGAAAAAATAATTTTATCATATTTGGTTGGTGAAAAAATTACTTTCAAAATGGTATTAGAAAAGATTACTATGTTTGGTTGGATGTAAGCTTATATGAAAATATTGCTAAATTTTCAACAATGCCCTTGAACAAATAATTCATGTAATAACATTTTTTTGGTTCATTTATTGGCCATTAATGGAACACTTATATGAATGCCATTAATATTGGCTATTTCGAATATTGAAATATTTATGAGTTAAGAAATTTTTTAAATTAATTATACACATATTATAAAATATATTTATTATAATAAATAAATTTTTGTATGTTTTTGTATATAATTAAATATATCAATTATTAATAAATCCTATGTTAGATTCACTGATAATTAACAAACATTTGTCAATTATTTATTAATAACTAATATTTATTAATAAATATATAATATATTATTGTTCTTAAATATTATTAGTCAATGAATTAATATATTTATAATATATTAATATAATTAATTTAATTATATAATATAATTAATATAATATTAATATAATATAAGTGAGGGTTCATTGAAAATGATATTTCTGATTTTTTTCACTCAGTAAGCCAGCATGTGAAAACAAATGCTACCCTTTGGTGGTATTTGTTTTATCTTCTCCCTCAAGATATTGGGCCACCACTTATTTTACCATCTCTCTCATCCATTTTTTATGCCAAACATGATAATTTGACATGGAATTTATTTTCCAATATCAGATTGCTCCAACCAAATGGGCCCTAACAGTAAAGGAAATAGATGTGGAAGTTTTGGTATCTAAAAGTTAGAGATGAATCTTTAAATTTCTGCAATTACTTTTCGAACTTTGGGCTTACAAGTCTCTAAACAAAAGTTTGGATAAAAGAAACTCTGTTATTCTTGTGGCCTCAAGGCAAATCTTCTCAAGTTCCATATGATGGTCTTGGACTTATTTTATTTCACATATGCTTGTTTTATTTTCTTCTAGATTTTTTGTTGTTTTGATGTGTTATCAAAGTTTAAAAGTATTGAAGATAATCTTATGCTTCATGAGTTGATTCATTCCAGGACCTTCTATGCTTTGATACAGATGGTATCTCATCATTGAAACTTTCTATACTTGAAGAATCTAAAATTCTGTAAATCATGACCAATAAGTAATAACTTATCTGATAAGTCCATAAATTCAGCTTAAATACAATTGCTGCATGTGGATTAATATTAGGTGATCTGAGAAACAAGCAAAATATCTTTGTTATCTTTGATGTTGCCAATGTTTCCAAGCAGTTCAAATAACTTTTGTTCTGGTCATTTATATTGCTGCCTTGGCAAGAAGTTTATGAAGAGGAGCAGTTAGTTGCAGGGGCAATGATAATGAACATCACAAAAATTGCGTGGTGGAATGTATCTCAATCTTTATAATGAAACTGTAATTATAATTTGACATAACTGAAATTGATATCCAACAAAAGAATAGTTAAGCAGGAAAGAAACCAATAGTTGGAAGGCCTTCACTACCGTTTGTTAACCTGTTATTTAAGTGTCCAACTGAATTGATTTTCAACATTAATTTAATATAGCAGGCCTTCAAGAAAATCATATTGGCAATAAGACTGTCAGGTGCTTAGGAAGGAGAAGGTCCAGTGAAAATGAGCAAGCAAATGGAACGGGTCCCTGAATTATCAGTCCCCATGGCAAAAGTGAATGAAGTCTCACAAGTACAACTTGCACAAAGGTTTAGCTTGTGAATGTTCATTTTTTTACAAGCGACGTTATCGATCTCTGTGCTTGGCAAAATCAATTCCTTCTTATAGTTGAAATGTGCAATTATCTCGTTATTGTTTTTGATCTTAAATATATGTATGCGGGTGTTCTCAACCCTGAGGAGTTGGCTATTAAATTGCACTTTTGGTAAGGCTGAAGCAACTTCATTGCCTGGATTCCCGAAGATATAAGGAAATCAGCAGAGCCTACATCTACTGGGGCATTAGAAAGCTTGCAGTAGAATTGTTCTTTATGAGCTTCCATTCAAAAGTCTCTTGGTAACTGTGAGACTACTACAAAATGCTGTAGATTCCAGCAAGGTAAATAACGCAGGAAGCTAAATGCGCCATGTCTTGTTTGTAAGATTTTCCACCTGTAAAATTGTTAAAATGCTTATGTCTCTTAATGTCTCATTTACTAGTGTTGTTTTGTTTGTTTTGTAGTACTGTTCTCCCTTTTGCATCTCCTAGCTGGGATTATTCATGTTGTGTACGTGCTAATGCTGTTTCGCAGCATCCAAGAGGGTCGAATTATTATCTCAAAATAAGGTATGCTCTCTTCATGATTGCCTTGCTATTATTTGTTTATGAAAGTGCGGTTAGGTAAGAGTTTCTGTTACTTTAGAAGAAGCCCTGTTGTCAGCTAGCAACTTGGAGATCGTACTTCCGAGTCCCCACATAATGTGGAAGTGGTATGCTCCAATTGTATTGATAGATTCATGTTTTCCTATTGTTTTACATGTGGTTGACCTAATACTTTTAATCCTTATGTTGCTCGTGTATAGACATGTTTTTGCATTATGTTTGCTAAACTGACATCGCTTATTATTTGAGTTAAGGCTACAAATGAAAGTTGAGACTCAAAGACATCATTAGAGCCATCAGGAATTGTGTCTCAAGCAACTTTATGAGTAGTGCCAAGCAAGTCAGGTTTGGTTCTTGGAACACCCAACTAAGGAGTAGCAATTGGAAGGCTACTTTTGGTACACAGGTTGGAATAGTCTCTCTGATATTTTAACAAATACTTGGGCATTTTTATTTTGATTTCAGATCGATCCATGTATATCTGTTCGGTTCAGTGACTTAGATTTTATATCAATGGGGTGTTTGCAGGCAATGTAATTAATCGGCAGTCTGTTATATTTCTGCTAAACAAGATGGAGATTCATCCTGTGTCGCATCTAGGTCTATTTGATCACTGGAAGCTACTTCTGGTTCACCCTTAGGCGATTCTGTGGTATCAACTTCTTGTTCATCACTTAGTGGTTCCATTAACAGTTCATCTGATTCAATGGATACATTTCCTTTGGAGACGGCATGACCTGCTTTTGGAAATACAGATCATTCTTCATTGGGATCAACCACTAAGAAAATCCATGTGTGAAGGTATCTATAATTAAAGCATGACCAAAAGTGCAAGTAACCCCTCAGTATGTCCAAGGTTTATATTCAAGCTCTCTGCAAAAGTATCTCCATATGGTTCTATAAGTAGTGTGGCTTCAGTTATCTTCGTCAGCCTCTGTTGCTACAAAACCGAGTAATTTGAGGGATAGCCTTGACACTAGATCTGCCTTCCTTCCATGGCAGGCCGTGAGAGGAGCCATCTTTTGTTCATCAGGTTCACAGAAACTAACAGATCAGCCATAATCTGCAACCATTCGTCGTAGTGTATCAATAAAGATTCTTCAGAAATTTGTATAATTTCTGAGCTAGATAGTGGAGACAACTCTAAAAGATGCACTAATAGTAGCTCTAGTGCTAAATGAATCAAAACATCAGGACTTCGAATGCCAACTCCCATAGGTGTATATTTTGATGCTGTCAGTCCAAAAAACAGTACCTGTTCAACATCTTCCTCTACCTATTTTGCCTTTTCAATTTATGCACAGCTTCTAACCTGATAAGTATTTTGGGTTTACCAGGAGATGTCCCTTGTGGTCAATGTTGAGACATTCTCACAGGCTGGCTAATTACAATGCATGTTTAGAAGTACCGCTGGAATCAGTAGCCCTGTTGGGGTAAACAAACTGAGACCCAGTAAGCTTCAATTATTATGATCTGCTGCAAAGAATGCGTCCACAAAGTTTGATCCTCACACACCCAATTAACAATCTGTCTTCTACTCATGACATGGAGTCTGCATCACCTACATGTCTGCAACAACTATCAAAACATTCTGAATTAGGTGGCTCTATGAGATGCAAAAGGTCACGTCTTGTGCCCCGATGTTGCCAAGATTTTGCCTCCTTGTTCAGGTGAAGGAAGCCATTCTAAGGTAAGCAAAGGGATTGTGGCTGATACATCTCAATTTGGTCAGTTATCCAATCCAGGTGTTGAGAGCAAGCCAGTCAGGAACATTCCGAGTTTATAACTGCATTTCCAATTAGAAATAAATCTTGAGAACTAATGGTAAAAGATGGTGTGTATTAGCAACCATCATGCATGTACATAAAGGAGAGCCATATGGAAAGTGAATTGCATTCAGTCATCAGAAGCATTGAGAAGGAGAATTTGTTCCTGCTGATGAAACTGATGTCTGGAGCAAAAACTTGCAGTCTAAAAATCTGAAGCTGCAAAATGTAGGACTCATGGAGGAAAGATCCTCTTTCTCCCCCCCTCTGTCCCTCTCTATCCCCTTCTCCTTCACCCCTCGTCCCGTGCTCCTTAAATTTATGTTGAACAAAAGTTTGATGTTCTACAAACCTCATGAAAGTGAGGGCTTGACGTACGTATCAATTGGCTGTTCTGCTCCTGCTGTTAAGCTCTCAAGAAGTGGTGATTGTCAGAGCAACTTGAAAATCAGGATCTAATAAGCCGTAAGGGAAGGGACTTGAGATGATTTAACGACCAAAGTGATGCGATATGATATAACTGTCTTTGCTGGTCTGGATGTTTACTTGTGCTCCTGAAAGCAGTCTACCGGGCATTGTATTATCTTGAAAGTTGTGTTATGGATAATATCTGAAGGTCTTTACATGCAGAAACCGTGGAAATGAATCTCACTCAAAATTGAAGGAACGTTCTTCATGTTTTAGAGCATATCTTTAATTCCTAGGATTCTGTTAGTCATGAGGTTCTCTCACATTAAAGCGTTAGTCTGAAGCGCTTTGGTACCGTGCTTTTGTTCTGAAATTATGGAGTGGCCACATTTGCATGTAAAAGAAAAGGAGCGACTCCCATTGTCTTTAATTTATTTGCCAAGAGCGGGAGACGGAGGGGGATTTATTCCTCGTTCATTTTGTACATCCTCTTACAAGAAAACAACAATTTTCACTGTTGCGACCTTCAAGCTGATAAAATGAAAAGCAGTTGATCTTGGAGAGAACTAAGAATTAAAGGTGTGCTGCGTGCAGCTGGCTCCTTATCCCTATTTTCTTCGCATTAATTATTGGAGCGAGTCAAGTTGACGCTTGAAAGCAACTTAACAGTTGTACCAGAAAAAAAAAGAAGCGACTTAACTGCAAGGGTAGAAGGGGAATTATGAAAAAAGATTCCCGCTGTGTTGGATGACAGCTATTACAATCCGTACTTCTGTATACCGAAATGATGTGAATCTAGCAATATCGGCACTCTTCTTTCTGACAGAACAAAATTACTGAATTACCATTTCCTTTCAAGTGTGGATTATTTCCTGCGGTAGATTTGCAAATTAAAATGAAGAATTATATGCACGCTCATGCATCTGGAAATAAGAAATCTTAGTTGTCTCTATTATATTTTGTAACAAGGTATTCAAGCACATGCTTAACAGAATCGTCAGCATACATCATCTGTCAGAATAAGAAGCATCTGTAAATAAATAAGAAATTATGTGAAACATATTTTATCAATTAATCAAAGGGAGCTAAACGCTCATTGAGCGGATCCCATTTCTCTGAAAAAATCACAGGCTGTGGAATCTCCATAGATGCAGGTGGTGAATACACCATGGACCCTGAATAACAAATTAAAGGCCTATCAGTGCTTTTTATTGAGATCCATTTCACCTACTCGCTAGTCGGTCAACGCTGTATACACAGAAACCATCGTGCAGCTTCTGGCAAAAGAATACGGTGCAACACATGAAAAAATAATAAAAGCACGCCAACCAATCTCAGGCATCTGGAAGTTGTTGCCCCAATAGAAAATAAAAGAACATTCTCTGCGTTCCTGGAATTCTCATTTGTTCCGTTTCTTAGATTCACTGTAAAGAATGACACCAATGACTGTGAGGGTATAACCAAGCATCCCTGTCACAGATACCGGGTTCCTAAATATTAAAATTGAGACAACCACTGCAACAGCACCTTTGGCATTTCCCAGAACCTGGAGAAAAGATACACGAGTAATCATTAGTAAAAATATCCTGATACCCTCTGAATAGAGAAATTCAATGGGTCCCATAACATAATATGTAACCACTCTCATGAGCAAGAGAAATATGATCACAATTTTCTACCACTAGTACAAGATTTTAGCCATCAGTGATCACATTCTCGCAGGGAACCTCAATCCACTTCACATATCTCGCCAATACCACTTTGATTCTTCCACTGAATGACGCAATCTGGACCAATCCTGTTACTGGACCTAACCTTTCAGGTCCACATCAGGCACGGGTCAGGAAGTCTTGACCTGCCAAGGGGTCAGGCTTGGTGAGGTCTGGTCCCCTTCACATATATAGCACAATAGAGATCTTTCAAATTACCAGAAGTGGGAGAAATAAAGCAGCTTGGTGCAGCTAAGCACATTTACATTGGCAACTTGAGGAAAGAGAAGTTGGAAAGTTGAAAATGCTTGAATTGCTCTTCATATGATCGGTAAGGAATACTTTCAGTAGACCAGAGTAGCGTTCAGTGAGAAGGATAGGTTCAACTGGGTCAACCTTTCGAACCATCACACGACTCCTTTATCACATCAGGCCACTCAGACCCAATTTTTAAATAAAACTGTTTGACTCAGCAAGGACTACAGTTGAATACTCGATATAGACGAGTAGAACTGGTCTCAGCCCAGCTGGTTTGCTGATTTATATTTAAAATAAGAAGAATAGAGGACTTTGAAAATTGATCTTTGATTTGGGAAAGAAGGCTTTGATAAGGTTGGCTTATCTCCATTTTGGCCACTGCATCCATGGAGGAACGGACCCTCATCATCATATCTACGGTGACGAAGCCCTTCATCCCCGAATCCATGGTTGAGCTTGTGGTCGCTGGATCTGTGATGGAAGAGATCGTGGACAAGAAATCCATGGCAAAGGTGCTCCTGGTCACAGGATCCATGGCAGAGAAGCACATGGTGGCAGGATCCATGGCAAGGGAGCCCCTCATTGCCCGATCCCCAATGAAGAAGCCCCTTATCACCGGCTCTGTGACAGAGGGTATTTGTCCTCGCCAAATATGATGGAAAATGAGAGACATAGCGCATGATCTTCTTCCTCGTTTTCTTCTTCTTTCCTCCTTTTCATTCCCCTTTTTCTCCTATCTGCTTCTTTTTCATTTGACTAGGAACAGAGGGATATAGAACCATGACCGAGGGACCAGGGACCATGAAGGCTTTACAATGGGGAGAGGTGAACCAAAAGGAGAGTGGAGAATGATCTGGTCCAACCATGGCTGACCAGGGTTGGACTGGTAACCCAAGACAGACTCAGTAATTGGTCCAAACAAGTGAACAGGTTCCAAACACTAAACTAGAAGACCTATTCTTATAGCAAAGCCAGTTTCCATTGTCAAGTTCCAAAATTGGATCAAGCTTCAGCTGAAAACGTTACTGCCTCATGACCATAATAATTCAAATGAAAGATTGAAGGATTGGAGTCCATAAAACCTACGAGTGGAAAAATGAGACTCACTAAATTTCAGCAAAGGTTAGAGATCAATGAGGGGATACTGGTAAAGCCGGCAAAATATGACTCGACCGATCAATCCGACCTGTATTCAATCCGCCGTAAACAGATTTGGGTTTAGACTAAACTGGTTCAGAGGTTATAAACAGATCGACCCATTTAACTCGTTTAATATTTGGGTTGAATTTGGATTTCAGATATTTGACTCATTTAATATTTAGATCGGGTTGAATCAGATAGCTTATTTAATCCATTTAATCCGTTTAAGATTTGTTTCATCTGTTTAAAACTTGCTTAACCTGCATCTAACCCATTTAATCCGATATGTTCAATCCGTTAAAAATCTGTTTAACCTGTTTAACCTATTTAACTTAATTTGACCCATTTAATAAACAAGTTAAGCGGGTTGGATCATGTTCAGATCTGAATTTTTGACCTGTTTAAAAAGATTGGATTTGGGTTGACGATTTTTTGATCCAACCAGCATCAACCCGACCCAATTGCCACCCCTAGGTACTAGTAACAACATGCAAGTGCAATAATTAACAATCATTTGCCTGTTTGTAGTCCTCTTCACCATCCCTTCTTTATGAAGCATGAATAAGAGTACCCTCATTAAAATTCCAAACATGATGGCAATGACATGATGGTAACTAAGGTAATAACAGAAGGGAAAAAGGATGGTAGAGGTGACAAAAAATCTGACACATCACCAGTGAGAAATGTATTTCCTTGGGTTTTTGCTATGGTAAATTTTATTTTATATTTTATAGAAGTTGAAAGGAAATCCTAATTATTCTTTCAAAATGTATAGAAGCGAATCCTTTTCTATTTTCTTTCACTCTAAGGTCTAGCATTTGCCTTCTACCTCTACCCTGCTACCCAACCATAGTCTTTGCTAACTTCTACAACGACCACCACTCCTCTATCTCCACCTTGTTCCCCTATCTCCATTGTCAACAACTGCTCATCCAGTTCGAAGTCAGGTTTGCCACCCTGAGACTGTTGGTGTTGGTAGCTCAATGGCCTAACAAAGGGTGGTGATGGGATTTCCAGCAATTCAAGATTTGGTGAAAGTCCGACTAGAAGAGGTACTCAAGGTAGATGTGGCAGTAAAGGAAATTGATGACACCAAACACAAGCAGGCAAGGTCAAAGTAGTGGAAGTAGGCTTTGAGGAAGGTCAGGAGGGTGAAGAATAATTGCTGGTCCAGCCACTGTTTAATGAGGTAGAGGTTCAAACATAGCGGAAGTTGAAGCCATAAGAAATGATTGGTCATTTTTTCCATTTTCTGACAGGGATTAAATAATTGCAGTATTTTCCTTTTGTCTTGATATATTTTGTCGTACTTGGCATGAGTACTAACATCTCAAACTGTCTAATGTTGAAATGTGCATGGTGATCCATGCCATCCATTTTGAAATGGAAGGATGATATATTGGATAACTCTCCAATACGAAACTGCAATTTACTGTAACAAGAACTATTCAGCTTAAGCAGTGGATAGGAGAAATCGATTATTATTATTTTGCTTTAGGAGACTCATCAAACTAGGAAGGTAATTTTGCTTTCCATTTGTGGCACTACCAAGTTTTTTTAATCATCTTTCCCTTTGTTTGAAATATAATCAATACATATGTCACCACTATAAGGCTATAATGACAACTTCTATCCAATAACAACCCTCAAAAACTCTCATATATCGGAACCTGTGTTACACAAAAAGGTTTAGTTTTGAGATCTCTTTCACAAAGTTTGTCATTCTATCCTGAATGAATCACAATTCTTTTAGCCAATCATGTAGAGGGTGAGCCTTGGCGCAATGGTAAGATTGTTCCAACATGACCAAGAGGTCCAAGATTTGAAACATGAAAATAGCCTCTTGGCATGTAGGGTAAAGCTGCATAAATTTGACACCCTGCAGGGGCAATGGAGGGAGTCTGTTATCCCTCATCTTTCAAAATCTATGGCACTTCCATTCTCTTTACTGCTCCTCACCCATTGAGCAGGACAATAATTCTCTTTACATAATCCTCCACATAAATCAACTCAACAAACTCAAACTACTTAAAGATCTTATCCTCAGCCTCCCTATTGCATACTCCTAATTACACTTTATGGCAAGATAGAAACTCTCGCCCTTGCCCTTTATAGAAAATTTACTTCAATATGCTCTCCAATTTATTGGCAACAATGATAAACAACCAAAATACAGAAGGGAACTAAAGGGCCCGAAAAAACATAGTGATAGTAAGAATTAACTTCATGTGAGTCAATTTCCATGGAAGCTTTCCTCCTTTCCAATTAGGCAACTTACTACCTAAACTCTTAGGTCATGTTTACTTGCCAAAGAAAAGCAAAGAACAAGACACAAAAAAAATGGAAAAAAAAAAGAAACAGAGATTTTTATCTTGGTTGGTTGAGTTTAGAAAAAATACAGAGGAAATCCCCTAAAATAGCTGCTACTCGTGGTTAAACAGCAGAATTGTAATCACTATTTAGAGGGAGATGGATGAAGTAGAAGATACCAATATCAGCAAACAGGTGACCTAGGGGACCACTAACATGGATTGAAAGGAAATACACCTAGTAACAACATTTTCAACTCCATCTGTTTGCACAACATTCCATAAAACAGTAAGAGAGCAGGAAAGAGTAGAATTTCATCAAGAAAGCATACCTGGAGAGTCAAGGCACTGGTATGTTTGGTGACCAAGAAATTAGTCAAATTCACAAAATACGCCAGGGCAGAGTTAAACAGCAGATACCAAATAATTTTCAAATCTTTTCTGGCAAGCGCTAATAAGATACCAACCACATTTTCCTCCATGAAAATTGTTGCTGGAAGCAGGAAAACTACTGCTATTGGAGCCATATACAGGAGGAGATTCATAGAATTAAGCTTTTCCCTGATATATCATAAATATTGACAAGAGAAAATATGTTTTAGTATAGATGTTTTAAATCAATAATGAATTCCATGATGAGGAAAGTGTATCCAAAGAATATAATCACAAATGAAATAACAAATGCCCAAAGAAGATATAACACAATCTTGGTATGTGAATTATATCCATAAAATGTTAGAAAGAAATGTATTCCTTACCTTCAGAGGACAACAAAATCCCTTGCAGAACTGATTTAAGTGCCCTTGCAGCAGTTGCACCAATGCACATAATAAACCCAAACAAATGAAAACTTGGCTCTCCCTGTGAAGTCAAAACTTAAGAAAGTCAATATTTAACAATTCCAGTCTTAAAGTCTTGATGAGCAAGCATACCAGATATATAACTGGATACAATGGAATTCATGGAATAATTTGACTTGCCAAAAAATACACTTACAATGAACAATATGATATACCTACTTGTCTAAAATTAGCATCACTAATTAGGGTTGGAAATGGGCTTGGGAAGCCTCAAGTCATCCCATGGCCTGGGCTCGAGGCTGTTCAGGTTGGGTTTGGAGCTCAAAGTAAGGCTTACGGGAATTTTGCCCAGCTTGGGGTCAATACTTGGCCTAGGCTAGGCCCGAATACTGAGCCCATCTTCACTTTGCTCCTCCATCCTCCCCCCGACAGCCACTCTCTCCCAAACCCTAGATCTAAAGCGAGCTTGGTTTCTTCAACAACATCTCTAATCCTCCCATGGCCTACAACAAGAGCACACCATGATCAATCCTCGTGACCTTCGTCCCTGAACTGCCGTACCTGGTAGCTAGAAACCATGCTCAAGTCCCATTGCTATGGGTTTCTCCGAGCTCCCATATATCATGAGGGCTAACCTTTCCCTATCTCTCTTTAGGGCTTCTTCGAGCTCCCATGGTAGAAGTCGATAACCTCGATAAGTGGTGCCACCATGCCACGGAGAAGGCTGTCCTTGCAATTACTCAAGTACTTTTCAATTTCCAAAATGCTAGGTGCTGCCATCTCAGATGTGGGGATCAGTCAGGAAGAGTTCAGCAAATAATGATGGAGGGCATACGAGATGAGACAGAGAAGGCGGTAGCAACATTAAAGGAAAGATGATGGCTAGCCTAGCATCACCTCTCGACTACAGCTGTTGATCCAGAGTGCTAACTAGCGATGGGAGCAACGGATCATAGATCAAGCCTCCTAAAGAAGTTGGCAGCAGTGGAACAACGACCGAGAAGATGATGGATTGCGGAAGTTGAAGTCCTCTTGGAGGGGTACAAGGATGGCTTAGCTTAGCCTAGTCTTTTAGCCTAAACAGGCTAATTTGAGTAAATCGATTGGTTGTCGAATTGGGACCATGCCCAAGCTTAGGCTAGGATTTAAAAAAAAAAAAATCTCTATGCCTAAGCTGGGCCCAAGCTGAGAAAAATACAAATTGGGCTTGGGTGGTCGAACCATATTACTAATTAATAGTTTAAATCATATTGAGATTATAGTGTCCAACAATTAGAGGGGTTTAAAAGTTTTTTTTTAAAAAAAAGTAACTTCATACATCAGCCTAAGTTCACAGGACCATGGTAGCTCGCTTCTTAAAAATAATTTTGTAGTCGTAACACCAAGAGAATCAATGTTGATGTTAAAAAACAAGGAGCAAGAAGACTAGTTAATGCCATCAAATTTTCTATATGAAACACCACACACACACACACACACACACACACACACAACAAATTAAGAAATAAAAATACGGTCCTTTCACTACCAATATATGTAGAGTCGACTACAC
>KE504739.1:782354-801377 GCA_000441515.1 Elaeis oleifera
CTATATAGAACACACACACACACACACACACACACACACACACAAAATTAAGATAAAAAATAGGCCTTTCATCCAATATATGTAGAGTCGACTACACGATTCAAAGTGTGATTGATTCAATTTTATCAATGTTATTGTTGGCACCAAGCTATTAATACCCCAAAGGAAGACCAATTGTGTCACTAATAACATCGCCCTAGACCCCCACACTCCAATAAAAGGGTCTAGCATTGCCACACCTTGCATACCTTGCATAGCATTCAATTTTATGGGGAAAAACACCCTCTGTCTTCTTGAAGTCAGCCAGTGGTGGTGTTATACCATTAGTATCCTATTGACGATATGCTCCTGTCACTAGCACTCTACTGACAGCGCATAATAGCCATCAACATCTTATTGGCAACACGTAACAGCCATCAGTAGCCCTTGGCTTTCTAGGAGGAAGGGACTCGCTGGCAATGAGTCTTTATTGGGAAAAAGGACCCTAGGACTTCTTGGAATTAACTGACGGTGGTATTGTACCATCAGTACCCTACAAACAGTATGCTGCTGCTGTCAATACCCTGTTGACACCGTGTAACAGCCATCAGTATTGCCTGAGTTTCTAGAAGGGACCAACTGATGGCAGATCTTGACTGCTGATTGCCTACCAACACCTAACTAGTTGCCTACCTACCATATCATCACTATGTCCTCGACTTCTATCTAAACTCCAATTTCCCAAGTTGATTTCTACTCGGATTTTTAATTAATTTTGACAAGTTTCGGACAATTTATCACTAATTCTTTTAGTCCTACACTGAATACATGATCTCTGGACCTTTGCAGGAGGTCCTATATAAATCCCCACGTCCCAAGCAGCCAGGAACCATCACAAGATCGCTAAGAAATCACTGAAAGTCTCAAACAATGAGCTTTGAACCTTTGCAAGAGCACATTTCTTGAGAGTAAAGCTTTCCTTCATTGATGAAGGCAACGGTTCCTAGCCTTCTGCATTTCTGGAGGTTGCAACGGAGTCGATGGGGCTCATAGCAGAATAATCTGGCTGAACGCATCAAAAAGGGGAACTCTATTCTTCTCTTTTCTCTTCTTTTCTACTTTTGCTTAATTTTTTGCATTAACATAATTTAACTCAATTTCTGCATATTAGCCTAGCCTTTAGCCCTTCATTCCTTTTCGAGGTCTTAAAGAAAGGCGAGGTGTTCCAATACCTCCCCTTCCTGTAAAAAATCTCCTAGACTAGCATCATAGTAATTGTTCCTATCAATTTCTAGTTTAGATTTTATTTACTTCACCCAACTTGCTCTAATTTCTTTAAATCTTTCTTTCTTAGGCACTTTGAAACCCTTAGGTTGGGTATATCCTTGTTCTAAAGAGGTTGGGCTTACATCAAACATCTCCTATGAAAGCAATCTTCATTTCTTGGTGGCCAAAGAAATGTCTGGTGGCAATCATGAGCAGCCTGTTTGTAGCAGTGGGATCCTGTGGGCGGTTAACATCCTACATATAGCGTAGACCCTTCATCTAGGAGCTAAAAGCAGCATAAGTAGGTCCTAAAGTTAGAAACTTGCTCTTAACCTGACATTGACCCTTTATGAATTAATGCAATATACCTAGGAAAGGTGATTTTCGATCAACACCTGCCAAAAGTTTAGACTTAAAAGAAATCTAGCGGATATTGAGAACTTCATTCATCTTGAGGCATGTAATAATTACAAAAAAGAATCATATCTAAACACAATTTGAATGATGTCAAACAATCAACAGTCCACAGTGTGACGGATGCAAAGAGCAAACCACAAAAAAAAGGACAGGTAGAAACTGCTTCTCACTTTATGTTCATTTATTGATGCAAGTTCATCTGAAACGAGCACTGATGCATTACTGTTTGTTATGACAATAAATAATTAAATAAAAAGGTAATGGTATTTCAGAAATGGACAACAAACAAGCAAAATATGACAAAACTCAACAACCAAAACTAAACTAACCCGATATACAGAACATAAGTGTTTCTTTGGCGGCATAAGCATCTGTGAAGTAATACTGCATTGTCTAAAGCATCCAGAACAGATAAAACAAAGTCATTCAACATGCGAAAAAAGTGATGATTCTCGACTTTTCAACAGTCCTACAGCTCCACTTCAATTAGATTTAACGAAGATCGCCTTTTTGTTGGATCAAAATCCACATAATACGGTAAATCTAAGATATTTAATTGCATGATAAAACACAGTACTAAACCACAAATCAGTCAACCAAGAAACATGTGAATAAACCGATCAAATCTTACACGCGTTCAGACAACAGACTCACCCCGCTAGCGATGATGACGCCGGTGACGACCGGAACAAGAGTGAGGTAAGTGATCCAGGCCTCCCGGCGAACGGTCATAATGTAAGCGAAGACCGCCGTGAAGAAGGGCGTGGTGGCGCCGACGGCCTGATTGAAGGAAACGGGGAGAAAGCGAAGGGAGATGTTGCCGCTGACGACGGAGCCACAGAAGACGAGACTGAGCGCGGAGATCTTCAAGAACTGGACGCGGGATCTGACGGCCTGGAGGGGGACGAGCTTGAGCCAGGCGATGGCGAGGTAGCTGAGGAGGGAGCAGGCCGTCATGTGGCACATGGTGAGGAAGATCGGGTACTTGAACCCGTAGTTGCTCAGAAGGTATTTGTTCAAAGTAGCACCCCGATGTTCGACGAATACCACGCCGTCACCAGCCCGATCGTGAACAACCGCCCGGTCGCCAGCGACGGCGTCGATCCCCCTTCGCGCTCATCTCTCCTCCTCCTCCTCCTCCTCAACCTCCGCGCCCCCCCCCCTCTATGTATTGGAGATCCGGGAAGAAATATAGATGGGATCTTGGAATAAATAGGATTTGAGCGTTTCCGCGGGAGATTATTCAGGGTTTGGGTAATTAGGGCCAGAGTTTTAAGGGGGAGGGAAATGGGGGAGGATCCGAGAAGAGGATTTCATGAGATTTGTCTGAATGGGATTGGGGAAACAACAAGAAGAGAAAGCAAAGAAGAGAGAGAGAGAGAGAGAGAGAGAGAGAGAGCTGAGGAAACGTAGTCTTGTTCGCAGGATGAGAGGAGAAGAAGGTTCCGTTGATCCAGTGGCTGGATTCGAAGCGCGGAGATCTTGAAACCCTCGCTGTGTGTGTGCGCAGTTCGGCGGCAACCGTTGATTCAGTGAAATTTTTAGTTGTTTGTTATTAGGTCTACTTTTAATTGAGTTTCTTGTCCGTCTAATTTAATCTCTTAATGATTTAGATGTTATTGGGTTCTTGTCCGCCTACTTTGCATTCTTTCGAGTAATGAGTTGATGTTGACATCGAATTGGATCTAAAAATTAACAGAGCATGGATAATGATCTCCTATGTTTATGGTCTTATGATAAAAAAGTTGGTAGCTTTCCTAAAGCCATGCTGGGAAGCAAGACAAAATGCCAATCATCAAATTTGGTTTGGACTCATCTGCGGCTTCCCAACCACCTTTAATTAAAATTATAAAATTTATTTTTCTATCTATCCATCTATCTATTCATTTATTTATATATATAATATAAATATTTTGTTAATATAATCATATTATTCTTTGAATTATTTTTAAATTAATTTGGCAGAGTGAGATTCTTTAAATTAGTTTTATTTACTAGAGAGTTGTTTGATTGGATAAATATAGTCACTCGGGTTCAACGATGTTGGACCGGTCTAATTTGGGTTTGGGGAGACAGGGAGGGTTTGGTTTTAATTTGGATTTTCCGAGGGGACGAGAGGCAACACAAAGAAGGGAAGGTCCATGAGCAAGGTGTACAACATAGACATAAATTTTCGTCGCCGTCCCAATTTTTTTGTTATATATTAACTATGGTGCCACGTGCATTGTTACAGTGCATGTGGGTCCGGTATTTGGTCTTTAGACAAGCACCGAATTATGAAGGTTAGAAGTAGAGGATACGTTTGGTTTGCAATCATAATTAAAATCGACTTGGAATGGATCAGAATAGAAACAAAATAATTTATTCATGATGCATTTGATCCGAGATCAAAATTGAAATTAAAAAAATTTAATATTAAAATAAATAAAAATTAATTTTTGAAAAGATTGAAATATTTTATTTTTTAAAATTAAATAAAATATTTTTTAACAAATAATTAAAATGAGAATTATTCATTTTCATTCCTATACTAAAATATTTTAAATTTTTTTATAAAAATAGATAATTGAATAACTTTTTTATTTCTAATGTAATGTTTTAGAAACAATAACGTTTGGATTAAAATGTCTATCGGACACTTCTATATTTTCCTGCTAAAGGAAACATAGGCCAAAGTATTCAACGAAGTTGGAAAACAAAATTGACAACTCATACACTTAGAGTGTACCAATAATGGGATGCATGCATGCATATAAAAGAACAAATATTGTGCAAGCATTTAATTTATTGAATAACTAATTATCTTATGCTTTTTTTGCTATCTATGTGCCTTTGTTTAATCAGTAAATGCTAGTTGTCTATGCATCATCCTTTTTCCTCGTAATGATAACAAATAGAGAATACAGATAAAAGATTCAATAGTTGAAATACAAGATCCAACCATGATTTATCTTAAAAGAAACAATAAAACAATTTTTATTTAATATATTTCCCTAACAATTAATATAAAGATTAATTGGAGTGGAGAAATAGAAAGAAAGAGTTGGGTGGGCGCAAGAGTGAAGGCCCATGATTAAGAGAAAGGTTATCATATATTACTGCCAAAATATATGATATTTTTATTGAAATTTTTATTTAGATCGGCGAAGAATTTAAGTCCTAGCACTTCTTAAGAAATTCGGCTCTTTATATAGAGTGGTTGAGGATATGTTAGTTACTTAAACAAGAACAATTAAATATACCTACAGGTTGATTTTAGGAGTCCTCATTAAACTAATTATGTTGCTAACAAGGGAATTCTACCAGCTAAGATGCTTGAGTGCAAAAGAGTTAAATTTCCTAATGAAGCTTATGAATTTTTTAGTGATCAAAATCAAGATGTTTTTTGATTAATATGTGAAGAGTATTTTCATCCGAAGAATTGACAAAGGAACACATTTAAAATATAACAATAAAATTTTAATGTAATATGTTAATTTTTTGAAAGAAAAAAAGAAGCCATCTTCACAATATCTTTTTTGAGAAATTTGTGGAGAGTAGTGGAAAGAATCTACTACTCACCAATTTTATTATAAAGAAATTAAAAAATTATAGACGAAACTTACAATATTAAGGTTCTTGCTTAGCCAAAAGATAACAGACTTATAATAGAAAAATTTCAAAGGAGACTTGTTAATTGTTTTAGTGAAGTATGAAGTCTAAAGAGTAAATACCAAAATTAAAAAAGGAAGACCCAGCGAGTAGTATCTGTTCAAAAAGTTGTAGCAAGTTGAATCTTATGAAAATCACAGTGCTGCACTCTCCATCATTGTCTCCCATCTCAGCCATTGTAATACAATGGATAAAGAGCCAAAAGATAGGATCAAATTATAGATAATGGAGTCTGACATGAGAAGTCCATCCAAAACCAAGGATAGCACAGCTATTGTATGAGACAAAATTAGAGCAAATGCCCAGTACCAGCAGCATAACCTGAGCAAAGAAGGGAGTATGTAGTATAGTATAAAATAAATCAAAGGAGGTTAATCATCCTGAACTTCAGAGATTAGCATCAGGTAATTTTCCTTTCAGAAAATTTCTAGCTAGAGAAACTGCACTAGAGAGTTCAATGGATTTGCAAATAATGGTCCATTCTTGAAACCGATGAATCACCTTTCTAAATATGGTCTCTTCCGTTGAACTTTTTCTTAGAAAAATTTTGAAATTTCTTTCCTCCCAACAACTTGAGATCATAGCTGCCATCAACATGAAGATTGGATTGAAAGATTTGAAATGTTGTTTACACCAATTAGAGCAAAGTTGTGATAAGGTAGACGGTACAGGAGGAGCTTTTAACCTATCACAGATCCAAAATCAGTTTTTGGAAATAAAAGAGCAATTGATGAATAAATAATCCAAAGATTCAACTGTATTATTACATAGAACACAGCCACCAAAATTTAACCCAATTTTTCTGAATAAGTTCCCTGGTATTTAGTTTATTAGAGAATACCATATTGCACCCAAGATCCGATACCATACGGTGCAGCAGGAAAAAAGAAGAAACAAAACAAGAAATACAATACAAATATATGGATCGGCTTCAAACCTACCTCCACGGGACGTGCAAGCTTCACTATGAGAGAATAAAATAAAATCAATACAAGAGGAACTCATCACTCAATCTTTGTACAAGAGTCTCTCAAGAAGAAGTCCCAAAATCCATACAAAAGCTCTTTAAAATCTCTCTTGAAGTTTTTTACACCTCCAGAATGTTACCAGCTTCCCAACGTAATTGATGGCTCGTCAATCGAAGTTATATGGACTCTAGAACTTTAAACACTGTTATATTAGGAATAAAGTTCCAATTAAGTCTAGAATCATCTGTGACCATCCAATCGTGATCGGCTCGCACCAGAGCCGTCCAATCATACAAATCAAGGCCATCGATCATCTGATTAAGCCCAGATTCATCCTCAACCATCCGATCATGATCGGCTACGATTTGGACCGTTGGATCGTGCGAAAACCACCTGAACCATGCGTGGACCGCGTGTTCAGTCCACACCGATCCCATGGACTGCCCAGCGCCCTGCGGTCCATGGTAGACCACGCGAGTGCTGGGCCTGGGCTCCCCGCGCATGCTGGGCCAGCCCGCCCGCATGCACTGGGCCGGCCCACGCATGTGCTAGCACTAGGCCCGCCCAAGCGCTGGGCCGCACATGCCTGCGTGCGCGCATCTCCGCCAACCTCCACTGGCCCGCCGCTGGCTGCCGTCGCCTTGTGCACCATGTCACCCTTCTTTCATGGATATCTTCTCCGTTTGGACTGTTCTTGAGCTCGTTGGACTCCGTTCATCATCCTGGACCTCACTGTGAGCTCAATGTGGATCGAATTTTAAGACGTATTTCTAATAATCTTTATCTCGACTCGATATTCGACCTCCACCTATCTTTGAGAGCCTGTGATCCATCTCATCCCCATGCTTTGGGGCATGCCTATTGTCTCATGAATGGGCAAACGTGAGAGTCGAGCTAGACCGCTCGATCCCACCTCCGTCATGAGCTGTGTCTACTCTGACTAAGATCTGTTCGGGTATCATCCTACGGTAATAGAAATCTCATCCTGCAATGTCATCTCTCGTCCTCCCGAGTCTCCCGTCTAGTGCTCGATCCACCTCCACTTAGAGCTCCACCTCGCTTTGGACTCCTCCTGGCTCCTGAAGCTCTACCTCGCACTGGACTCCCGCCAGGTAGTAATGTCCTTTCGCCCTCTTTTTTTTCTCCAGAATAATTCTATCACAATGCAACACCTTCAGAATTTCTCCATCAGCTACCATCCTGTAGCCTCTCGAATCCAGTCTGCTCAGTGAGACAAGATTTCACTTGAAATCGGATATGTATCGGACCTCCCCAATCTCCTCACTGCACCATTATGTGTCCTCCAGCTGACCATCCCGATACCTCTGATCGCATAGCTCATCCATTCGACAGATAAACAATGTCCTCACTTCTCTTTAGGGAGTCGAACTGCTCCTCTCTGTAATATACATAATAGGTGCATGTAGAATCTAAAATTCACTATTGAAAGAAGTAGATACCTCGTCAGATATCTCTAAGGCATCACCCTCTGAGTCGCTACTGGCTGTTGCTGCAGTAGCCGTATCCGATCCCTGAGTTGAGAGCAATCTCTGGCTAGATGCCCCAACTCGTCACACCGGTAACATCTGATCTTGCTCAGATCTCTTATTCTGGACTTAGACCGCCCTCGCCGCGATCTCTTATCGTCCTGTTTGCCGCCTCCTACTCCTCCAGAAATCACCAAAGTTGAGCTGCTGTCTAAGCTCGAAGCTGGATTCTCCCTCTTGAGCATCTCATTCTAGAGAATTGCCGCAGTGACCTCGTTCATCTTGATGGTGCTCTTTCCCACTAGAAGAGCAGTCACCAAAGATTCATATGAAGGGGAAGCGATGCTAGCAAGACCAGCGCCCTAGTCTTCTCCTCAACTTTCTCGCCAACGCTGAGGAGATTGGTGAAGATCTTTTGGAAGTGGTTGAGATGCTCCTGTACGCTCTGTCCCTCAGTCATCCGCAGCTGGTAGAACTGCCTCCAGAGGAAAGACTGTTGCTAAGAGACTTCGCTATATACAACTTCTCGAGCTTCGACCACAGCATCGTCGGAGAAGTCTCGCCAGGCACATGGATCACCACCTCATCCACTAGATACAAGCGAATTGTACTCACCATCTGCATCTGGAGCCACTTCCAATCTTGCACCTTCATGGTGGCTAGCTTCTCGTCGCATAAGTGAGCATCGATCAATCATTACTAGATGAGCATATCTTTCATCCTTGCCTGCCACAAGGAGAAATTACTTTTTTCATCAAACTTGTTGTTCTCTACCTTGATTGTGCTTGTCTTCTCCATCTTCTATCTCGATCACCACCACTGCAACCTAGTCTCTGACACCACTTTGCTCTGATACTAATTGTTGCGCCCAGGATCTAATACCATACGGTGCAGCAAGAAGAAAGAAGAAATAAAATAAGAAACACAATATAAATACATGGATCGACCTCAAAACTATCTTCACAGGACGTGCAAGCTTCACTATGAGAGAATAAAATAAAATCAATACAAGAAGAACTCACCACTCAACCATTGTACAAGAGTCTCTCAAAAAAATTTTAAACCCTCATAAAAACTCTCTGAAACCTCTCTTGAAGCTTTTCTACACCTCCAGGATGTCACCAGCTTCCCAACGCAACTGACGACTCGTCAATCAGAGTTATATAGACTCCAAAAATTTTAAATACTGTTATACTAGGAAATAGAGTCCCAATCAAGCCTAGAATCATCCGTGGCCATCCAATCATGATCGGTCCGCATCAGAGCCGTCCGATCACACAAATCAGGGGCACCGATCTCCTGATCAAGCTCGAATTCATCCTCAGCCATCCAATCATGATCGACTGCGATCTGAACCATCGGATCGCACAAAAACCACCTGAACTGCTCATGGACCGCATATTCGGTCCACGCCGGTCCCATGGACCGCCCAGTGTCCTGCGGTCCACGATGGACCGCGCGAGTGCTGGGCCGACCCACATGCGCGCCAGCACTGGGCCCACCCGAGCTCTGGGCCGCATGCGTCTACATGCATGCTCGTCTCCGTCGGGCTCGGTGGCGCTCCGCCAGCCTCCGCCGGCCCGCCACCGGCCGCCATTGCCTCATGCACCATGCCGTCCTTCTTTTGCACGTATATTCTCCGTTTGGACTCCATTTTGGCTGTTGTTGGCTCGTTGGACTCCGTTCGTCATCCTGTACCTCGCTGTGGGCTCAATGTGGATCGAATCTTGAGGCGTATTCTTAACATGCCAGCCACAAGAAGTATTTAATCTTTTATGGTAAAGTGCTTTTCCAAATCTTCTTGACCATGGACTATCGAACACCTCTGTAGCTAAAGAAGTTATATAAAGAACACGAAGAAAATTACGAAAAGATTCTAATTGCCAGATAATCTTATCTTGAGTTGCATTCAGCTGCATAGCAGAGAGAATTGACAGCAAGTTAGATTTCTCCTACAAAACAGAGGGAGTCAAAGAAGTAGTTCGAATGCCCTAAGTTCCATGTCTTGAATTGTAGAAAGATGCCACATTTCCTTTTTTACCATAGAAGTGAGCATAGAGATTGGGAAATAAATTTTTAAAGGGATAAAATCAAGCCAACATCATTGCAAAAGGATATTGTCAAGCTATTTCCTACCTCAAATTTAACTCCATTCCAAACTGGTGGCAAGGAGTTGACCACATCTCGCCAAAGTCTAGAACTGAGTTTGCTAGGCTTCCAATTTTTTGTAAGTTTGATCCTCTTAAGATAGGCACCAAAAATATTTTTCTCTACCAACTAGGATCATCTTTAATGAATCGCCAGCCCCATTTTGCAAGGAAAGATTGATTAAAGGAGCAAAGATCTTTGATGCCCAGCCCACCTTCGTCTTTGGGAAGGCAAACCTTTGACCAAGAAACCTTACATGATATTGCATTGACTGATTCAGAGCCTTTCTAAAGAAAAGCTCTTCGAATTTTATCCAGTTTCTTGATGACCCATGCAAGCAATTTATAGAAAGACATAAAGTAGACTGAAAGAGAGGATAAGATCGAGTTTATCAAATAAGTCTCGCACCCATAGAAAGAAATTTACTTTTCCAGCAATCAAGCTTAGAGTCAAATCTTTGAATGAGAGATAGCCAGTCAAATTTCTTAAGACGTCCTCCATTAGGAGGTAACCCCAAATATTTAAAAGGCAGAGGAGGTTTGTGGTAGTTAAGCCAAGAGGCGAAGTCAATATTGGACTCATCATTTGAGCCAATGATCGCCACAGAGTTTTTTGGATAGTTGATGGCAAGACCCGAGAACAGCTCAAAAGAGTCTAAAATATTTTTAAGATAGATATATTTTCTCTTTTGGCTTTAGCAAAAATCAAAGTATCATCAGCATATATATTGTAGTATTTTAGATTCACCAATTATATACTGATCGCTAAGACCATCAAAGATCTTACTTCTGGCTATCTTGTTGAGAAGTTTACAAAGAAGATCAGCAGCCAAGATGAAGAGGTATGGGGATAAGGGGTCTCTTTGACGAATTCCTCTTTTACAAAAATCCATGAACCATGATCACCGTTGAAAAGGACAGCCACTTAGGAAGAGAAAGAATATTTTTTATCCATTCACACCATTTAGGTGGAAAATCTTTGCCATTCAGCATCTTTATCAGATAGTTTATATCAATTTTGCCAAAGGCTTCTGAGAAGTCCTCTTCATAATATCACTATACGTTCACATTTTTGAGAATGCCCATATCGAAGAATCAAGTAATATAATATTTTTATATATGGGGATATTTGAAGGAGGGGCAGCTTGATTGATCTCTCTCTCTCTCTCTCATGCTAGGTACACATTGTACGTAAGGTTAGTTTCTCTGGTCAAAAATTTTTAAACCAAATGCATCATACTTGTTAGATTTATGATCTCTGTATTTTTTAAAGAGCTAGAGTAAGTCTTTTTTTTCAATAATTTTATATTTTTGTAGTGATGAGACATGTCAGCCCGCTGTTATTTGCCATACTACAGTAGTTTGTGCCCGGATATGCTTTAAAGAACTTACAGATAATTTTATTTCTATAAGGAGTTTGTGTGGAATAGTGATCATAAATTTGCTTGAATGTCAAAATTCTTTTGCCGACATTAATTGGATACGCCCTTGCCAAGTATTTAATAAAAGACTGTTAAGCAATAGTTACATCCTATAACAGTATACATGTGTTGGGATAATTCAGTCTGCTTCTCTAATTCACGGTCAAACAATCGGATATCTATCGATTATGGATAATAAACCATCAAAGCTACATCCCATAATGAGTTTCGTCTCAATTACAGCACATCACCCGACTTTCAATCGGTCTAAAAAGCACAGACCATCGACTATCAATCGGTAAGCCGACCAATAGTCGACTATTCACAACTTTTCTGGCAAATATAATTCAACCATGATGACTTAACCGACTTCGATCAATGACCATCGGCATATCAGAATTACTGATCGATAATCTTTCGAATTTTTATAATTACCGACATACAGTCGACACACTCAGATTACCGACATATAGTCGGTATATTGAAAATCACCAGCACAGAAAGCACATAATGACCACATACCATGATCAGTAGTGGGTATAATCGTCCATCCCATGACCAATAACTCGTCTATAAAAAGGGATAAATGAACAGCATTGGTAAGATACTTCTAGGCTAATACTCTATCTCTCTGAAAACTTTATCTACTGTTCATCACTTTCTACTAACTTAAGCATCGGAGGATCCTCGTCGGACATAATTTCAATTAGTGTGGACTTTTTTTGCAGGTGTTCTTCTTCGACAATGGATACAACAAGGGATTGACCATAACAGATTGACGCATCAGGAAGGGGGCCCTCCGACTTTCTACTTAAAAATAGATCCACAATAAAGTACCGTTCTCTTAACATTTACGATCGTCTGAGTTTCTTTGACTTACAATGCAATACTTGGACGATCAGGACTCAATGCCTTGAGAGCGATAATATCAACATACCATTTAATGGTCTAATTTTCGATAAAAATGAAGTTGAAGAAATGCATGAAGATCAATAACTTGCCCGACATTACTTTTGGTCTCTACAAAGAACTGCCAACATGAAGACTCTTTGTCGGTTGATAAATTGGATCAGAGAAAAATAAAGAAAAGATGAACCAGTCGAACAACTGATTCTATCCCACTAAAAGAAGATGATCCTGAAAAGATGGTCCAAATTAGATCGCAATTATCTGATCTGGAGCAAAAATAACTGGTGAACCTGCTAAAAGTAAATGCTAACATTTTTGCTTGTTCGACAACTGATATGCCAGAAATTTCTCTGAAAGTAATAACTCATCGGTTGAACATTGATTTCAAAGTTAGACCGATGAAGCAGAAGAAAAGATCTTTACTCCTGAAAGATAGAAGGTCATCGATGAAGAAGTTGATAAGCTCCTCGCAACTAACTTCATAAGAGAAGCTAACTATCCAGATTGGCTCGCTAATATAGTGATGATAAAAAAGCTAAAGAAAATGAAGAATCTGTATTGACTACATCAATTTAAATGAAGCTTGTCCGAAAGGCAGCTTTCTTTGCTAAAGATCGATCAATTAGTTGATGCAACTTTGAAATATCGATATTTAAGTTTTATGGATGTCTTTGCGGGCTACAACCAAATTTGGATGGCATCTGAAGATGAGGAGCATACTGTCTTCATAATCGACAAAGGTATTTACTGCTATAAAGTAATGCCATTCAAGTTAAAGAATGTAGGAGCAATTTACCAATGGCTAGTCAACAAACTGTTCAAGATATAAATCAGATGTAATAGTGAGGTCTATATCGATGATATGCTGGTAAAAAGTTTCGAAACTTCTAATCATATTCGGGACTTAGAAAAAATCTTCGACACACTACGACGATATCAGATGGAATTGAATCCGACTAAGGTGCATTCGAAGTGACCGTCGAGAATTTTTAGATTTCTTATATCGTAGTGAGGAATCGAAGCTAATCTCAAAAAAATAAGACTATTATTAATATGAAGCATCTGAGCTCCAAGAAGAATACAGTAACTTAACGGAAGGATCACTGCACTCAGTCGATTATTCAAAGTCAGCAGAAAGATGTCTACACTTCATCAAGATCTTACGATAAACGAAAATTGTTCATGGTCAGATGAGTGCCAATAATCCTTCGAAGATTTAAAAAAATACCTAACATCTCCACCATTACTTACAAAATCGAAGGTGGGAGAAATATTATATCTCTATTTGGTGACCTTGACAGAGGCAGTCAGTTTGGTACTCATCTAGAAAATAAAATTGAATTCAATGATCAATTTATTATACCCGCAAAGTACTCCACAATGTCAAAGTATGATATTCAAGAGCGAAAAAGATGATCTACACTCTTATCATATCGACACAATGATTTCGATCGTACTTTCAAGTATATCCGATAGTTATCTTAACAGACCAACTGTTGAAAATAATTTTATACCAGCCTGATATCTCTGGTCGGATGGCCAAGTGAGCAATTAAACTCAGTAAGTTTAATATTCAATATCGCCCACGACCATCAATGAAAGCATAAGTTTTGATCGATTTTATCGTCGAGTGTACTATATCTGATGATAATCTCAAAAATAAACTCGATGGCAAATCGAAACAAATTAAAATTTTCGAGGCTAACTTATCATCGATATGGATGTCGCATGTTGATGGAGCATCCAATGTTCAAGGCAGTGGAGCCAGCCTCTTCCTTACTAATTTCGAAGAGATCATGACTAAAAATGCTCTTCGATTTAATTTTAAAGCCTCAAATAATCTCTTTTAGCTGGCTTGAAGATTGCCAAAGAACTTGATGTAGATAATTTGAAGATCTTCATCAATTCAAAATGGATCATCGGACAGATTAAGGATGAGTTTGAAGCTCGAGATCCTATTATGATGAAGTATCTTTAGAAAGTGAAAAATCTTACATCATCCTTGAAATATTTCGAGTTCTCTCACATCCTACGGATAGAGAATGCTCAAATTGATGTACTTTTTCAACTTGCAACTACCCCATATACCTTACTCAGTCGATCGTTCATTGAATATATTAAACAATCGAGTATTGATAAAGTTGACAAAGTGCTACAAATTAATGATGAACCAAGTTGGATGGATCTGATCATCCAATACTTGACTGATGAAACTTTACTTGCAGAGGCCAAATGACTAAGGTAGACGGCCTCACAATACGTTTTAATGAATGGACAACTTTACAAAAGCTTGTTCTCTCTTTTCCTACTGAAGTGCTTGAAACTTACAGATGCCAATTATGCACTCTGAGAAGTTCATGAAAGAATTTGTGAAAATCACTTGAGGGATAAATTATTGACTTATAAAATCTTGCGACAAGGATATTATTGGCTCACCATGAAAAAAGATGCAGCTGAACTTATCCAAAGATCTGAACCATGTCAGAAATATGCCAACATACAATATCAGCCGGCCAGCCAGCTGACATCAATCATTGCACCATGGTCCTTTGTGAAATGGAGAATCGATATACTCGATCTATTTTCTCCGACATCTTGTCAGAAAAATTTATAGTGATTGCCATAGATTACTTCATCAAATAGGTGAAAATCGAATCTTTGGCACAAATCACTGAAAGTAAATGGAAGGCTTCATCCAGAAATCAATCATATATAGATTTGGTCTACCATACACCATTATTATCGATAATGATCAATAATTTGACAATCAAATTTAAAAAATTTTGTGCGAAATTATATAATACGTACAAGCTCACCTCAATCGACCATCCACAATCCAACGATGAAGTATAAGTGACAAATCGAATAATTTCATCTGAATGAAGCTGAAGGTCTCTGGGTGGAAGAATTATATCTAATTTTGTAGGTATATCAGACAACTCCTCGCATGCCAACGAAAAAATCACCATTTAACTTGCCTACAAAACAAAACAGTAATCCCACTCGAGATCAGATTGCCATCAGTGAGAGTCGAATAATATAATGAGTCAAATAATTTTGAATATCAGAGAGCCAATCTAGACTTACTCCTAGAAGTTCAACAGCAAGCTCAAGTTTGGATGGCAGCATATCGATAGAGAGTAGTCCGGTACTACAATGCGAAGGTCAAACCGAAGATCTTCCATCCAGAAGATCTGATCTTGAGGAAGGTAGAGGTTTCAAAGCCTTTAAATCAAGAAAAATTATCTTCAAATTAGGAAGGACCTTACAAGATGATCGAAACACTTCATCAGAGTGTGTATCAATTAGAAAGTCTCGATGGAGTGACTATTCCTCAGACTTAAAATGTCGATCATCTAAAAATATACTATCAGTAAAGTTGTTCACATGCACGATACATTTAGAATGAAATATCGAGATTGTGGATCTTTTTGAAATATTCAGTTATCTACAAAAATGACATCGGATCGATAAATAGTCGATCAACTTGTATCGACCATATCTTGATCAACCATTGTAGAAATCGACTCAAATCGAATGAATACTCATGCCGACTCAGCTACGGTAGAATGAAATATTATGCCGAATTAATTCTGGTTAAGTAGAAAGTATACCGACTCGACTTCGATCAATCGAAGGATATTCGGCCTGCAACCGTCTATCAAATACTTAAAAAAATTATCTAAAAGCTAAGTCGGTTGCTACCCAACTAGCAGATAAATTATTCTACTACGACTACTGATCGACATTCAACACATCGATTGATAATCGACAATCCGACTGATATTCAACGACATCGACAACAACGTAAATCAAGATTGAAAAGGAACTCCATACTTAGAAAAAAAATTTCATTCATTAGAAAAAAGATTACAAAAAGTTGGACTATTGTCCGATTACAAGAAAGGAGAAAAATATTTACATCGGTCACCAGTCAGTTTCTTCCTCAGCTATGTCGGTAACCGCCACAGCTTTGACTTCATGGCCTTCGGTAGCAGCCGACTCTAGTACAGCTTCATCAATGATGGGAGCAGACTCTGGTGTAGCCAGCGTAACTCCTTTAGTCGGTGCAGTCTCCTTAATAGTTTCTTCAGCAGTCTCTTCTCGTGAATCAGAGACAACGATGCTGCTCAGATCCAAGTCTGAATACAGTCTTTTGACTGCATCTCTGCCGTCTTCGTAACCAACGTAATAGGAGACGTATCTGTCCTCGAGGATTTTATTTTGTAATCTTGTGATTCTCTAAAATCCTCGATGGCTCGACTCAAAGCATTTTTGCCGACTGTCCTTCCTCTATAGTGGAAGTCGACTCTGCATTGGCCGGTACCAACCTCTCCTCAGTGGCCCAATACCGTCCCTATTCATTTTCAAGCTCCTTGATGCAGCCATCATGCTCCCTCCGAAGTTGGTTGATCGAGTGCTTCTTACTCTTGATTTGGGACTCCAGAGATTTGATGTTTTGTTGAGCCAACTCTAATTTGGCGCTAGTCGACTACAACTTGACCTTAGCACGAAAAATTGCTTCTTGAAGCTCTTTTTCCCACTCAACTACTGCCCCCTCCTGTTCAGTCGCTGCTTGGAGTTGTTCAACGGTAGCAGCTTTCTCGGCATTTACAGCTACGGTTTTGTCCATCCATGCTCTACAAAACTCGATAATTTTTTGATACCCACTCTCCAGTGCATGCATGTCATGTGCTACTTGAAAAGAAAGAAAATAAGTCAAATCAAGTAAAAAAAAAGAGAGAAGAGCATCATCAATTTACGTCGAGTATCGTCGGATAGAAGAATAAAATATATCGGACATGATCCGATCTTTCTATTCTCTCTATCAGTCCGAAAAAGTGCAGCCTCGATAAGTCGCTTGGCCAATTTTAGATTGGCCAAGGCCGACTCACCTATGAGAATCTGGATGTCAAAAAGTGTGGGGAAGCCCGTCGACGATCCATCGTCGGTAGAGACGGCCAGTGCCTTCCCCACTCTCTGATTGACGGTCGTTCGCTCGAAGCTCTCATGAAATCAGGAGTTGACGGTACTTGAGATAGCATCAGCCCAATTGAAGGCGCCCGATGAATAGTAGGCACAACAGTGGACGATTCTGGCTCAGCTGTGACAGCAGACTCAGCCTGACCCCCCACCGATGAAACCACGATTGGCGTCGTCCTAGCCGCTGCTGGCATGGTGGGTGCGACATTACCATCTTTGGTTGATTCTATTTCGACCAACGGCACATCGACAGGAGGAAGCACTAACCCGACTCTTCTTCATCATCGTTCGAGATGGTCCGACATCGATCGCTGCTCTCTTCTTAACAGCATGTCGGCGAACATCAGCTGTCGAGATTTGCGCCATCGATCGCATAACTGCAATCAGACAGCAAAAGATTCCATTATAAAGTACAAAGATAAATGAAAAATAAAATAAGTGACTGACTAAGCTATACCTAAGAAGGTCACCAGACTAAGTCTGACGTCGTAGAGAACTTGCTCCGTCAGTAGCTCTCGCTGTGCGAGGGCTTCCATGTCCTTCAGTCGAAGAAAGTCCTCCCATTGATAATGTCGACCCGACTATGTTTGTTGGGACTAGTTCTCGGATCTCTCTAGGATGAAAGAAAGCTCCAGGATGATGAAGAAGAAATAAAAAAAATTGATTCTTCCACCTATGAATAGACAAAGGAAGATCAGAAATAAAAGATAAACCTTTCTTCGAGTTAAAGAACCACCAACCCTTTAGCTTTTGGGTGGGACGAAGGACGAAGAAAGCACGAAAAAACGAAGGCCGAGGATTTGTCGGGATCAAATGACACAGCAAAGCAAAACTAATGATCAATCGAATGAAATTCGAAGTCAATTGAGCAGGACAGTGACAATAATAGTCAAGGAGATTCTGGACAAACTCTGAAATCGAAAAATGAAAACCAGTCTGAAGGTCCTCTACATAAATTGCTATTTGATCCGGAGGAGGAGAACTCATCCGACCATCCAAATCAGGTACAAAGAGCTGAAATTGCTTCAAAATACGATATTATTTTTGGAGCTGATCGATATTAGATTCGGATAAGAAAAACTTCCATATCCGGATCCAAAAGAGAATCGTCAATCGGATTTTTTGATCGACTATTTCAAGGAACCTCATCTATTCTAATCTTCCCTTTATCTTTCCTACTCCTACTAGCCATTGAAAATGGTAGGGAAAGAAATCTAGAAGAAGAAAAAAAGATGAAGGAAAACTTGACCTGAAACTAGGAGATTATGTGGAGACCGTGGAAATACAAAGAGGAGAACTTTAAGAACCCTGAAGCTCTCAGCACCCAAGATGAAATCCTTAGTTGCAGGTGATAAATATAGAAACGAAAAATCCAAATGAAAATGACATTGTATATATAGGGCCCATCAACGGTCGGGATGAAATCGTTCAAATGAAGACTGCTCCAGATTTTGACACGTGGCTACATCAAAGTCGACCATCGATCGGATGGTTCGACGCACCTACTGTCAGATCATACTATCTCACCACTATCCGCATGAATGGCTTAGAGCCAATGACATTCGAACACGTGACGAAAATCGATTAGTCAGAATCAAATCGATCGGATTCTTCAGATGTCAAACCATCTTCTTGAATCAACGTCCTAATAATGATCTCACGGTAATCGAAGCGATAAAATGGCTTGAGACTTTTCATTTTTCGAAGAAATCATTAATGTCTGCAGTCAAATCTGAAGCGAAATTTAGTGCAGGGCAAATGATAATTTAAATATTTCAAATTATTATTTACAGCA
>KE504739.1:818335-828368 GCA_000441515.1 Elaeis oleifera
TCTCCACCCCATTCCGATTCATCTTTCTTAACAATTTTGGGTTTGGCCCGGGCCGGGCTCGGCCGGGCCAAAGGTTTGCCCGAGCCCGGCCCGAAAGCAAATCGGGCCCAGTTTTCTAGGCCCGAGCCCGGCCCGAATAGTTTTGGGCCCGGCCCGAAGCCCGGCCCGAAGCCGGTCTGGCCCGATGGGCCTCGGGCCGGCCCGAGCCCACTTCCAGTCCTAACTGCAAGGGCTATGAATCAGTTCGGACCGCCGTCACACTGTTATCATGCGACTTCACATGAACCAAACCCCTACTTATTAGCAGGTAAACCTCCCTCACCACAAGAACGGGTTTAGTTTTATCAGGCTGTACTACAATTGGCTGCCTTCTTGTTGGCCCACCACCACCACCACCGCCCCCCACCACAAGCTAGGATATGCTGAAACGTGACCATCTACAGATCAGCTAGTCTATCGCGTTTCTTCACCATATCTGCTATTGATAAGCCCTGTAAGATTAAGGCAATCACCCTGAACTGACCCCAAAGCCCAACACGCCGAAGGCAGCCATAACCCTGCCCATATTGCACAAGCCTTGACTTGATGTATCACAAAACCGATGAGAAATTCTTTGACAACCGTTCCTAGTAGAGAAAAATACGCTACTCCACTGGATTGGACTGCCTAGCGTAGCTAATAATAGTCAGACATTTAATGCAACTTAATTTTTTAAAATTATTTTAATAAAATAATTTTTTTATAAATATTATTTTTATTCTATTTTACTCATATTTGATCAGAATGTCGTAGATAATAACATGACATCCTAACAATCAATAATGATATAATATCTTTTTACATTCTATGAATAATTATTAGAAATAACATCACTCACACAAAATATTATACCAAACAATATGATGTTATAATATCATCCAAGATGTCATAAAATCCACAAAAAATTATATAAAATATCAAAAATAATAATAAATTTTTTTTTTTTATTCTATGACATTCTGAATAATATATATAAATTTTTGTATCTTTATATTTTATAAGACTTTCTATCTTGAAAGAAAAAAAATAATTAAAAAATTAAAAAAATAAATTACATTAAATGTCAACTCTATTATCAATTATATTATATGGGCCGATGAAATGATACATTTTTTTCTGTACCAGAAGTGGATAAAGAATTTCTCCAAGGCCGATAGGTTTCCTCGAGGGATTCCAATGGCTTTGACTCTCATATTCTGAGGTTTTTGGATTTCAATCAATGCCCCGACGGCATCCAATCACATGATGATGTGACGAGAATTTGTTTCTCGCTCGTAGAATATCATATAGGAAGTAGGTCATGGTTCGTACCGATCCAACCTAGAAAATTATCAGGTGCAAGAAAATCAACATGAACTCCACATAGATGTGTTTAAATTGATTATCGCTATGAATATGAACGAAAGAGTTCAGATCTAAAACTCAAGATATTAATTGCTCGACTGTCAGAATATCCATGACCAATCAGAATCCTGAGACTGCAGATTCCTAGCAATCATCAAAACCACATAATGGCCAGCACTAACGAGTAAGTTTGGGATTAGATTGCAGGAACAGTACGCCCAAAAGATCGGTAAAAGAGAGCAGAAGAAATTACATGGAAACAGCTTGTCTGATCGGACAGTCTGATTTATGCTTCATATGCATTAACAAAGGGTGAAAAAAAAAGTTGAGCAATAAAACCGATAACTACTTTGGCAAAAACAATTTACAGACCCCATGATAATGACACCCAGATGCTAACATGCGTCCAGGTTATAGTAATAGCTTGAATACGAATCTGGTCATGAGTACCATGTCATGCCTGTAACAGAATCATTGCAAAATTAAAATCTCATTTCAACTCCCCCCAGGTAATTAAATCACTTTGTTAATAGAATTAGAAAATGAAAACGTACATAGACCACGAGAACGTAACCGAACAAGAAAACATTAGAAACAACAGATATAAAGATTATAATCTCTCTATATTCTATTGAGTGAAATTGATGAGAAGAACAGGTTTCACAGATAGAAGACAGCACAACAAAATGAGGGCCCTCATCGTCCCCGTACCTAGAACTAGATGGTGACTAAAAGTTGGGAAACTCTACTCTTTACTAAAATGACAGGTCTTTCAAAAGCATTTGAACCAAAAAGCTTTGGTCCTTTCTCAACAATGGGGGCATAACTGATCTTCCACTCTGGTGTCATTCTAGCATTGTCATAATGCTTCGTAAGTACTGTTTACAAATGCAGACATAAATGCTCTTATAGTTTCTGTTGATCCAGCCAGACTGAGTTCTATAGTTACCTAAGTCAACCACTTAGGACACCCAGCAACAAAAAAAAAAAAGAAACTTAATTTAATCATTTATTAAAAAAACTACAACAGAAAAAAAAGCTTTCAACTTGAAAGAACTATAACTAACCAAAATCCTTTCTTTACAGCAGTTGACTTTGAAACAGAAGCTTTGATAAATTAACTGCTTCCCATGGTGGCCGGGTTAGTGTGGGGCATTATATTTCTTCATAAATGAACTTCATTATTTAGTTGTCCAACAATCAAACTTCAATATAAGCAAGATCACTCTCCTCTAAAAGTTTCTGTATGATATAATTGTAGACCCATTCTCTGGAATTAAAACAGAATATAAGAACTTCAACATTTCTCTTTTAGTCATCTAACACAATTTCAGCAGAATAAGATAAATAGATAGCCTATTAGCAACAACATTATCAACTTGGATGGTGCATCTCTCGTAAAACGACAATCAAGAAATGCTATACCAGAATGAATAATTTCCTACCACAGATAAAAGCAAATGCTCAACTTGGGAGATCCCCGTTATAGAACCCAGAGCAGGTAGGAAAAAAATATATGCATCTTATATAAAGAAGATCGGTAAAACTTATAAGATAATTAGAGCAATTAGGTAGACATATGCAGATAAATGAAAAATGCAACACTACCATAATAATATTTTGCAAATAAGATCAAAGATAATTAAATTATTTGACGCATGGTTTGCCGTATGAGATATACTGTACCGTACCAATACTTAAATAGTATGCTGTCTCATACCATATCGATACTTAGTACGCTGTCTCATACCATACCAAACTGTATACCGACACTGTAATAAGATAGTACCGAAATGAGGTCTGGTACCGACACAGTGAACCTTGGTTTCAGGGCATATGGAATTAGGCCATGTATCCATATACAAAGAAATCTAAGCATGAACAATTAAATCACAAATATTGTTTGACAAGCAAATAGGCATTCAAATTATGATTAGGGGTCATTTTATACCAAATTTATATACCATGGTATTTCAATCAACTCGATTGATCGGTAAGTCCATCAGATTCAAAATACAAAAAGCCAACCCCACTGAAAGTGCATGAAAACAATGTCAATGCAAGCTCAATTTCTTAATCTGTAATAGCTTCACGTAGACAAGTCTAACACCATTATCTTGGAAAAATGCCTTACTTTGCAAGATTTAGGCATTGGTGATGTTGCACCAACATTAAGTTGGGATCAAAGAGACTAATTATCTAAATCTATGCGTGAAATGCTTTACTATATTCATGACTCAAAAAAATACAATAGTAGTTACAACTTGTTAGATTGACTTATTTATCAAATGAAATGAGAGGAATGCCCATGAAAATGTGGGGCCCGCAATCAATTAGTCTTTCCACATAAGCTGACTTGAGCAATATCTTTGCCTTGATATAAATGGAAGGCCATACAGGCGACACTTATCTATTGTTTGATACTCTTGACAAGGAATAACGCAAGGACAGCAGATGCTTGATTAGTTATAGAGAAACACATTTTTATGACATTGCACCAAAAAAAGAACAACAGTAAATTAGACAACCATTAGGTACTAACAGGTAACTATGATTATGAAGGCAAACCAAATAGGTGGATGGTGGACATGAAGCCAGACAAGGCAATATTCAAAATTGGGGGATAAAGTGACCGATGACAAGCTACAGATTGACATGTCACTTTTTACAGCAGTTAATTGACAAAATTAAGCCTTTCATGGACTTAAATCTCAACAAGTGGGCTCAATCATATAGTACAGCAAAAATTTATTATTCTAACAATTGAGTCACAAAAACAATTTAAGATTTTTAAATAATTCTTCTCAGGCTTTCAACATTACAATTTTCTTTAGCTTTCAATATTTGTTTGATTAATTTCCCCATTTCTCAAATCTGGAATTAACATCGAGTCAGATAGTAAAAGAATTACCACATCAAACAGACTAAATGGATGCTCACCACACTGAAATTTTACAAATAGGTGTCAAACTACACATTTTTCCTGAGTCAGAACCCTACTTGTCTCCTTTCTGTTTTCATGGATTAACAGCAATATACTCAATGCATATGCAGCAGAACATAAAATTTCTCACCATTTGAACATCCATTCTTTTACCGGGCAATTTTAAAGCCCACAAATATAATCAAGCAATTAAAACAACAGCGGATAAGTGACTTGAAAGTTGTAGTTTTAATCTGAATGTATACGTATGATTGTCACAGAAAACTAGGTGGAAGGTCTACTTTCCATAGAACAGCTGCATGAAGACTCTTCTCACCAAAAAAAAATTCCACATATTAGCTCATCAGTCTGAGAGATAAGATGTACAACTGTACTTAAAGGTTTCTCAAAAGACATGAGTATGTAAGTTTATCTTGCTAACATTTCCTTTATTCTTTGAATTGCATGCTTCCAAAAATTGTGATTTATAACTTCTAACATTGATATAACTTATTATTTGATAACAGGTGGTCATGAAACTTCAGCAGCGAAGAGAGAAGGCTCCAATTAGGTCAGCTTGCAAGAAGCCTCAACTCAACCATCATCCCATCTCTATCATATGGAAGAAAGGGGAGAAAGAGTGCACAGAAAAAGCGGGACCTCTATAATATTATATAGTTGCTCTATTTCACTTTGTTCTTTAAATCTGTTGAAATTTTGTAGTCAAAACTAAAAGGTGAAGGAGTGGATGAGAATAAGAGTTTCCCATATCCTTATTAAGATACAAAGATAATAGGGAAAACCTCATGATTGAAGAGAAATAAGGAAAATGTGACAAAAACATGCATGGCTGCATGGTAATATTCCCTCGAAACAAAGACCCAACTCCCTCTGCTCATCACTATAGCCACAACAACACATTTATAATCACTCAAAATTACTAGTTTCAAGACAATTTCTCTTTCCAAGTTCCTCACCCAATGGCTTAAGGTATATTATTTTCCATGCGCTGCATACGCTAGTCAAGGGTGGTTCCTGTTTAATGATCAAGCTTCCACATCTCTACCCACAATGGATGAAGCTTTTTCTTCTAAGAATGAGAAACACCAACAACAAAATAATACATCACAAGATGCGTAACAGCATATCATATGCAACATTGTGAAGACCCTTCTATCAAAGCTTAAACCCAGCATCATTAGATTTTTTTTTTTTAAGAGTAGGATCTAATCAGATATGGTTGTTAAAGTGAAAGCAAGGGATTTCCTTTTCTCATCTAAACATGAAGCAGGAGAGATGAGCAAGAACTCAAGTAGGAAAGGAAGCATTGCACAAGAGCATGTCCAGATGGGTATCCCACTTTGACTATACACTGTTGGTCAGATAGCCATCTTTCACAAAAAGATTCAAATATGCATCTTTCTTACTCAAAGGTCATTTTAAATATAGCCCAGACAAAGCCCCCCTCACCTCATTCATCAGATAGTCTATCACCTTTCAATCTGCACTAAAGATAATGGCAAACATTCTACAAGACATGAAAGCAAAGGCACAAAAATGATGTGTCATATAGCACAGCGAATATCATAACATGGAATGGTGATCAAATTAGATGTTACAAGCACAACTCCAATATGCAACTTAAGTGCATGTATTGTGTAGGAGAGAATAGAATATCCAAAAATATGCTTACTAGAAATAGGAAAACCTATTGAAATTGCATGATCATGTGAAACAACAGTAGGATAGACCTTTCATCAAGGAGAGGACCAAGCTTTTATTGAACTGTTTGAAAAGAAAGCAGATTTCTTTACCCCAAAAAAACAAAAAGAAAGAAAAGCAGATTTATGATAACATGGCATAAAGTTGCAACAAGAGTACTAGAATGGCAACACTGAGAGATTGTATACCTTTGATAGATGAGAGAAAGAAAGCAGAATGGCCAAGGTAATTCAATATGTCATGTGTATCAATTTATGGTTGGAGATTTCAAAACTGTTATAAAACAAAATGGAGAAAAGTGGCATGAAAGTCTAATTGTTTGTGATACAATAACAATTTATGATATCTAACTAACTTGCTGAGAGTCAAGATGGTGCTTATCATTGGTAAGGAAGGCTTACAAAATTAAACAACTGTAAGGTGTACGATAAGAGAAGTTCCCTAAAAAATTGGACATATTTTCACATTGTTTTGCACACCATTCTTGCCAATTAAGGAACCTTTGTTTATAACAATGCCCGTATCAGAGCCTACCCATAACACTGCAAACAATATTACATGCATATCCTCAAGGTGAAAATCCATAGTGTGCCAAGTTCTTGACACTTACTGGAAACAGCTACTTCTATACGCTCATGTTAGACAGAAATAAAGCACCTCTTTTTTAGTTACTGAAACTATAAGAACATGTATGAGATTGTTAAAATGTTTTTATAATCACGAATGCTCTTCTTGAAAACCAAACCAAGCAAATCACCAAATTTGGTAAATGAATCCATCCTACTATTGCTTTTCCTTGACATACTGCAAGCTTATTAAAAACTCCTAGAGAAGAACATAACAAGGAGGAAAATGCCAAAAGGATACCTGAGGATTCATATAATTCATGCCCTGAGTAAAAGAACCCTGTTGTGCAACCTGCCAAATCCATTTTTAGATGACGAGTTAAAAAGGAGAAAAAGTTACCAAAACATCCACCATTCACCGCAACAGGGCAAAATAATAAAACACAGTGATACCTTGTACTCCGCTTGCATGCTTGTACTCACCTGAGTTCCTCCTTGAACTCCCCACCTTCTTCTTGACTGACCCATCTCCACCCTTCGCAGATAACTTACTATCACCCTACCATAAAGTACCAATTCAAAATTAATAGTAGGAACGAATGCTAGCAATGGTACATAATATACATCTGAAATCAAATCACCCTCTAACTAACACCAAAGCTTATGGCCAATTTAAACTTTTCCTATTGATAGCCTCCCATAAATTTTCCATCCATTTATCATTGCAAACTAAAATTTATTCTTTTGATAGCAACGCAATACAAGGAGAGCATCAAAGAGACAAAAGTTAATTACCTCCATCTATCACATCACATCCATCGATGCCGAAACCAAATTATAAGACATACAAACAAAACGGAAAGAAAGAAAAAAAATTAGGTTAATGAATGTCGCAAAAAAATGTGAAGGAACCTGACGCAAAACAAACAAAAGCTTAAAAAATTTTTCAAGGAGAAAACAGATTACCTCTCTATACTTCTGTAGATAAAGCTTCAGAGGATCGACGTAATCCTCGAACCCTAGAGTCGCCATCGCCCATAGCAGATCATCCCCATTGATCGTCTTCCTCTTCTCCCTCTGGCACTTATCGCTCGCCCTGCTTAGCCCCGCATATCGTTGCAGATTAGAAGAAGAAAGAATCGAGTCGCAATAGAAGATGAAAGAGGAGATGAATCAAGTAATCAATCAATGGATTGCCTTTACTCACTCGCTGGTGATGAAGCTGATGAACTCGGAGACGCACTCCTGGACGGTCTCCTTGGCATCCTTGGCGATCTTGCCGTTAGCGGGGAGCGCCTTCTTCATGATCCGGCTGATGTTGGCTACCGGGAGGAAGCGATCCTGCTCCCGGACGTTGGATCGGGGGCTCTGGTCGCCACCGCTCTCGTGGCTGCCGCCCCGCCGGGCTCGCCGGCGCCTCCGCCATCCGCCCTGCCGGAACCCTGTATCCATTCCAACATCCATCGTAACCCTAGATCGCCGAGCGAGAGAGAGGAGTCAATGGCTAACGATAAGACTAATATTACCTGGATGTGGGAAGGGAGAGCCTATTCTTTCGTATTTTGGGCGCGAGAAGGGGGGAGACGCTGGCTGGGATTTTCTTGGAGAGTTTTTTAATTAATTTTCCACTGTTGGTTTCTCTGGGTGGCGGAGGAAGGAGATCGGACGCTGGAGAAGAGAGGAGGGAAGAGACGACCGGGATGAAAGATGGCAAAGAGATGCCGTCTATCTGCGCCGTCCGTTCGCCCGCCGTCCGTCCTTCTTATGGGCAGAGATCGGGAGGAGAGAGAGGATACGCGAGTGCGATACGTATCGCATGATGGATTAAAAATAGCCTCGGCTGTCAAGGTTTCGGTGTGTCGGTTTATCTGGGCCGATCGGAGAAAGTATCGCCCGAGAATTCGGAAGAAATATTTGAAACGGTCTCGTTCGTGTTTCGACAAAACAAACAATATTGGGTAAACCAAAAATGCAGAACCTAAAAGAACAGACTCGTCTCTAGAAGACGACCATGTTGTGTTGGCCCCAAATTTTTTGTTCGAATCCATAGACAGGAATCTATAAGGTGGATTTGGATCAATCCATGTACACAACTTGCTGAGGTTAGTAACGAAAGCCCCTTCCAATACCAATAAGTGACTCCAGAATCCAACAAGTATTTTTTGATATTCAAGACATTTTGCTGCAAAAACAACAAGATTTATATCGTCGTAAGCTTGTCAATGGATCGAACCCAAGGATTTTCTTCTGAAAAAATCTGGAGAAATAGTGATACGGCAATCAGAACTGACGCCGACAAAACAAAGAGCAGATCACTTCAATATATTAAAGGATTGAGACCCAAAAGAGACACATTGTTTCCTGCAAATTTAAGCTCGATCTTCAGATATTTATAGTAGTAATTAACTATCTGGGTAAGGAAACAGTTCAAAGTTCAGACAAGACCCAGCTTTACTGTATAACATTTCCCTGCTATCCTGGTCATTTCCTGCCAAAACCATTTTAAAAAAACAGTTTGATAGTTCTGTAAAGAAGCAAACTTCCCGTAAAAGTACTCCTATCCTTCTCAAGTTGTCCCATGATTGAAGAGAAAATTATTTCATATGCTAATCTCAAACATATAATCAAGTGCCAAGCTCATGCGGTTTGACTAGTAAAGTGCTACACTAACCTCACGCCAACTCCAATCCAAGCTTGTTGCTTGTCATACACTAGCAGCATAATTTAACAAAAAGAAGATGCATAATGAGAGATGGGACATGCTTACCCTTTCACGCCTCGTTCACATGTGATGCGGGCCAAGGCTGTCTGAAAACCACTGAAGCTACGGCTCCAGATGGAACTACTTGCAAAGGAATCTTGCAGATTTAATCAACCAATTCATTCTCCAGTTGCTAATTAATGGTATCAATACATCTCTTTCCACTTCTTCAACATGATTCTTTGGTCCTTTTGTGTATCAAACATATTAGATCATGTAGGTCAGAAGTTGCAAGACAAGATAATCATCCACCACAATTTTAGATATTGGATCTCCAATCAACCAAGCCTTCAATATCAGAGTTTTTGCAGTCAAAGAAATTCACAAATATATTATGATATCTCAAAATTCACCTGCTTTCTAACATTATGGGTCTTTCATGAAGAAGAAACTAATGTTTGTAATTAAATACATTAGAAATCGTAAGCCCTAGATGCTCGTTGAATCGTAAAAAGAATACCCGCAAGCAATACTGTCACGCCCCCGACCGAGATTGTGAATCGAGGGTCATGGCAACCGCCGCATACTTATAGAAAACTCTTCCCATAAGCATGCAAGGCATCTTATCATGCTATCCTAAAACAACAGCGGAATAATTAATCAATAATTTAAATCCAAAACATAACGGTCTAAATTTCTTCTTTAATATCTCGATAAATCCAACAATGATTCACAGGC